>OY726528.1:64853600-65453600 GCA_963383655.1 Bathymodiolus septemdierum | reverse complement strand
GCGTGCTCACATCGAGTGTGATAAATCGTGGGTTAGATTGCCAGTCTATCGGTAGTGTAATGAATAGCGTGCTGACATACAGTGTGCTAAATCGTGGGTTAGATTGCCAGTCTATTGGTAGTGTAATGAATAGCGTACTGACATCGAGTGTAATAAATCGTGGGTTAGATTGCCAGTCTATCGGTAAAGTAATGAATATCGTACTGACATCGAGTGTGATAAATCGTGGATTAGATTGCCAGTCTATCGGTAAAGTAATGAATAGCGTGCTGACGTCGAGCGTGATAAATCGTGGGTTAGATTTCCAATCTATTGGTAGTGTAATGAATACCGTGCTCACATCGAGTGTGATAAATCGTGGGTTATATTGCCAGTCTATCGGTAGTGTAATGAATGGCGTGCTGACATCGAGTGTGATAAATCGTGGATTAGATTGCCAGTTGATCGGTAGTTTAATGAATAGCGTGCTCACATCGAGTGTGATAAATCGTGGGTTATATTGCCAGTCTATCGGTAGTGTAATGAATAGCGTGCTCACATCGAGTGTGATAAATCGTGGGTTAGATTGCCAGTTTATCGGTAGTGTAATGAATAGCGTGCTCACATCGAGTGTGATAAATCGTGGGTTAGATTGCCAGTCTATTGGTAGCGTAATGAATAGCGTGCTGACATCAAGTGTGATAAATCGTGGGTTATATTGCCAGTCTATTGGTAGTGTAATGAATAGCGTGCTGACATCCAGTGTGACAAATCGTGGGTTAGATTGCCAGTCTATCGGTAGTGTAATGAATAGCGTACTGACATCGAGTGTGATAAAACGTGGGTTAGATTTCCAGTCTATTGGTAGTGTAATGAATAGCGTGATAACATCGAGTGTGATAAATCGTGGGTTAGACTGCCAGTCTATCGGTAGTTTAATGAATAGCGTACTGACATCGAGTGTGATAAATCGTGGGTTAGATTGCCAGTCTATTGGTAGTGTAATGAATACCGTGCTCACATCGAGTGTGATAAATCATGGATTATATTGCCAGTCTATTGGTAGTGTAATGAATAGCGTGCTCACATCGAGTGTGATAAATCGTGGGTTAGATTGCCAGTCTATCGATAGTGTAATGAATAGCGTGCTCACATCGAGTGTGATAAATCGTGGGTTAGATTGCCAGTCTATCGGTAGTGTAATGAATAGCGTGCTCACATCGAGTGAGATAAATCGTGGGTTAGATTGCCAGTTTATCGGTAGTGTAATGAATAGCGTGCTCATATCGAGTGTGATAAATCGTGGGTTAGATTGCCAGTCTATCGGTAGTGTAATGAATAGCGTGCTGACATCAAGTGTGATAAATCGTGGGTTAGATTGCCAGTCTATTGGTAGTGTAATGAATAGCGTGCTGACATCGATTGTGATAAATCGTGGGTTAGATTGCCAGTCTATTGGTAGCGTAATGAATAGCGTGCTGACATCAAGTGTGATAAATCGTGGGTTAGATTGCCAGTCTATTGGTAGTGTAATGAATAGCGTGCTGACATCGATTGTGACAAATCGTGGGTTAGATTGCCAGTCTATTGGTAGTGTAATGAATACCGTACTCACATCGAGTGTGATAAATCGTGGGTTAGATTGCCAGTTTATTGGTAGTGTAATGAATAGCTTGCTCACATCGCGTGAGATAAATCGTGGGTTAGATTGCCAGTTTATCGGTACTGTAATAAATAGCGTTCTCACATCGAGTGTGATACATCGTGGATTATATTGCCAGTCTATCGGTAGTGTAATGAATAGCGTGCTGACATGGAGTGTGATAAATCGTGGGTTAGATTGTCAGTCTATTGGTAGTGTAATGAATAGCGTGCTGACATCGAGTGTGATAAATCGTGGGTTAGATTGCCAGTTTATCGGTAGTGTAATGAATAGCGTGCTCACATCGAGTGTGATAAATCGTGGGTTAGATTGCCAGTCTATCGGTAGTGTAATGAATAGCATGCTCACATCGAGTGGGATAAATCGTGGGTTAGATTGCCAGTCTATCGGTAGTGTAATGAATAGCGTGCTCACATCGAGTGTGCTAAATCGTGGGTTAGATTGCCAGTTTATCGGTAGTGTAATGAATAGCGTGCTCACATCGAGTGTGATAAGTCGTGGGTTAGATTGCCAGTTTATCGGTAGTGTAATAAATAGCGTGCTCACATCGAGTGTGATAAATCGTGGGTTAGATTGCCAGTCTATCGGTAGTGTAATGAATAGCGTGCTGACATACAGTGTGCTAAATCGTGGGTTAGATTGCCAGTCTATTGGTAGTATAATGAATAGCGTACTGATATCGAGTGTGATAAATCGTGGGTTATATTGCCAGTTTATCGGTAGTGTAATGAATATCGTGCTGACATCGAGTGTGACAAATCGTGGGTTAGATTGCCAGTTTATCGGTAGTGTAATGAATAGCGTGCTCACATCGAGTGTGATAAATCGTGGGTTAGATTGCCAGTCTATCGGTAGTGTAATGAATAGCGTGCTCACATCGAGTGAGATAAATTGTGGGTTAGATTGCCAGTTTATCGGTAGTGTAATAAATAGCGTGCTCACATCGAGTGTGATAAATCGTGGGTTAGATTGCCAGTCTATCGGTAGTGTAATGAATAGCGTGCTGACATACAGTGTGCTAAATCGTGGGTTAGATTGCCAGTCTATTGGTAGTGTAATGAATAGCGTACTGACATCGAGTGTAATAAATCGTGGGTTAGATTGCCAGTCTATCGGTAAAGTAATGAATATCGTACTGACATCGAGTGTGATAAATCGTGGATTAGATTGCCAGTCTATCGGTAAAGTAATGAATAGCGTGCTGACGTCGAGCGTGATAAATCGTGGGTTAGATTTCCAATCTATTGGTAGTGTAATGAATACCGTGCTCACATCGAGTGTGATAAATCGTGGGTTATATTGCCAGTCTATCGGTAGTGTAATGAATGGCGTGCTGACATCGAGTGTGATAAATCGTGGATTAGATTGCCAGTTGATCGGTAGTTTAATGAATAGCGTGCTCACATCGAGTGTGATAAATCGTGGGTTATATTGCCAGTCTATCGGTAGTGTAATGAATAGCGTGCTCACATCGAGTGTGATAAATCGTGGGTTAGATTGCCAGTTTATCGGTAGTGTAATGAATAGCGTGCTCACATCGAGTGTGATAAATCGTGGGTTAGATTGCCAGTCTATTGGTAGCGTAATGAATAGCGTGCTGACATCAAGTGTGATAAATCGTGGGTTATATTGCCAGTCTATTGGTAGTGTAATGAATAGCGTGCTGACATCCAGTGTGACAAATCGTGGGTTAGATTGCCAGTCTATCGGTAGTGTAATGAATAGCGTACTGACATCGAGTGTGATAAAACGTGGGTTAGATTTCCAGTCTATTGGTAGTGTAATGAATAGCGTGATAACATCGAGTGTGATAAATCGTGGGTTAGACTGCCAGTCTATCGGTAGTTTAATGAATAGCGTACTGACATCGAGTGTGATAAATCGTGGGTTAGATTGCCAGTCTATTGGTAGTGTAATGAATACCGTGCTCACATCGAGTGTGATAAATCATGGATTATATTGCCAGTCTATTGGTAGTGTAATGAATAGCGTGCTCACATCGAGTGTGATAAATCGTGGGTTAGATTGCCAGTCTATCGATAGTGTAATGAATAGCGTGCTCACATCGAGTGTGATAAATCGTGGGTTAGATTGCCAGTCTATCGGTAGTGTAATGAATAGCGTGCTCACATCGAGTGAGATAAATCGTGGGTTAGATTGCCAGTTTATCGGTAGTGTAATGAATAGCGTGCTCATATCGAGTGTGATAAATCGTGGGTTAGATTGCCAGTCTATCGGTAGTGTAATGAATAGCGTGCTGACATCAAGTGTGATAAATCGTGGGTTAGATTGCCAGTCTATTGGTAGTGTAATGAATAGCGTGCTGACATCGATTGTGATAAATCGTGGGTTAGATTGCCAGTCTATTGGTAGCGTAATGAATAGCGTGCTGACATCAAGTGTGATAAATCGTGGGTTAGATTGCCAGTCTATTGGTAGTGTAATGAATAGCGTGCTGACATCGATTGTGACAAATCGTGGGTTAGATTGCCAGTCTATTGGTAGTGTAATGAATACCGTACTCACATCGAGTGTGATAAATCGTGGGTTAGATTGCCATTCTATTGGTAGTGTAATGAATAGCGTGTTAACATCGAGTGTGATAAATCGTGGGTTAGATTGCCAGTCTATTGGTAGTGTAATGAATAGCGTGCTGACATCGAGTGTGATAAATCGTGGGTTAGATTGCCAGTCTATCGGTAGTGTAATGAATAGCGTGCTGACATCGAGTGTGATAAATCGTGGGTTAGATTGCCAGTCTATCGGTAGTGTAATGAATAGCGTGCTGACATCAAGTGTGATAAATCGTGGGTTAGATTGCCAGTCTATTGGTAGTGTAATGAATAGCGTGCTGACATCGAGTGTGATAAATCGTGGGTTAGATTGCCAGTATATCGGTAATGTAATGAATATAATGCTCACATCGAGTGAGATAAATCGTGGGTTAGATTGCCAGTCTATCGGTAGTGTAATGAATAGCATGCTCACATCGAGTGTGATAAATCGTGGGTTAGATTGCCAGTTTATCGGTAGTGTAATGAATAGCGTGCTGACATACAGTGTGCTAAATCGTGGGTTAGATTGCCAGTCTATTGGTAGTGTAATGAATAGCGTACTGACATCGAGTGTGATAAATTGTGGGTTAGATTTCCAGTCTATTGGTAGTGTAATGAATACCGTGCTCACATCGAGTGTGATAAATCGTGGGTTATATTGCCAGTCTATTGGTAGTGTAATGAATAGCGTGCTCACATCGAGTGTGATAAATCGTGGGTTAGATTGCCAGTCTATCGGTAGTGTAATGAATAGCGTGCTCACATCGAGTGTGATAAATCGTGGGTTAGATTGCCAGTCTATCGGTAGTGTAATGAATAGCGTGCTCACATCGAGTGAGATAAATCGTGGGTTAGATTGCCAGTTTATCGGTAGTGTAATGAATAGCGTGCTGACATCGAGTGTGATAAATCGTGGGTTAGATTGCCAGTCTATCGGTAGTGTAATGAATAACGTGCTGACATCAAGTGTGATAAATCGTGGGTTAGATTGCCAGTCTATTGGTAGTGTAATGAATAGCGTGCTGACATCGAGTGTGATAAATCGTGGGTTAGATTGCCAGTCTATTGGTAGCGTAATAAATAGCGTGCTGACATCAAGTGTGATAAATCGTGGGTTAGATTGCCAGTCTATTGGTAGTGTAATGAATAGCGTGCTGACATCGATTGTGACAAATCGTGGGTTAGATTGCCAGTCTATTGGTAGTGTAATGAATAGCGTACTGACATGGAGTGTGATAAATCGTGGGTTAGATTTCCAGTCTATTGGTAGTGTAATGAATACCGTGCTCACATCGAGTGTGATAAATCGTGGGTTAGATTGCCATTCTATTGGTAGTGTAATGAATAGCGTGTTAACATCGAGTGTGATAAATCGTGGGTTAGATTGCCAGTCTATTGGTAGTGTAATGAATAGCGTGCTGACATCGAGTGTGATAAATCGTGGGTTAGATTGCCAGTCTATCGGTAGTGTAATGAATAGCGTGCTCACATCGAGTGAGATAAATCGTGGGTTAGATTGCCAGTTTATCGGTAGTGTAATGCATAGCGTGCTGACATCGAGTGTGATAAATCGTGGGTTAGATTGCCAGTCTATCGGTAGTGTAATGAATAGCGTGCTGACATCGAGTGTGATAAATCGTGGGTTAGATTGCCAGTCTATTGGTAGTGTAATGAATAGCGTGCTGACATCGAGTGTGATAAATCGTGGGTTAGATTGCCAGTCTATCGGTAGTGTAATGAATAGCGTGCTCACATCGAGTGAGATAAATCGTGGGTTAGATTGCCAGTCTATTGGTAGTGTAATGAAGAGCGTGCTGACATCGAGTGTGATAAATCGTGGGTTAGATTGCCAGTCTATCGGTAGTGTAATGAAAAGCGTGCTGACATCGAGTGTGATAAATGGTGGGTTAGGTTGCCAGTATATCGGTAGTGTAATGAATAGCATGCTCACATCGAGTGAGATAAATCGTGGGTTAGATTGCTAGTTTATCGGTAGTGTAATGAATAGCGTGCTCACATCAAGTGTGATAAATCGTGGGTTATATTGCCAGTCTATTGGTAGTGTAATGAATAGCGTGCTGACATCCAGTGTGACAAATCGTGGGTTAGATTGCCAGTCTATCGGTAGTGTAATGAATAGCGTACTGACATCGAGTGTGATAAATCGTGGGTTAGATTTCCAGTCTATTGGTATTGTAATGAATACCGTTCTCACATCGAGTGTGATAAATCGTGGGTTAGATTGCCAGTCTATTGGTAGTGTAATGAATAGCGTGATAACATCGAGTGTGATAAATCGTGGGTTAGATTGCCAGTCTATCGGTAGTTTAATGAATAACGTACTGACATCGAGTGTGATAAATCGTGGGTTAGATTGCCAGTCTATTGGTAGTGTAATGAATACCGTGCTCACATCGAGTGTGATAAATCGTGGATTATATTGCCAGTCTATTGGTAGTGTAATGAATAGCGTGCTCACATCGAGTGTGATAAATCGTGGGTTAGATTGCCAGTCTATCGATAGTGTAATGAATAGCGTGCTCACATCGAGTGTGATAAATCGTGGGTTAGATTGCCAGTCTATCGGTTTTGTAATGAATAGCGTGCTCACATCGAGTGAGATAAATCGTGGGTTAGATTGCCAGTTTATCGGTAGTGTAATGAATAGCGTGCTCATATCGAGTGTGATAAATCGTGGGTTAGATTGCCAGTCTATCGGTAGTGTAATGAATAGCGTGCTGACATCAAGTGTGATAAATCGTGGGTTAGATTGCCAGTCTATTGGTAGTGTAATGAATAGCGTGCTGACATCGAGTTTGATAAATCGTGGGTTAGATTGCCAGTCTATTGGTAGCGTAATGAATAGCGTGCTGACATCAAGTGTGATAAATCGTGGGTTAGATTGCCAGTCTATTGGTAGTGTAATGAATAGCGTGCTGACATCGATTGTGACAAATCGTGGGTTAGATTGCCAGTCTATTGGTAGTGTAATGAATAGCGTACTGACACCGAGTGTGATAAATCGTGGGTTAGATTTCCAGTCTATTGGTAGTGTAATGAATACCGTACTCACATCGAGTGTGATAAATCGTGGGTTAGATTGCCATTCTATTGGTAGTGTAATGAATAGCGTGTTAACATCGAGTGTGATAAATCGTGGGTTAGATTGCCAGTCTATCGGTAGTGTAATGAATAGCGTGCTGACATCGAGTGTGATAAATCGTGGGTTAGATTGCCAGTCTATCGGTAGTGTAATGAATAGCGTTCTGACATCGAGTGTGATAAATCGTGGGTTAGATTGCCAGTATATCGGTAATGTAATGAATATAATGCTCACATCGAGTGAGATAAATCGTGGGTTAGATTGCCAGTTTATCGGTAGTGTAATGAATAGCATGCTCACATCGAGTGTGATAAATCGTGGGTTAGATTGCCAGTTTATCGGTAGTGTAATGAATAGCGTGCTCACATCGAGTGTGATAAATCGTGGGTTAGATTGCCAGTCTATGGGTAGTGTAATGAATAGCGTGCTGACATACAGTGTGCTAAATCGTGGGTTAGATTGCCAGTCTATTGGTAGTGTAATGAATAGCGTACTGACATCGAGTGTGATAAATCGTGGGTTAGATTTCCAGTCTATTGATAGTGTAATGAATACCGTGCTCACATCGAGTGTGATAAATCGTGGGTTAGATTGCCAGTCTATTGGTAGTGTAATGAATAGCGTGATAACATCGAGTGTGATAAATCGTGGGTTAGACTGCCAGTCTATCGGTAGTTTAATGAATAGCGTACTGACATCGAGTGTGATAAATCGTGGGTTAGATTTCCAGTCTATTGGTAGTGTAATGAATAGCGTGATAACATCGAGTGTGATAAATCGTGGGTTATATTGCCAGTCTATTTGTAGTGTAATGAATAGCGTGCTCACATCGAGTGTGATAAATCGTGGGTTAGATTGCCAGTCTATCGGTAGTGTAATGAATAGCGTGCTCACATCGAGTGTGATAAATCGTGGGTTAGATTGCCAGTCTATCGGTAGTGTAATGAATAGCGTGCTCACATCGAGTGAGATAAATCGTGGGTTAGATTGCCAGTTTATCGGTAGTGTAATGAATAGCGTGCTCACATCGAGTGTGATAAATCGTGGGTTAGATTGCCAGTCTATCGGTAGTGTAATGAATAGCGTGCTGACATCGAGTGTGATAAATCGTGGGTTAGATTGCCAGTCTATTGGTAGCGTAATGAATAGCGTGCTGACATCAAGTGTGATAAATCGTGGGTTAGGTTGCCAGTCTATTGGTAGTGTAATGAATAGCCTGCTGACATCGATTGTGACAAATCGTGGATTAGATTGCCAGTCTATTGGTAGTGTAATGAATAGCGTACTGACATGGAGTGTGATAAATCGTGGGTTAGATTTCCAGTCTATTGGTAGTGTAATGAATACCGTGCTCACATCGAGTGTGATAAATCGTGGGTTAGATTGCCATTCTATTGGTAGTGTAATGAATAGCGTGTTAACATCGAGTGTGATAAATCGTGGGTTAGATTGCCAGTCTATCGGTAGTGTAATGAATAGCGTGCTGACATCGAGTGTGATAAATCGTGGGTTAGATTGCCAGTCTATCGGTAGTGTAATGAATAGCGTGCTCACATCGAGTGAGATAAATCGTGGGTTAGATTGCCAGTTTATCGGTAGTGTAATGAATAGCGTGCTCACATCGAGTGTGATAAATCGTGGGTTAGATTGCCAGTCTATGGGTAGTGTAATGAATAGCGTGCTGACATACAGTGTGCTAAATCGTGGGTTAGATTGCCAGTCTATTGGTAGTGTAATGAATAGCGTACTGACATCGAGTGTGATAAATCGTGGGTTAGATTTCCAGTCTATTGATAGTGTAATGAATACCGTGCTCACATCGAGTGTGATAAATCGTGGGTTAGATTGCCAGTCTATCGGTAGTGTAATGAAAAGCGTGCTGACATCGAGTGTGATAAATGGTGGGTTAGGTTGCCAGTATATCGGTAGTGTAATGAATAGCATGCTCACATCGAGTGAGATAAATCGTGGGTTAGATTGCTAGTTTATCGGTAGTGTAATGAATAGCGTGCTCACATCAAGTGTGATAAATCGTGGGTTATATTGCCAGTCTATTGGTAGTGTAATGAATAGCGTGCTGACATCCAGTGTGACAAATCGTGGGTTAGATTGCCAGTCTATCGGTAGTGTAATGAATAGCGTACTGACATCGAGTGTGATAAATCGTGGGTTAGATTTCCAGTCTATTGGTATTGTAATGAATACCGTTCTCACATCGAGTGTGATAAATCGTGGGTTAGATTGCCAGTCTATTGGTAGTGTAATGAATAGCGTGATAACATCGAGTGTGATAAATCGTGGGTTAGATTGCCAGTCTATCGGTAGTTTAATGAATAACGTACTGACATCGAGTGTGATAAATCGTGGGTTAGATTGCCAGTCTATTGGTAGTGTAATGAATACCGTGCTCACATCGAGTGTGATAAATCGTGGATTATATTGCCAGTCTATTGGTAGTGTAATGAATAGCGTGCTCACATCGAGTGTGATAAATCGTGGGTTAGATTGCCAGTCTATCGATAGTGTAATGAATAGCGTGCTCACATCGAGTGTGATAAATCGTGGGTTAGATTGCCAGTCTATCGGTTTTGTAATGAATAGCGTGCTCACATCGAGTGAGATAAATCGTGGGTTAGATTGCCAGTTTATCGGTAGTGTAATGAATAGCGTGCTCATATCGAGTGTGATAAATCGTGGGTTAGATTGCCAGTCTATCGGTAGTGTAATGAATAGCGTGCTGACATCAAGTGTGATAAATCGTGGGTTAGATTGCCAGTCTATTGGTAGTGTAATGAATAGCGTGCTGACATCGAGTTTGATAAATCGTGGGTTAGATTGCCAGTCTATTGGTAGCGTAATGAATAGCGTGCTGACATCAAGTGTGATAAATCGTGGGTTAGATTGCCAGTCTATTGGTAGTGTAATGAATAGCGTGCTGACATCGATTGTGACAAATCGTGGGTTAGATTGCCAGTCTATTGGTAGTGTAATGAATAGCGTACTGACACCGAGTGTGATAAATCGTGGGTTAGATTTCCAGTCTATTGGTAGTGTAATGAATACCGTACTCACATCGAGTGTGATAAATCGTGGGTTAGATTGCCATTCTATTGGTAGTGTAATGAATAGCGTGTTAACATCGAGTGTGATAAATCGTGGGTTAGATTGCCAGTCTATCGGTAGTGTAATGAATAGCGTGCTGACATCGAGTGTGATAAATCGTGGGTTAGATTGCCAGTCTATCGGTAGTGTAATGAATAGCGTTCTGACATCGAGTGTGATAAATCGTGGGTTAGATTGCCAGTATATCGGTAATGTAATGAATATAATGCTCACATCGAGTGAGATAAATCGTGGGTTAGATTGCCAGTTTATCGGTAGTGTAATGAATAGCATGCTCACATCGAGTGTGATAAATCGTGGGTTAGATTGCCAGTTTATCGGTAGTGTAATGAATAGCGTGCTCACATCGAGTGTGATAAATCGTGGGTTAGATTGCCAGTCTATGGGTAGTGTAATGAATAGCGTGCTGACATACAGTGTGCTAAATCGTGGGTTAGATTGCCAGTCTATTGGTAGTGTAATGAATAGCGTACTGACATCGAGTGTGATAAATCGTGGGTTAGATTTCCAGTCTATTGATAGTGTAATGAATACCGTGCTCACATCGAGTGTGATAAATCGTGGGTTAGATTGCCAGTCTATTGGTAGTGTAATGAATAGCGTGATAACATCGAGTGTGATAAATCGTGGGTTAGACTGCCAGTCTATCGGTAGTTTAATGAATAGCGTACTGACATCGAGTGTGATAAATCGTGGGTTAGATTTCCAGTCTATTGGTAGTGTAATGAATAGCGTGATAACATCGAGTGTGATAAATCGTGGGTTATATTGCCAGTCTATTTGTAGTGTAATGAATAGCGTGCTCACATCGAGTGTGATAAATCGTGGGTTAGATTGCCAGTCTATCGGTAGTGTAATGAATAGCGTGCTCACATCGAGTGTGATAAATCGTGGGTTAGATTGCCAGTCTATCGGTAGTGTAATGAATAGCGTGCTCACATCGAGTGAGATAAATCGTGGGTTAGATTGCCAGTTTATCGGTAGTGTAATGAATAGCGTGCTCACATCGAGTGTGATAAATCGTGGGTTAGATTGCCAGTCTATCGGTAGTGTAATGAATAGCGTGCTGACATCGAGTGTGATAAATCGTGGGTTAGATTGCCAGTCTATTGGTAGCGTAATGAATAGCGTGCTGACATCAAGTGTGATAAATCGTGGGTTAGGTTGCCAGTCTATTGGTAGTGTAATGAATAGCCTGCTGACATCGATTGTGACAAATCGTGGATTAGATTGCCAGTCTATTGGTAGTGTAATGAATAGCGTACTGACATGGAGTGTGATAAATCGTGGGTTAGATTTCCAGTCTATTGGTAGTGTAATGAATACCGTGCTCACATCGAGTGTGATAAATCGTGGGTTAGATTGCCATTCTATTGGTAGTGTAATGAATAGCGTGTTAACATCGAGTGTGATAAATCGTGGGTTAGATTGCCAGTCTATCGGTAGTGTAATGAATAGCGTGCTGACATCGAGTGTGATAAATCGTGGGTTAGATTGCCAGTCTATCGGTAGTGTAATGAATAGCGTGCTCACATCGAGTGAGATAAATCGTGGGTTAGATTGCCAGTTTATCGGTAGTGTAATGAATAGCGTGCTCACATCGAGTGTGATAAATCGTGGGTTAGATTGCCAGTCTATGGGTAGTGTAATGAATAGCGTGCTGACATACAGTGTGCTAAATCGTGGGTTAGATTGCCAGTCTATTGGTAGTGTAATGAATAGCGTACTGACATCGAGTGTGATAAATCGTGGGTTAGATTTCCAGTCTATTGATAGTGTAATGAATACCGTGCTCACATCGAGTGTGATAAATCGTGGGTTAGATTGCCAGTCTATTGGTAGTGTAATGAATAGCGTGATAACATCGAGTGTGATAAATCGTGGGTTAGACTGCCAGTCTATCGGTAGTTTAATGAATAGCGTACTGACATCGAGTGTGATAAATCGTGGGTTAGATTTCCAGTCTATTGGTAGTGTAATGAATAGCGTGATAACATCGAGTGTGATAAATCGTGGGTTATATTGCCAGTCTATTTGTAGTGTAATGAATAGCGTGCTCACATCGAGTGTGATAAATCGTGGGTTAGATTGCCAGTCTATCGGTAGTGTAATGAATAGCGTGCTCACATCGAGTGTGATAAATCGTGGGTTAGATTGCCAGTCTATCGGTAGTGTAATGAATAGCGTGCTCACATCGAGTGAGATAAATCGTGGGTTAGATTGCCAGTTTATCGGTAGTGTAATGAATAGCGTGCTCACATCGAGTGTGATAAATCGTGGGTTAGATTGCCAGTCTATCGGTAGTGTAATGAATAGCGTGCTGACATCGAGTGTGATAAATCGTGGGTTAGATTGCCAGTCTATTGGTAGCGTAATGAATAGCGTGCTGACATCAAGTGTGATAAATCGTGGGTTAGGTTGCCAGTCTATTGGTAGTGTAATGAATAGCCTGCTGACATCGATTGTGACAAATCGTGGATTAGATTGCCAGTCTATTGGTAGTGTAATGAATAGCGTACTGACATGGAGTGTGATAAATCGTGGGTTAGATTTCCAGTCTATTGGTAGTGTAATGAATACCGTGCTCACATCGAGTGTGATAAATCGTGGGTTAGATTGCCATTCTATTGGTAGTGTAATGAATAGCGTGTTAACATCGAGTGTGATAAATCGTGGGTTAGATTGCCAGTCTATCGGTAGTGTAATGAATAGCGTGCTGACATCGAGTGTGATAAATCGTGGGTTAGATTGCCAGTCTATCGGTAGTGTAATGAATAGCGTGCTCACATCGAGTGAGATAAATCGTGGGTTAGATTGCCAGTCTATCGGTAGTGTAATGAATAGCGTGCTGACATCGAGTGTGATAAATCGTGGGTTAGATTGCCAGTCTATCGGTAGTGTAATGAATAGCGCGCTGACATCGAGTGTGATAAATCGTGGGTTAGATTGCCAGTCTATTGGTAGTGTAATGAATAGCGTGCTGACATCGAGTGTGATAAATCGTGGGTTAGATTGCCAGTCTATCGGTAGTGTAATGAAAAGCGTGCTGACATCGAGTGTGATAAATCGTGGGTTAGATTGCCAGTCTATTGGTAGTGTAATGAATAGCGTGCTGACATCGAGTGTGATAAATCGTGGGTTAGATTGCCAGTCTATTGGTAGTGTAATGAATAGCGTGCTGACATCGAGTGTGATAAATCGTGGGTTAGATTGCCAGTCTATCGGTAGTGTAATGAATAGCGTGCTGACATCGAGTGTGATAAATCGTGGGTTAGATTGCCAGTCTATCGGTAGTGTAATGAATAGCGTGCTGACATCGAGTGTGATAAATCGTGGGTTAGATTGCCAGTCTATCGGTAGTGTAATGAATAGCGTTCTGACATCGAGTGTGATAAATCGTGGGTTAGATTGCCAGTATATCGGTAATGTAATGAATATAATGCTCACATCGAGTGAGATAAATCGTGGGTTAGATTGCCAGTTTATCGGTAGTGTAATGAATAGCATGCTCACATCGAGTGTGATAAATCGTGGGTTAGATTGCCAGTTTATCGGTAGTGTAATGAATAGCGTGCTCACATCGAGTGTGATAAATCGTGGGTTAGATTGCCAGTCTATCGGTAGTGTAATGAATAGCGTGCTGACATACAGTGTGCTAAATCGTGGGTTAGATTGCCAGTCTATTGGTAGTGTAATGAATAGCGTACTGACATCGAGTGTGATAAATCGTGGGTTAGATTGCCAGTCTATTGGTAGTGTAATGAATAGCGTGCTGACATCGAGTGTGATAAATCGTGGGTTAGATTGCCAGTCTATCGGTAGTGTAATGAATAGCGTGCTGACATCGAGTGTGATAAATCGTGGGTTAGATTGCCAGTCTATCGGTAGTGTAATGAATAGCGTTCTGACATCGAGTGTGATAAATCGTGGGTTAGATTGCCAGTATATCGGTAATGTAATGAATATAATGCTCACATCGAGTGAGATAAATCGTGGGTTAGATTGCCAGTTTATCGGTAGTGTAATGAATAGCATGCTCACATCGAGTGTGATAAATCGTGGGTTAGATTGCCAGTTTATCGGTAGTGTAATGAATAGCGTGCTCACATCGAGTGTGATAAATCGTGGGTTAGATTGCCAGTCTATCGGTAGTGTAATGAATAGCGTGCTGACATACAGTGTGCTAAATCGTGGGTTAGATTGCCAGTCTATTGGTAGTGTAATGAATAGCGTACTGACATCGAGTGTGATAAATCGTGGGTTAGATTTCCAGTCTATTGATAGTGTAATGAATACCGTGCTCACATCGAGTGTGATAAATCGTGGGTTAGATTGCCAGTCTATTGGTAGTGTAATGAATAGCGTGATAACATCGAGTGTGATAAATCGTGGGTTAGACTGCCAGTCTATCGGTAGTTTAATGAATAGCGTACTGACATCGAGTGTGATAAATCGTGGGTTAGATTTCCAGTCTATTGGTAGTGTAATGAATAGCGTGATAACATCGAGTGTGATAAATCGTGGGTTATATTGCCAGTCTATTGGTAGTGTAATGAATAGCGTGCTCACATCGAGTGTGATAAATCGTGGGTTAGATTGCCAGTCTATCGGTAGTGTAATGAATAGCGTGCTCACATCGAGTGTGATAAATCGTGGGTTAGATTGCCAGTCTATCGGTAGTGTAATGAATAGCGTGCTCACATCGAGTGAGATAAATCGTGGGTTAGATTGCCAGTCTATCGGTAGTGTAATGAATAGCGTGCTGACATCGAGTGTGATAAATCGTGGGTTAGATTGCCAGTCTATCGGTAGTGTAATGAATAGCGTGCTGACATCGAGTGTGATAAATCGTGGGTTAGATTGCCAGTCTATTGGTAGCGTAATGAATAGCGTGCTGACATCAAATGTGATAATTCGTGGGTTAGATTGCCAGTCTATTGGTAGTGTAATGAATAGCGTGCTGACATCGATTGTGACAAATCGTGGATTAGATTGCCAGTCTATTGGTAGTGTAATGAATAGCGTGCTCACATCGAGTGAGATAAATCGTGGGTTAGATTGCCAGTTTATCGGTAGTGTAATGAATAGCGTGCTGACATCGAGTGTGATAAATCGTGGGTTAGATTGCCAGTCTATCGGTAGTGTAATGAATAGCGTGCTGACATCGAGTGTGATAAATCGTGGGTTAGATTGCCAGTCTATTAGTAGTGTAATGAATAGCGTGCTGACATCGAGTGTGATAAATCGTGGGTTAGATTGCCAGTTTATTGGTAGTGTAATGAATAGCGTGCTGACATCGAGTGTGATAAATCGTGGGTTAGATTGCCAGTCTATCGGTAGTGTAATGAAAAGCGTGCTGACATCGAGTGTGATAAATCGTGGGTTAGATTGCCAGTCTATTGGTAGTGTAATGAATAGCGTGCTGACATCGAGTGTGATAAATCGTGGGTTAGATTGCCAGTCTATCGGTAGTGTAATGAATAGCGTGCTGACATCGAGTGTGATAAATCGTGGGTTAGATTGCCAGTATATCGGTAATGTAATGAATATAATACTCACATCGAGTGAGATAAATCGTGGGTTAGATTGCCAGTTTATCGGTAGTGTAATGAATAGCATGCTCACATCGAGTGTGATAAATCGTGGGTTAGATTGCCAGTTTATCGGTAGTGTAATGAATAGCGTGCTCACATCGAGTGTGATAAATCGTGGGTTAGATTGCCAGTCTATCGGTAGTGTAATGAATAGCGTGCTGACATACAGTGTGCTAAATCGTGGGTTAGATTGCCAGTCTATTGGTAGTGTAATGAATAGCGTGTTAACATCGAGTGTGATAAATCGTGGGTTAGATTGCCAGTCTATCGGTAGTGTAATGAATAGCGTGCTGACATCGAGTGTGATAAATCGTGGGTTAGATTGCCAGTCTATCGGTAGTGTAATGAATAGCGTGCTCACATCGAGTGAGATAAATCGTGGGTTAGATTGCCAGTCTATCGGTAGTGTAATGAATAGCGTGCTGACATCGAGTGTGATAAATCGTGGGTTAGATTGCCAGTCTATCGGTAGTGTAATGAATAGCGCGCTGACATCGAGTGTGATAAATCGTGGGTTAGATTGCCAGTCTATTGGTAGTGTAATGAATAGCGTGCTGACATCGAGTGTGATAAATCGTGGGTTAGATTGCCAGTTTATTGGTAGTGTAATGAATAGCGTGCTGACATCGAGTGTGATAAATCGTGGGTTAGATTGCCAGTCTATCGGTAGTGTAATGAAAAGCGTGCTGACATCGAGTGTGATAAATCGTGGGTTAGATTGCCAGTCTATTGGTAGTGTAATGAATAGCGTGCTGACATCGAGTGTGATAAATCGTGGGTTAGATTGCCAGTCTATTGGTAGTGTAATGAATAGCGTGCTGACATCGAGTGTGATAAATCGTGGGTTAGATTGCCAGTCTATCGGTAGTGTAATGAATAGCGTGCTGACATCGAGTGTGATAAATCGTGGGTTAGATTGCCAGTCTATCGGTAGTGTAATGAATAGCGTGCTGACATCGAGTGTGATGAATCGTGGGTTAGATTGCCAGTCTATCGGTAGTGTAATGAATAGCGTTCTGACATCGAGTGTGATAAATCGTGGGTTAGATTGCCAGTATATCGGTAATGTAATGAATATAATGCTCACATCGAGTGAGATAAATCGTGGGTTAGATTGCCAGTTTATCGGTAGTGTAATGAATAGCATGCTCACATCGAGTGTGATAAATCGTGGGTTAGATTGCCAGTTTATCGGTAGTGTAATGAATAGCGTGCTCACATCGAGTGTGATAAATCGTGGGTTAGATTGCCAGTCTATCGGTAGTGTAATGAATAGCGTGCTGACATACAGTGTGCTAAATCGTGGGTTAGATTGCCAGTCTATTGGTAGTGTAATGAATAGCGTACTGACATCGAGTGTGATAAATCGTGGGTTAGATTGCCAGTCTATTGGTAGTGTAATGAATAGCGTGCTGACATCGAGTGTGATAAATCGTGGGTTAGATTGCCAGTCTGTCGGTAGTGTAATGAATAGCGTGCTGACATCGAGTGTGATAAATCGTGGGTTAGATTGCCAGTCTATCGGTAGTGTAATGAATAGCGTTCTGACATCGAGTGTGATAAATCGTGGGTTAGATTGCCAGTATATCGGTAATGTAATGAATATAATGCTCACATCGAGTGAGATAAATCGTGGGTTAGATTGCCAGTTTATCGGTAGTGTAATGAATAGCATGCTCACATCGAGTGTGATAAATCGTGGGTTAGATTGCCAGTTTATCGGTAGTGTAATGAATAGCGTGCTCACATCGAGTGTGATAAATCGTGGGTTAGATTGCCAGTCTATCGGTAGTGTAATGAATAGCGTGCTGACATACAGAGTGCTAAATCGTGGGTTAGATTGCCAGTCTATTGGTAGTGTAATGAATAGCGTACTGACATCGAGTGTGATAAATCGTGGGTTAGATTTCCAGTCTATTGATAGTGTAATGAATACCGTGCTCACATCGAGTGTGATAAATCGTGGGTTAGATTGCCAGTCTATTGGTAGTGTAATGAATAGCGTGATAACATCGAGTGTGATAAATCGTGGGTTAGACTGCCAGTCTATCGGTAGTTTAATGAATAGCGTACTGACATCGAGTGTGATAAATCGTGGGTTAGATTTCCAGTCTATTGGTAGTGTAATGAATAGCGTGATAACATCGAGTGTGATAAATCGTGGGTTATATTGCCAGTCTATTGGTAGTGTAATGAATAGCGTGCTCACATCGAGTGTGATAAATCGTGGGTTAGATTGCCAGTCTATCGGTAGTGTAATGAATAGCGTGCTCACATCGAGTGTGATAAATCGTGGGTTAGATTGCCAGTCTATCGGTAGTGTAATGAATAGCGTGCTCACATCGAGTGAGATAAATCGTGGGTTAGATTGCCAGTTTATCGGTAGTGCAATGAATAGCGTGCTGACATCGAGTGTGATAAATCGTGGGTTAGATTGCCAGTCTATCGGTAGTGTAATGAATAGCGTGCTGACATCGAGTGTGATAAATCGTGGGTTAGATTGCCAGTCTATTGGTAGCGTAATGAATAGCGTGCTGACATCAAATGTGATAAATCGTGGGTTAGATTGCCAGTCTATTGGTAGTGTAATGAATAGCGTGCTGACATCGATTGTGACAAATCGTGGATTAGATTGCCAGTCTATTGGTAGTGTAATGAATAGCGTACTGACATGGAGTGTGATAAATCGTGGGTTAGATTTCCAGTCTATTGGTAGTGTAATGAATACCGTGCTCACATCGAGTGTGATAAATCGTGGGTTAGATTGCCATTCTATTGGTAGTGTAATGAATAGCGTGTTAACATCGAGTGTGATAAATCGTGGGTTAGATTGCCAGTCTATCGGTAGTGTAATGAATAGCGTGCTGACATCGAGTGTGATAAATCGTGGGTTAGATTGCCAGTCTATCGGTAGTGTAATGAATAGCGTGCTCACATCGAGTGAGATAAATCGTGGGTTAGATTGCCAGTTTATCGGTAGTGTAATGAATAGCGTGCTGACATCGAGTGTGATAAATCGTGGGTTAGATTGCCAGTCTATCGGTAGTGTAATGAATAGCGTGCTGACATCGAGTGTGATAAATCGTGGGTTAGATTGCCAGTCTATTGGTAGTGTAATGAATAGCGTGCTGACATCGAGTGTGATAAATCGTGGGTTAGATTGCCAGTTTATTGGTAGTGTAATGAATAGCGTGCTGACATCGAGTGTGATAAATCGTGGGTTAGATTGCCAGTCTATCGGTAGTGTAATGAAAAGCGTGCTGACATCGAGTGTGATAAATCGTGGGTTAGATTGCCAGTCTATTGGTAGTGTAATGAATAGCGTGCTGACATCGAGTGTGATAAATCGTGGGTTAGATTGCCAGTCTATCGGTAGTGTAATGAATAGCGTGCTGACATCGAGTGTGATAAATCGTGGGTTAGATTGCCAGTATATCGGTAATGTAATGAATATAATACTCACATCGAGTGAGATAAATCGTGGGTTAGATTGCCAGTTTATCGGTAGTGTAATGAATAGCATGCTCACATCGAGTGTGATAAATCGTGGGTTAGATTGCCAGTTTATCGGTAGTGTAATGAATAGCGTGCTCACATCGAGTGTGATAAATCGTGGGTTAGATTGCCAGTCTATCGGTAGTGTAATGAATAGCGTGCTGACATACAGTGTGCTAAATCGTGGGTTAGATTGCCAGTCTATTGGTAGTGTAATGAATAGCGTACTGACATCGAGTGTGATAAATCGTGGGTTAGATTTCCAGTCTATTGGTAGTGTAATGAATACCGTGCTCACATCGAGTGTGATAAATCGTGGGTTAGATTGCCAGTCTATTGGTAGTGTAATGAATAGCGTGATAACATCGAGTGTGATAAATCGTGGGTTAGACTGCCAGTCTATCGGTAGTTTAATGAATAGCGTACTGACATCGAGTGTGATAAATCGTGGGTTAGATTTCCAATCTATTGGTAGTGTAATGAATACCGTGCTCACATCGAGTGTGATAAATCGTGGGTTATATTGCCAGTCTATTGGTAGTGTAATGAATAGCGTGCTGACATCGAGTGTGATAAATCGTGGGTTAGATTGCCAGTCTATTGGTAGTGTAATGAATAGCGTGCTGACATCGAGTGTGATAAATCGTGGGTTAGATTGCCAGTCTATCGGTAGTGTAATGAATAGCGTGCTGACATCGAGTGTGATAAATCGTGGGTTAGATTGCCAGTCTATCGGTAGTGTAATGAATAGCGTGCTGACATCAAGTGTGATAAATCGTGGGTTAGATTGCCAGTCTATTGGTAGTGTAATGAATAGCGTGCTGACATCGAGTGTGATAAATCGTGGGTTAGACTGCCAGTCTATCGGTAGTGTAATGAATAGCGTGCTGACATCGAGTGTGATAAATCGTGGGTTAGATTGCCAGTATATCGGTAATGTAATGAATATAATGCTCACATCGAGTGAGATAAATCGTGGGTTAGATTGCCAGTCTATCGGTAGTGTAATGAATAGCATGCTCACATCGAGTGTGATAAATCGTGGGTTAGATTGCCAGTTTATCGGTAGTGTAATGAATAGCGTGCTCACATCGAATGTGATAAATCGTGGGTTAGATTGCCAGTCTATCGGTAGTGTAATGAATAGCGTGCTGACATACAGTGTGCTAAATCGTGGGTTAGATTGCCAGTCTATTGGTAGTGTAATGAATAGCGTACTGACATCGAGTGTGATAAATCGTGGGTTAGATTTCCAGTCTATTGGTAGTGTAATGAATACCGTGCTCACATCGAGTGTGATAAATCGTGGGTTAGATTGCCAGTCACTTGGTAGTGTAATGAATAGCGTGATAACATCGAGTGTGATAAATCGTGGGTTAGACTGCCAGTCTATCGGTAGTTTAATGAATAGCGTACTGACATCGAGTGTGATAAATCGTGGGTTAGATTTCCAGTCTATTGGTAGTGTAATGAATACCGTGCTCACATCGAGTGTGATAAATCGTGGGTTATATTGCCAGTCTATTGGTAGTGTAATGAATAGCGTGCTCACATCGAGTGTGATAAATCGTGGGTTAGATTGCCAGTCTATCGGTAGTGTAATGAATAGCGTGCTCACATCGAGTGAGATAAATCGTGGGTTAGATTGCCAGTTTATCGGTAGTGTAATGAATAGCGTGCTGACATCGAGTGTGATAAATCGTGGGTTAGATTGCCAGTCTATCGGTAGTGTAATGAATAACGTGCTGACATCAAGTGTGATAAATCGTGGGTTAGATTGCCAGTCTATTGGTAGTGTAATGAATAGCGTGCTGACATCGAGTGTGATAAATCGTGGGTTAGATTGCCAGTCTATTGGTAGCGTAATAAATAGCGTGCTGACATCAAGTGTGATAAATCGTGGGTTAGATTGCCAGTCTATTGGTAGTGTAATGAATAGCGTGCTGACATCGATTGTGACAAATCGTGGGTTAGATTGCCAGTCTATTGGTAGTGTAATGAATAGCGTACTGACATGGAGTGTGATAAATCGTGGGTTAGATTTCCAGTCTATTGGTAGTGTAATGAATACCGTGCTCACATCGAGTGTGATAAATCGTGGGTTAGATTGCCATTCTATTGGTAGTGTAATGAATAGCGTGTTAACATCGAGTGTGATAAATCGTGGGTTAGATTGCCAGTCTATTGGTAGTGTAATGAATAGCGTGCTGACATCGAGTGTGATAAATCGTGGGTTAGATTGCCAGTCTATCGGTAGTGTAATGAATAGCGTGCTCACATCGAGTGAGATAAATCGTGGGTTAGATTGCCAGTTTATCGGTAGTGTAATGCATAGCGTGCTGACATCGAGTGTGATAAATCGTGGGTTAGATTGCCAGTCTATCGGTAGTGTAATGAATAGCGTGCTGACATCGAGTGTGATAAATCGTGGGTTAGATTGCCAGTCTATTGGTAGTGTAATGAATAGCGTGCTGACATCGAGTGTGATAAATCGTGGGTTAGATTGCCAGTCTATCGGTAGTGTAATGAATAGCGTGCTCACATCGAGTGAGATAAATCGTGGGTTAGATTGCCAGTCTATTGGTAGTGTAATGAAGAGCGTGCTGACATCGAGTGTGATAAATCGTGGGTTAGATTGCCAGTATATCGGTAGTGTAATGAATAGCATGCTCACATCGAGTGAGATAAATCGTGGGTTAGATTGCCAGTCTATCGGTAGTGTAATGAATAGCGTGCTGACATCGAGTGTGATAAATCGTGGGTTAGATTGCCAGTCTATTGGTAGTGTAATGAATAGCGTGTTAACATCGAGTGTGATAAATCGTGGGTTAGATTGCCAGTCTATTGGTAGTGTAATGAATAGCGTGCTGACATCGAGTGTGATAAATCGTGGGTTAGATTGCCAGTCTATCGGTAGTGTAATGAATAGCGTGCTCACATCGAGTGAGATAAATCGTGGGTTAGATTGCCAGTTTATCGGTAGTGTAATGCATAGCGTGCTGACATCGAGTGTGATAAATCGTGGGTTAGATTGCCAGTCTATCGGTAGTGTAATGAATAGCGTGCTGACATCGAGTGTGATAAATCGTGGGTTAGATTGCCAGTCTATTGGTAGTGTAATGAATAGCGTGCTGACATCGAGTGTGATAAATCGTGGGTTAGATTGCCAGTCTATTGGTAGTGTAATGAATAGCGTGCTCACATCGAGTGAGATAAATCGTGGGTTAGATTGCCAGTCTATTGGTAGTGTAATGAAGAGCGTGCTGACATCGAGTGTGATAAATCGTGGGTTAGATTGCCAGTCTATCGGTAGTGTAATGAAAAGCGTGCTGACATCGAGTGTGATAAATGGTGGGTTAGGTTGCCAGTATATCGGTAGTGTAATGAATAGCATGCTCACATCGAGTGAGATAAATCGTGGGTTAGATTGCTAGTTTATCGGTAGTGTAATGAATAGCGTGCTCACATCAAGTGTGATAAATCGTGGGTTATATTGCCAGTCTATTGGTAGTGTAATGAATAGCGTGCTGACATCCAGTGTGACAAATCGTGGGTTAGATTGCCAGTCTATTGGTAGTGTAATGAATAGCGTACTGACATCGAGTGTGATAAATCGTGGGTTAGATTTCCAGTCTATTGGTAGTGTAATGAATACCGTTCTCACATCGAGTGTGATAAATCGTGGGTTAGATTGCCAGTCTATTGGTAGTGTAATGAATAGCGTGATAACATCGAGTGTGATAAATCGTGGGTTAGACTGCCAGTCTATCGGTAGTTTAATGAATAGCGTACTGACATCGAGTGTGATAAATCGTGGGTTAGATTGCCAGTCTATTGGTAGTGTAATGAATACCGTGCTCACATCGAGTGTGATAAATCGTGGATTATATTGCCAGTCTATTGGTAGTGTAATGAATAGCGTGCTCACATCGAGTGTGATAAATCGTGGGTTAGATTGCCAGTCTATCGATAGTGTAATGAATAGCGTGCTCACATCGAGTGTGATAAATCGTGGGTTAGATTGCCAGTCTATCGGTTTTGTAATGAATAGCGTGCTCACATCGAGTGAGATAAATCGTGGGTTAGATTGCCAGTTTATCGGTAGTGTAATGAATAGCGTGCTCATATCGAGTGTGATAAATCGTGGGTTAGATTGCCAGTCTATCGGTAGTGTAATGAATAGCGTGCTGACATCAAGTGTGATAAATCGTGGGTTAGATTGCCAGTCTATTGGTAGTGTAATGAATAGCGTGCTGACATCGAGTGTGATAAATCGTGGGTTAGATTGCCAGTCTATTGGTAGCGTTATGAATAGCGTGCTGACATCAAGTGTGATAAATCGTGGGTTAGATTGCCAGTCTATTGGTAGTGTAATGAATAGCGTGCTGACATCGATTGTGACAAATCGTGGGTTAGATTGCCAGTCTATTGGTAGTGTAATGAATAGCGTACTGACACCGAGTGTGATAAATCGTGGGTTAGATTGCCAGTCTATTGGTAGTGTAATGAATACCGTACTCACATCGAGTGTGATAAATCGTGGGTTAGATTGCCATTCTATTGGTAGTGTAATGAATAGCGTGTTAACATCGAGTGTGATAAATCGTGGGTTAGATTGCCAGTCTATCGGTAGTGTAATGAATAGCGTGCTGACATCGAGTGTGATAAATCGTGGGTTAGATTGCCAGTCTATCGGTAGTGTAATGAATAGCGTTCTGACATCGAGTGTGATAAATCGTGGGTTAGATTGCCAGTATATCGGTAATGTAATGAATATAATGCTCACATCGAGTGAGATAAATCGTGGGTTAGATTGCCAGTTTATCGGTAGTGTAATGAATAGCATGCTCACATCGAGTGTGATAAATCGTGGGTTAGATTGCCAGTTTATCGGTAGTGTAATGAATAGCGTGCTCACATCGAGTGTGATAAATCGTGGGTTAGATTGCCAGTCTATGGGTAGTGTAATGAATAGCGTGCTGACATACAGTGTGCTAAATCGTGGGTTAGATTGCCAGTCTATTGGTAGTGTAATGAATAGCGTACTGACATCGAGTGTGATAAATCGTGGGTTAGATTGCCAGTCTATTGGTAGTGTAATGAATAGCGTGCTGACATCGAGTGTGATAAATCGTGGGTTAGATTGCCAGTCTATCGGTAGTGTAATGAATAGCGTGCTCACATCGAGTGTGATAAATCGTGGGTTAGATTGCCAGTCTATCGGTAGTGTAATGAATAGCGTTCTGACATCGAGTGTGATAAATCGTGGGTTAGATTGCCAGTATATCGGTAATGTAATGAATATAATGCTCACATCGAGTGAGATAAATCGTGGGTTAGATTGCCAGTTTATCGGTAGTGTAATGAATAGCATGCTCACATCGAGTGTGATAAATCGTGGGTTAGATTGCCAGTTTATCGGTAGTGTAATGAATAGCGTGCTCACATCGAGTGTGATAAATCGTGGGTTAGATTGCCAGTCTATTGGTAGTGTAATGAATAGCGTGCTGACATCGAGTGTGATAAATCGTGGGTTAGATTGCCAGTCTATCGGTAGTGTAATGAATAGCGTGCTGACATCGAGTGTGATAAATCGTGGGTTAGATTGCCAGTCTATCGGTAGTGTAATGAATAGCGTTCTGACATCGAGTGTGATAAATCGTGGGTTAGATTGCCAGTATATCGGTAATGTAATGAATATAATGCTCACATCGAGTGAGATAAATCGTGGGTTAGATTGCCAGTTTATCGGTAGTGTAATGAATAGCATGCTCACATCGAGTGTGATAAATCGTGGGTTAGATTGCCAGTTTATCGGTAGTGTAATGAATAGCGTGCTCACATCGAGTGTGATAAATCGTGGGTTAGATTGCCAGTCTATCGGTAGTGTAATGAATAGCGTGCTGACATACAGTGTGCTAAATCGTGGGTTAGATTGCCAGTCTATTGGTAGTGTAATGAATAGCGTACTGACATCGAGTGTGATAAATCGTGGGTTAGATTTCCAGTCTATTGATAGTGTAATGAATACCGTGCTGACATCGAGTGTGATAAATCGTGGGTTAGATTGCCAGTCTATCGGTAGTGTAATGAATAGCGTGATAACATCGAGTGTGATAAATCGGGGTTAGACTGCCAGTCTATCGGTAGTTTAATGAATAGCGTACTGACATCGAGTGTGATAAATCGTGGGTTAGATTTCCAGTCTATTGGTAGTGTAATGAATAGCGTGATAACATCGAGTGTGATAAATCGTGGGTTATATTGCCAGTCTATTTGTAGTGTAATGAATAGCGTGCTCACATCGAGTGTGATAAATCGTGGGTTAGATTGCCAGTCTATCGGTAGTGTAATGAATAGCGTGCTCACATCGAGTGTGATAAATCGTGGGTTAGATTGCCAGTCTATCGGTAGTGTAATGAATAGCGTGCTCACATCGAGTGAGATAAATCGTGGGTTAGATTGCCAGTTTATCGGTAGTGTAATGAATAGCGTGCTGACATCGAGTGTGATAAATCGTGGGTTAGATTGCCAGTCTATCGGTAGTGTAATGAATAGCGTGCTGACATCGAGTGTGATAAATCGTGGGTTAGATTGCCAGTCTATTGGTAGCGTAATGAATAGCGTGCTGACATCAAGTGTGATAAATCGTGGGTTAGATTGCCAGTCTATTGGTAGTGTAATGAATAGCCTGCTGACATCGATTGTGACAAATCGTGGATTAGATTGCCAGTCTATTGGTAGTGTAATGAATAGCGTACTGACATGGAGTGTGATAAATCGTGGGTTAGATTTCCAGTCTATTGGTAGTGTAATGAATACCGTGCTCACATCGAGTGTGATAAATCGTGGGTTAGATTGCCATTCTATTGGTAGTGTAATGAATAGCGTGTTAACATCGAGTGTGATAAATCGTGGGTTAGATTGCCAGTCTATCGGTAGTGTAATGAATAGCGTGCTGACATCGAGTGTGATAAATCGTGGGTTAGATTGCCAGTCTATCGGTAGTGTAATGAATAGCGTGCTCACATCGAGTGAGATAAATCGTGGGTTAGATTGCCAGTCTATCGGTAGTGTAATGAATAGCGTGCTGACATCGAGTGTGATAAATCGTGGGTTAGATTGCCAGTCTATCGGTAGTGTAATGAATAGCGCGCTGACATCGAGTTGATAAATCGTGGGTTAGATTGCCAGTCTATTGGTAGTGTAATGAATAGCGTGCTGACATCGAGTGTGATAAATCGTGGGTTAGATTGCCAGTTTATTGGTAGTGTAATGAATAGCGTGCTGACATCGAGTGTGATAAATCGTGGGTTAGATTGCCAGTCTATCGGTAGTGTAATGAAAAGCGTGCTGACATCGAGTGGGATAAATCGTGGGTTAGATTGCCAGTCTATTGGTAGTGTAATGAATAGCGTGCTGACATCGAGTGTGATAAATCGTGGGTTAGATTGCCAGTCTATCGGTAGTGTAATGAATAGCGTGCTGACATCGAGTGTGATAAATCGTGGGTTAGATTGCCAGTCTATCGGTAGTGTAATGAATAGCGTTCTGACATCGAGTGTGATAAATCGTGGGTTAGATTGCCAGTATATCGGTAATGTAATGAATATAATGCTCACATCGAGTGAGATAAATCGTGGGTTAGATTGCCAGTTTATCGGTAGTGTAATGAATAGCATGCTCACATCGAGTGTGATAAATCGTGGGTTAGATTGCCAGTTTATCGGTAGTGTAATGAATAGCGTGCTCACATCGAGTGTGATAAATCGTGGGTTAGATTGCCAGTCTATCGGTAGTGTAATGAATAGCGTGCTGACATACAGTGTGCTAAATCGTGGGTTAGATTGCCAGTCTATTGGTAGTGTAATGAATAGCGTACTGACATCGAGTGTGATAAATCGTGGGTTAGATTGCCAGTCTATTGGTAGTGTAATGAATAGCGTGCTGACATCGAGTGTGATAAATCGTGGGTTAGATTGCCAGTCTATCGGTAGTGTAATGAATAGCGTGCTGACATCGAGTGTGATAAATCGTGGGTTAGATTGCCAGTCTATCGGTAGTGTAATGAATAGCGTTCTGACATCGAGTGTGATAAATCGTGGGTTAGATTGCCAGTATATCGGTAATGTAATGAATATAATGCTCACATCGAGTGAGATAAATCGTGGGTTAGATTGCCAGTTTATCGGTAGTGTAATGAATAGCATGCTCACATCGAGTGTGATAAATCGTGGGTTAGATTGCCAGTTTATCGGTAGTGTAATGAATAGCGTGCTCACATCGAGTGTGATAAATCGTGGGTTAGATTGCCAGTCTATCGGTAGTGTAATAAATAGCGTGCTGACATACAGTGTGCTAAATCGTGGGTTAGATTGCCAGTCTATTGGTAGTGTAATGAATAGCGTACTGACATCGAGTGTGATAAATCGTGGGTTAGATTTCCAGTCTATTGATAGTGTAATGAATACCGTGCTCACATCGAGTGTGATAAATCGTGGGTTAGATTGCCAGTCTATTGGTAGTGTAATGAATAGCGTGATAACATCGAGTGTGATAAATCGTGGGTTAGACTGCCAGTCTATCGGTAGTTTAATGAATAGCGTACTGACATCGAGTGTGATAAATCGTGGGTTAGATTTCCAGTCTATTGGTAGTGTAATGAATAGCGTGATAACATCGAGTGTGATAAATCGTGGGTTATATTGCCAGTCTATTGGTAGTGTAATGAATAGCGTGCTCACATCGAGTGTGATAAATCGTGGGTTAGATTGCCAGTCTATCGGTAGTGTAATGAATAGCGTGCTCACATCGAGTGTGATAAATCGTGGGTTAGATTGCCAGTCTATCGGTAGTGTAATGAATAGCGTGCTCACATCGAGTGAGATAAATCGTGGGTTAGATTGCCAGTTTATCGGTAGTGTAATGAATAGCGTGCTGACATCGAGTGTGATAAATCGTGGGTTAGATTGCCAGTCTATCGGTAGTGTAATGAATAGCGTGCTGACATCGAGTGTGATAAATCGTGGGTTAGATTGCCAGTCTATTGGTAGCGTAATGAATAGCGTGCTGACATCAAGTGTGATAAATCGTGGGTTAGATTGCCAGTCTATTGGTAGTGTAATGAATAGCGTGCTGACATCGATTGTGACAAATCGTGGATTAGATTGCCAGTCTATTGGTAGTGTAATGAATAGCGTACTGACATGGAGTGTGATAAATCGTGGGTTAGATTTCCAGTCTATTGGTAGTGTAATGAATACCGTGCTCACATCGAATGTGATAAATCGTGGGTTAGATTGCCATTCTATTGGTAGTGTAATGAATAGCGTGTTAACATCGAGTGTGATAAATCGTGGGTTAGATTGCCAGTCTATCGGTAGTGTAATGAATAGCGTGCTGACATCGAGTGTGATAAATCGTGGGTTAGATTGCCAGTCTATCGGTAGTGTAATGAATAGCGTGCTGACATCGAGTGTGATAAATCGTGGGTTAGATTGCCAGTCTATCGGTAGTGTAATGAATAGCGTGCTCACATCGAGTGAGATAAATCGTGGGTTAGATTGCCAGTTTATCGGTAGTGTAATGAATAGCGTGCTGACATCGAGTGTGATAAATCGTGGGTTAGATTGCCAGTCTATCGGTAGTGTAATGAATAGCGTGCTGACATCGAGTGTGATAAATCGTGGGTTAGATTGCCAGTCTATTGGTAGTGTAATGAATAGCGTGCTGACATCGAGTGTGATAAATCGTGGGTTAGATTGCCAGTTTATTGGTAGTGTAATGAATAGCGTGCTGACATCGAGTGTGATAAATCGTGGGTTAGATTGCCAGTCTATCGGTAGTGTAATGAAAAGCGTGCTGACATCGAGTGTGATAAATCGTGGGTTAGATTGCCAGTCTATTGGTAGTGTAATGAATAGCGTGCTGACATCGAGTGTGATAAATCGTGGGTTAGATTGCCAGTCTATCGGTAGTGTAATGAATAGCGTGCTGACATCGAGTGTGATAAATCGTGGGTTAGATTGCCAGTATATCGGTAATGTAATGAATATAATACTCACATCGAGTGAGATAAATCGTGGGTTAGATTGCCAGTTTATCGGTAGTGTAATGAATAGCATGCTCACATCGAGTGTGATAAATCGTGGGTTAGATTGCCAGTTTATCGGTAGTGTAATGAATAGCGTGCTCACATCGAGTGTGATAAATCGTGGGTTAGATTGCCAGTCTATCGGTAGTGTAATGAATAGCGTGCTGACATACAGTGTGCTAAATCGTGGGTTAGATTGCCAGTCTATTGGTAGTGTAATGAATAGCGTACTGACATCGAGTGTGATAAATCGTGGGTTAGATTGCCAGTCTATCGGTAGTGTAATGAATAGCGTGCTGACATCGAGTGTGATAAATCGTGGGTTAGATTGCCAGTCTATCGGTAGTGTAATGAATAGCGTGCTGACATCGAGTGTGATAAATCGTGGGTTAGATTGCCAGTCTATCGGTAGTGTAATGAATAGCGTGCTCACATCGAGTGAGATAAATCGTGGGTTAGATTGCCAGTTTATCGGTAGTGTAATGAATAGCGTGCTGACATCGAGTGTGATAAATCGTGGGTTAGATTGCCAGTCTATTGGTAGTGTAATGAATAGCGTGCTGACATCGAGTGTGATAAATCGTGGGTTAGACTGCCAGTCTATCGGTAGTGTAATGAATAGCGTGCTGACATCGAGTGTGATAAATCGTGGGTTAGATTGCCAGTATATCGGTAATGTAATGAATATAATGCTCACATCGAGTGAGATAAATCGTGGGTTAGATTGCCAGTCTATCGGTAGTGTAATGAATAGCATGCTCACATCGAGTGTGATAAATCGTGGGTTAGATTGCCAGTTTATCGGTAGTGTAATGAATAGCGTGCTCACATCGAATGTGATAAATCGTGGGTTAGATTGCCAGTCTATCGGTAGTGTAATGAATAGCGTGCTGACATACAGTGTGCTAAATCGTGGGTTAGATTGCCAGTCTATTGGTAGTGTAATGAATAGCGTACTGACATCGAGTGTGATAAATCGTGGGTTAGATTTCCAGTCTATTGGTAGTGTAATGAATACCGTGCTCACATCGAGTGTGATAAATCGTGGGTTAGATTGCCAGTCACTTGGTAGTGTAATGAATAGCGTGATAACATCGAGTGTGATAAATCGTGGGTTAGACTGCCAGTCTATCGGTAGTTTAATGAATAGCGTACTGACATCGAGTGTGATAAATCGTGGGTTAGATTTCCAGTCTATTGGTAGTGTAATGAATACCGTGCTCACATCGAGTGTGATAAATCGTGGGTTATATTGCCAGTCTATTGGTAGTGTAATGAATAGCGTGCTCACATCGAGTGTGATAAATCGTGGGTTAGATTGCCAGTCTATCGGTAGTGTAATGAATAGCGTGCTCACATCGAGTGAGATAAATCGTGGGTTAGATTGCCAGTTTATCGGTAGTGTAATGAATAGCGTGCTGACATCGAGTGTGATAAATCGTGGGTTAGATTGCCAGTCTATCGGTAGTGTAATGAATAACGTGCTGACATCAAGTGTGATAAATCGTGGGTTAGATTGCCAGTCTATTGGTAGTGTAATGAATAGCGTGCTGACATCGAGTGTGATAAATCGTGGGTTAGATTGCCAGTCTATTGGTAGCGTAATAAATAGCGTGCTGACATCAAGTGTGATAAATCGTGGGTTAGATTGCCAGTCTATTGGTAGTGTAATGAATAGCGTGCTGACATCGATTGTGACAAATCGTGGGTTAGATTGCCAGTCTATTGGTAGTGTAATGAATAGCGTACTGACATGGAGTGTGATAAATCGTGGGTTAGATTTCCAGTCTATTGGTAGTGTAATGAATACCGTGCTCACATCGAGTGTGATAAATCGTGGGTTAGATTGCCATTCTATTGGTAGTGTAATGAATAGCGTGTTAACATCGAGTGTGATAAATCGTGGGTTAGATTGCCAGTCTATTGGTAGTGTAATGAATAGCGTGCTGACATCGAGTGTGATAAATCGTGGGTTAGATTGCCAGTCTATCGGTAGTGTAATGAATAGCGTGCTCACATCGAGTGAGATAAATCGTGGGTTAGATTGCCAGTTTATCGGTAGTGTAATGCATAGCGTGCTGACATCGAGTGTGATAAATCGTGGGTTAGATTGCCAGTCTATCGGTAGTGTAATGAATAGCGTGCTGACATCGAGTGTGATAAATCGTGGGTTAGATTGCCAGTCTATTGGTAGTGTAATGAATAGCGTGCTGACATCGAGTGTGATAAATCGTGGGTTAGATTGCCAGTCTATCGGTAGTGTAATGAATAGCGTGCTCACATCGAGTGAGATAAATCGTGGGTTAGATTGCCAGTCTATTGGTAGTGTAATGAAGAGCGTGCTGACATCGAGTGTGATAAATCGTGGGTTAGATTGCCAGTCTATCGGTAGTGTAATGAAAAGCGTGCTGACATCGAGTGTGATAAATGGTGGGTTAGGTTGCCAGTATATCGGTAGTGTAATGAATAGCATGCTCACATCGAGTGAGATAAATCGTGGGTTAGATTGCCAGTCTATCGGTAGTGTAATGAATAGCGTGCTGACATCGAGTGTGATAAATCGTGGGTTAGATTGCCAGTCTATTGGTAGTGTAATGAATAGCGTGTTAACATCGAGTGTGATAAATCGTGGGTTAGATTGCCAGTCTATTGGTAGTGTAATGAATAGCGTGCTGACATCGAGTGTGATAAATCGTGGGTTAGATTGCCAGTCTATCGGTAGTGTAATGAATAGCGTGCTCACATCGAGTGAGATAAATCGTGGGTTAGATTGCCAGTTTATCGGTAGTGTAATGCATAGCGTGCTGACATCGAGTGTGATAAATCGTGGGTTAGATTGCCAGTCTATCGGTAGTGTAATGAATAGCGTGCTGACATCGAGTGTGATAAATCGTGGGTTAGATTGCCAGTCTATTGGTAGTGTAATGAATAGCGTGCTGACATCGAGTGTGATAAATCGTGGGTTAGATTGCCAGTCTATTGGTAGTGTAATGAATAGCGTGCTCACATCGAGTGAGATAAATCGTGGGTTAGATTGCCAGTCTATTGGTAGTGTAATGAAGAGCGTGCTGACATCGAGTGTGATAAATCGTGGGTTAGATTGCCAGTCTATCGGTAGTGTAATGAAAAGCGTGCTGACATCGAGTGTGATAAATGGTGGGTTAGGTTGCCAGTATATCGGTAGTGTAATGAATAGCATGCTCACATCGAGTGAGATAAATCGTGGGTTAGATTGCTAGTTTATCGGTAGTGTAATGAATAGCGTGCTCACATCAAGTGTGATAAATCGTGGGTTATATTGCCAGTCTATTGGTAGTGTAATGAATAGCGTGCTGACATCCAGTGTGACAAATCGTGGGTTAGATTGCCAGTCTATTGGTAGTGTAATGAATAGCGTACTGACATCGAGTGTGATAAATCGTGGGTTAGATTTCCAGTCTATTGGTAGTGTAATGAATACCGTTCTCACATCGAGTGTGATAAATCGTGGGTTAGATTGCCAGTCTATTGGTAGTGTAATGAATAGCGTGATAACATCGAGTGTGATAAATCGTGGGTTAGACTGCCAGTCTATCGGTAGTTTAATGAATAGCGTACTGACATCGAGTGTGATAAATCGTGGGTTAGATTGCCAGTCTATTGGTAGTGTAATGAATACCGTGCTCACATCGAGTGTGATAAATCGTGGATTATATTGCCAGTCTATTGGTAGTGTAATGAATAGCGTGCTCACATCGAGTGTGATAAATCGTGGGTTAGATTGCCAGTCTATCGATAGTGTAATGAATAGCGTGCTCACATCGAGTGTGATAAATCGTGGGTTAGATTGCCAGTCTATCGGTTTTGTAATGAATAGCGTGCTCACATCGAGTGAGATAAATCGTGGGTTAGATTGCCAGTTTATCGGTAGTGTAATGAATAGCGTGCTCATATCGAGTGTGATAAATCGTGGGTTAGATTGCCAGTCTATCGGTAGTGTAATGAATAGCGTGCTGACATCAAGTGTGATAAATCGTGGGTTAGATTGCCAGTCTATTGGTAGTGTAATGAATAGCGTGCTGACATCGAGTGTGATAAATCGTGGGTTAGATTGCCAGTCTATTGGTAGCGTTATGAATAGCGTGCTGACATCAAGTGTGATAAATCGTGGGTTAGATTGCCAGTCTATTGGTAGTGTAATGAATAGCGTGCTGACATCGATTGTGACAAATCGTGGGTTAGATTGCCAGTCTATTGGTAGTGTAATGAATAGCGTACTGACACCGAGTGTGATAAATCGTGGGTTAGATTGCCAGTCTATTGGTAGTGTAATGAATACCGTACTCACATCGAGTGTGATAAATCGTGGGTTAGATTGCCATTCTATTGGTAGTGTAATGAATAGCGTGTTAACATCGAGTGTGATAAATCGTGGGTTAGATTGCCAGTCTATCGGTAGTGTAATGAATAGCGTGCTGACATCGAGTGTGATAAATCGTGGGTTAGATTGCCAGTCTATCGGTAGTGTAATGAATAGCGTTCTGACATCGAGTGTGATAAATCGTGGGTTAGATTGCCAGTATATCGGTAATGTAATGAATATAATGCTCACATCGAGTGAGATAAATCGTGGGTTAGATTGCCAGTTTATCGGTAGTGTAATGAATAGCATGCTCACATCGAGTGTGATAAATCGTGGGTTAGATTGCCAGTTTATCGGTAGTGTAATGAATAGCGTGCTCACATCGAGTGTGATAAATCGTGGGTTAGATTGCCAGTCTATGGGTAGTGTAATGAATAGCGTGCTGACATACAGTGTGCTAAATCGTGGGTTAGATTGCCAGTCTATTGGTAGTGTAATGAATAGCGTACTGACATCGAGTGTGATAAATCGTGGGTTAGATTGCCAGTCTATTGGTAGTGTAATGAATAGCGTGCTGACATCGAGTGTGATAAATCGTGGGTTAGATTGCCAGTCTATCGGTAGTGTAATGAATAGCGTGCTCACATCGAGTGTGATAAATCGTGGGTTAGATTGCCAGTCTATCGGTAGTGTAATGAATAGCGTTCTGACATCGAGTGTGATAAATCGTGGGTTAGATTGCCAGTATATCGGTAATGTAATGAATATAATGCTCACATCGAGTGAGATAAATCGTGGGTTAGATTGCCAGTTTATCGGTAGTGTAATGAATAGCATGCTCACATCGAGTGTGATAAATCGTGGGTTAGATTGCCAGTTTATCGGTAGTGTAATGAATAGCGTGCTCACATCGAGTGTGATAAATCGTGGGTTAGATTGCCAGTCTATTGGTAGTGTAATGAATAGCGTGCTGACATCGAGTGTGATAAATCGTGGGTTAGATTGCCAGTCTATCGGTAGTGTAATGAATAGCGTGCTGACATCGAGTGTGATAAATCGTGGGTTAGATTGCCAGTCTATCGGTAGTGTAATGAATAGCGTTCTGACATCGAGTGTGATAAATCGTGGGTTAGATTGCCAGTATATCGGTAATGTAATGAATATAATGCTCACATCGAGTGAGATAAATCGTGGGTTAGATTGCCAGTTTATCGGTAGTGTAATGAATAGCATGCTCACATCGAGTGTGATAAATCGTGGGTTAGATTGCCAGTTTATCGGTAGTGTAATGAATAGCGTGCTCACATCGAGTGTGATAAATCGTGGGTTAGATTGCCAGTCTATCGGTAGTGTAATGAATAGCGTGCTGACATACAGTGTGCTAAATCGTGGGTTAGATTGCCAGTCTATTGGTAGTGTAATGAATAGCGTACTGACATCGAGTGTGATAAATCGTGGGTTAGATTTCCAGTCTATTGATAGTGTAATGAATACCGTGCTGACATCGAGTGTGATAAATCGTGGGTTAGATTGCCAGTCTATCGGTAGTGTAATGAATAGCGTGATAACATCGAGTGTGATAAATCGTGGGTTAGACTGCCAGTCTATCGGTAGTTTAATGAATAGCGTACTGACATCGAGTGTGATAAATCGTGGGTTAGATTTCCAGTCTATTGGTAGTGTAATGAATAGCGTGATAACATCGAGTGTGATAAATCGTGGGTTATATTGCCAGTCTATTTGTAGTGTAATGAATAGCGTGCTCACATCGAGTGTGATAAATCGTGGGTTAGATTGCCAGTCTATCGGTAGTGTAATGAATAGCGTGCTCACATCGAGTGTGATAAATCGTGGGTTAGATTGCCAGTCTATCGGTAGTGTAATGAATAGCGTGCTCACATCGAGTGAGATAAATCGTGGGTTAGATTGCCAGTTTATCGGTAGTGTAATGAATAGCGTGCTGACATCGAGTGTGATAAATCGTGGGTTAGATTGCCAGTCTATCGGTAGTGTAATGAATAGCGTGCTGACATCGAGTGTGATAAATCGTGGGTTAGATTGCCAGTCTATTGGTAGCGTAATGAATAGCGTGCTGACATCAAGTGTGATAAATCGTGGGTTAGATTGCCAGTCTATTGGTAGTGTAATGAATAGCGTACTGACATGGAGTGTGATAAATCGTGGGTTAGATTTCCAGTCTATTGGTAGTGTAATGAATACCGTGCTCACATCGAGTGTGATAAATCGTGGGTTAGATTGCCATTCTATTGGTAGTGTAATGAATAGCGTGTTAACATCGAGTGTGATAAATCGTGGGTTAGATTGCCAGTCTATCGGTAGTGTAATGAATAGCGTGCTGGCATCGAGTGTGATAAATCGTGGGTTAGATTGCCAGTCTATCGGTAGTGTAATGAATAGCGTGCTCACATCGAGTGAGATAAATCGTGGGTTAGATTGCCAGTCTATCGGTAGTGTAATGAATAGCGTGCTGACATCGAGTGTGATAAATCGTGGGTTAGATTGCCAGTCTATCGGTAGTGTAATGAATAGCGCGCTGACATCGAGTTGATAAATCGTGGGTTAGATTGCCAGTCTATTGGTAGTGTAATGAATAGCGTGCTGACATCGAGTGTGATAAATCGTGGGTTAGATTGCCAGTTTATTGGTAGTGTAATGAATAGCGTGCTGACATCGAGTGTGATAAATCGTGGGTTAGATTGCCAGTCTATCGGTAGTGTAATGAAAAGCGTGCTGACATCGAGTGGGATAAATCGTGGGTTAGATTGCCAGTCTATTGGTAGTGTAATGAATAGCGTGCTGACATCGAGTGTGATAAATCGTGGGTTAGATTGCCAGTCTATCGGTAGTGTAATGAATAGCGTGCTGACATCGAGTGTGATAAATCGTGGGTTAGATTGCCAGTCTATCGGTAGTGTAATGAATAGCGTTCTGACATCGAGTGTGATAAATCGTGGGTTAGATTGCCAGTATATCGGTAATGTAATGAATATAATGCTCACATCGAGTGAGATAAATCGTGGGTTAGATTGCCAGTTTATCGGTAGTGTAATGAATAGCATGCTCACATCGAGTGTGATAAATCGTGGGTTAGATTGCCAGTTTATCGGTAGTGTAATGAATAGCGTGCTCACATCGAGTGTGATAAATCGTGGGTTAGATTGCCAGTCTATCGGTAGTGTAATGAATAGCGTGCTGACATACAGTGTGCTAAATCGTGGGTTAGATTGCCAGTCTATTGGTAGTGTAATGAATAGCGTACTGACATCGAGTGTGATAAATCGTGGGTTAGATTGCCAGTCTATTGGTAGTGTAATGAATAGCGTGCTGACATCGAGTGTGATAAATCGTGGGTTAGATTGCCAGTCTATCGGTAGTGTAATGAATAGCGTGCTGACATCGAGTGTGATAAATCGTGGGTTAGATTGCCAGTCTATCGGTAGTGTAATGAATAGCGTTCTGACATCGAGTGTGATAAATCGTGGGTTAGATTGCCAGTATATCGGTAATGTAATGAATATAATGCTCACATCGAGTGAGATAAATCGTGGGTTAGATTGCCATTTTATCGGTAGTGTAATGAATAGCATGCTCACATCGAGTGTGATAAATCGTGGGTTAGATTGCCAGTTTATCGGTAGTGTAATGAATAGCGTGCTCACATCGAGTGTGATAAATCGTGGGTTAGATTGCCAGTCTATCGGTAGTGTAATGAATAGCGTGCTGACATACAGTGTGCTAAATCGTGGGTTAGATTGCCAGTCTATTGGTAGTGTAATGAATAGCGTACTGACATCGAGTGTGATAAATCGTGGGTTAGATTTCCAGTCTATTCATTGTGTAATGAATACCGTGCTCACATCGAGTGTGATAAATCGTGGGTTAGATTGCCAGTCTATTGGTAGTGTAATGAATAGCGTGATAACATCGAGTGTGATAAATCGTGGGTTAGACTGCCAGTCTATCGGTAGTTTAATGAATAGCGTACTGACATCGAGTGTGATAAATCGTGGGTTAGATTTCCAGTCTATTGGTAGTGTAATGAATAGCGTGATAACATCGAGTGTGATAAATCGTGGGTTATATTGCCAGTCTATTGGTAGTGTAATGAATAGCGTGCTCACATCGAGTGTGATAAATCGTGGGTTAGATTGCCAGTCTATCGGTAGTGTAATGAATAGCGTGCTCACATCGAGTGTGATAAATCGTGGGTTAGATTGCCAGTCTATCGGTAGTGTAATGAATAGCGTGCTCACATCGAGTGAGATAAATCGTGGGTTAGATTGCCAGTTTATCGGTAGTGTAATGAATAGCGTGCTGACATCGAGTGTGATAAATCGTGGGTTAGATTGCCAGTCTATCGGTAGTGTAATGAATAGCGTGCTGACATCGAGTGTGATAAATCGTGGGTTAGATTGCCAGTCTATTGGTAGCGTAATGAATAGCGTGCTGACATCAAGTGTGATAAATCGTGGGTTAGATTGCCAGTCTATTGGTAGTGTAATGAATAGCGTGCTGACATCGATTGTGACAAATCGTGGATTAGATTGCCAGTCTATTGGTAGTGTAATGAATAGCGTACTGACATGGAGTGTGATAAATCGTGGGTTAGATTTCCAGTCTATTGGTAGTGTAATGAATACCGTGCTCACATCGAATGTGATAAATCGTGGGTTAGATTGCCATTCTATTGGTAGTGTAATGAATAGCGTGTTAACATCGAGTGTGATAAATCGTGGGTTAGATTGCCAGTCTATCGGTAGTGTAATGAATAGCGTGCTGACATCGAGTGTGATAAATCGTGGGTTAGATTGCCAGTCTATCGGTAGTGTAATGAATAGCGTGCTGACATCGAGTGTGATAAATCGTGGGTTAGATTGCCAGTCTATCGGTAGTGTAATGAATAGCGTGCTCACATCGAGTGAGATAAATCGTGGGTTAGATTGCCAGTTTATCGGTAGTGTAATGAATAGCGTGCTGACATCGAGTGTGATAAATCGTGGGTTAGATTGCCAGTCTATCGGTAGTGTAATGAATAGCGTGCTGACATCGAGTGTGATAAATCGTGGGTTAGATTGCCAGTCTATTGGTAGTGTAATGAATAGCGTGCTGACATCGAGTGTGATAAATCGTGGGTTAGATTGCCAGTTTATTGGTAGTGTAATGAATAGCGTGCTGACATCGAGTGTGATAAATCGTGGGTTAGATTGCCAGTCTATCGGTAGTGTAATGAAAAGCGTGCTGACATCGAGTGTGATAAATCGTGGGTTAGATTGCCAGTCTATTGGTAGTGTAATGAATAGCGTGCTGACATCGAGTGTGATAAATCGTGGGTTAGATTGCCAGTCTATCGGTAGTGTAATGAATAGCGTGCTGACATCGAGTGTGATAAATCGTGGGTTAGATTGCCAGTATATCGGTAATGTAATGAATATAATACTCACATCGAGTGAGATAAATCGTGGGTTAGATTGCCAGTTTATCGGTAGTGTAATGAATAGCATGCTCACATCGAGTGTGATAAATCGTGGGTTAGATTGCCAGTTTATCGGTAGTGTAATGAATAGCGTGCTCACATCGAGTGTGATAAATCGTGGGTTAGATTGCCAGTCTATCGGTAGTGTAATGAATAGCGTGCTGACATACAGTGTGCTAAATCGTGGGTTAGATTGCCAGTCTATTGGTAGTGTAATGAATAGCGTACTGACATCGAGTGTGATAAATCGTGGGTTAGATTGCCAGTCTATCGGTAGTGTAATGAATAGCGTGCTGACATCGAGTGTGATAAATCGTGGGTTAGATTGCCAGTCTATCGGTAGTGTAATGAATAGCGTGCTGACATCGAGTGTGATAAATCGTGGGTTAGATTGCCAGTCTATCGGTAGTGTAATGAATAGCGTGCTCACATCGAGTGAGATAAATCGTGGGTTAGATTGCCAGTTTATCGGTAGTGTAATGAATAGCGTGCTGACATCGAGTGTGATAAATCGTGGGTTAGATTGCCAGTCTATCGGTAGTGTAATGAATAGCGTGCTGACATCGAGTGTGATAAATCGTGGGTTAGATTGCCAGTCTATTGGTAGTGTAATGAATAGCGTGCTGACATCGAGTGTGATAAATCGTGGGTTAGATTGCCAGTTTATTGGTAGTGTAATGAATAGCGTGCTGACATCGAATGTGATAAATCGTGGGTTAGATTGCCAGTCTATCGGTAGTGTAATGAAAAGCGTGCTGACTTCGAGTGTGATAAATCGTGGGTTAGATTGCCAGTCTATTGGTAGTGTAATGAATAGCGTGCTGACATCGAGTGTGATAAATCGTGGGTTAGATTGCCAGTCTATCGGTAGTGTAATGAATAGCGTGCTGACATCGAGTGTGATAAATCGTGGGTTAGATTGCCAGTATATCGGTAATGTAATGAATATAATACGAACATCGAGTGAGATAAATCGTGGGTTAGATTGCCAGTTTATCGGTAGTGTAATGAATAGCATGCTCACATCGAGTGTGATAAATCGTGGGTTAGATTGCCAGTTTATCGGTAGTGTAATGAATAGCGTGCTCACATCGAGTGTGATAAATCGTGGGTTAGATTGCCAGTCTATCGGTAGTGTAATGAATAGCGTGCTGACATACAGTGTGCTAAATCGTGGGTTAGATTGCCAGTCTATTGGTAGTGTAATGAATAGCGTACTGACATCGAGTGTGATAAATCGTGGGTTAGATTTCCAGTCTATTGGTAGTGTAATGAATACCGTGCTCACATCGAGTGTGATAAATCGTGGGTTAGATTGCCAGTCTATTGGTAGTGTAATGAATAGCGTGATAACATCGAGTGTGATAAATCGTGGGTTAGACTGCCAGTCTATCGGTAGTTTAATGAATAGCGTACTGACATCGAGTGTGATAAATCGTGGGTTAGATTTCCAGTCTATTGGTAGTGTAATGAATACCGTGCTCACATCGAGTGTGATAAATCGTGGGTTAGATTGCCAGTCTATTGGTAGTGTAATGAATAGCGTGCTCACATCGAGTGTGATAAATCGTGGGTTAGATTGCCAGTCTATCGGTAGTGTAATGAATAGCGTGCTCACATCGAGTGTGATAAATCGTGGGTTAGATTGCCAATCTATCGGTAGTGTAATGAATAGCGTGCTCACATCGAGTGAGATAAATCGTGGGTTAGATTGCCAGTTTATCGGTAGTGTAATGAATAGCGTGCTGACATCGAGTGTGATAAATCGTGGGTTAGATTGCCAGTCTATCGGTAGTGTAATGAATAGCGTGCTGACATCAAGTGTGATAAATCGTGGGTTAGATTGCCAGTCTATTGGTAGTGTAATGAATAGCGTGCTGACATCGAGTGTGATAAATCGTGGGTTAGATTGCCAGTCTATTGGTAGCGTAATTAATAGCGTGCTGACATCAAGTGTGATAAATCGTGGGTTAGATTGCCAGTCTATTGGTAGTGTAATGAATAGCGTGCTGACATCGATTGTGATAAATCGTGGGTTAGATTGCCAGTCTATTGGTAGTGTAATGAATAGCGTACTGACATGGAGTGTGATAAATCGTGGGTTAGATTCCAGTCTATTGGTAGTGTAATGAATACCGTGCTCACATCGAGTGTGATAAATCGTGGGTTAGATTGCAATTCTATTGGTAGTGTAATGAATAGCGTGTTCACATCGAGTGTGATAAATCGTGGGTTAGATTGCCAGTCTATTGGTAGTGTAATGAATAGCGTGCTGACATCGAGTGTGATAAATCGTGGGTTAGATTGCCAGTCTATCGGTAGTGTAATGAATAGCGTGCTCACATCGAGTGAGATAAATCGTGGGTTAGATTGCCAGTTTATCGGTAGTGTAATGAATAGCGTGCTGACATCGAGTGTGATAAATCGTGGGTTAGATTGCCAGTCTATCGGTAGTGTAATGAATAGCGTGCTGACATCGAGTGTGATAAATCGTGGGTTAGATTGCCAGTCTATTGGTAGTGTAATGAATAGCGTGCTGACATCGAGTGTGATAAATCGTGGGTTAGATTGCCAGTCTATCGGTAGTGTAATGAATAGCGTGCTCACATCGAGTGAGATAAATCGTGGGTTAGATTGCCAGTCTATTGGTAGTGTAATGAATAGCGTGCTGACATCGAGTGTGATAAATCGTGGGTTAGATTGCCAGTCTATCGGTAATGTAATGAAAAGCGTGCTGACATCGAGTGTGATAAATCGTGGGTTAGATTGCCAGTATATCGGTAGTGTAATGAATAGCATGCTCACATCGAGTGAGATAAATCGTGGGTTAGATTGCTAGTTTATCGGTAGTGTAATGAATAGCGTGCTCACATCGAGTGTTATAAATCGTTGGTTAGATTGCCAGTTTATCGGTAGTGTAATGAATAGCGTGCTCACATCGAGTGTGATAAATCGTGGGTTAGATTGCCAGTCTATCGGTAGTGTAATGAATAGCGTGCTCACATCGAGTGAGATAAATTGTGGGTTAGATTGCCAGTTTATCGGTAGTGTAATAAATAGCGTGCTCACATCGAGTGAGATAAATCGTGGGTTAGATTGCCAGTCTATCGGTAGTGTAATGAATAGCGTGCTGACATACAGTGTGCTAAATCGTGGGTTAGATTGCCAGTCTATTGGTAGTGTAATGAATAGAGTACTGACATCGAGTGTGATAAATCGTGGGTTAGATTGCCAGTCTATCGGTAAAGTAATGAATAGCGTGCTGATATCGAGTGTGATAAATCGTGGATTAGATTGCCAGTGTATCGGTAAAGTAATGAATAGCGTGCTGACATCGAGTGTGATAAATCGTGGGTTAGATTGCCAGTCTATTGGTAGCGTAATGAATAGCGTGCTGACATCGAGTGTGATAAATCGTGGGTTAGATTGCCAGTCTATTGGTAGCGTAATGAATAGCGTGCTGACATCAAGTGTGATAAATCGTGGGTTAGATTGCCAGTCTATTGGTAGTGTAATGAATAGCGTGCTGACATCGATTGTGATAAATCGTGGGTTAGATTGCCAGTCTATTGGTAGTGTGATGAATAGCGTACTGACATGGAGTGTGATAAATCGTGGGTTAGATTCCAGTCTATTGGTAGTGTAATGAATACCGTGCTCACATCGAGTGTGATAAATCGTGGGTTAGATTGCAATTCTATTGGTAGTGTAATGAATAGCGTGTTCACATCGAGTGTGATAAATCGTGGGTTAGATTGCCAGTCTATTGGTAGTGTAATGAATAGCGTGCTGACATCGAGTGTGATAAATCGTGGGTTAGATTGCCAGTCTATCGGTAGTGTAATGAATAGCGTGCTCACATCGAGTGAGATAAATCGTGGGTTAGATTGCCAGTTTATCGGTAGTGTAATGAATAGCGTGCTGACATCGAGTGTGATAAATCGTGGGTTAGATTGCCAGTCTATTGGTAGTGTAATGAATAGCGTGCTGACATCGAGTGTGATAAATCGTGGGTTAGATTGCCAGTCTATCGGTAGTGTAATGAATAGCGTGCTCACATCGAGTGAGATAAATCGTGGGTTAGATTGCCAGTCTATTGGTAGTGTAATGAATAGCGTGCTGACATCGAGTGTGATAAATCGTGGGTTAGATTGCCAGTCTATCGGTAATGTAATGAAAAGCGTGCTGACATCGAGTGTGATAAATCGTGGGTTAGATTGCCAGTATATCGGTAGTGTAATGAATAGCATGCTCACATCGAGTGAGATAAATCGTGGGTTAGATTGCTAGTTTATCGGTAGTGTAATGAATAGCGTGCTCACATCGAGTGTGATAAATCGTTGGTTAGATTGCCAGTTTATCGGTAGTGTAATAAATAGCGTGCTCACATCGAGTGTGATAAATCGTGGGTTAGATTGCCAGTCTATCGGTAGTGTAATGAATAGCGTGCTGACATACAGTGTGCTAAATCGTGGGTTAGATTGCCAGTCTATTGGTAGTGTAATGAATAGCGTACTGACATCGAGTGTGATAAATCGTGGGTTAGATTGCCAGTCTATCGGTAAAGTAATGAATAGCGTGCTGATATCGAGTGTGATAAATCGTGGATTAGATTGCCAGTGTATCGGTAAAGTAATGAATAGCGTGCTGACATCGAGTGTGATAAATCGTGGGTTAGATTGCCAGTCTATCGGTAGTGTAATGAATAGCATGCTCACATCGAGTGAGATAAATCGTGGGTTAGATTGCCAGTTTATTGGTAGTGTAATGAATAGCGTGCTCACATCGAGTGTGATAAATAGTGGGTTAAATTGCCAGTTTATCGGTAGTGTAATGAATAGCGTGCTCACATCGAGTGTGATAAATCGTGGGTTAGATTGCCAGTCTATCGGTAGTGTAATGAATAGCGTGCTCACATCGAGTGAGATAAATTGTGGGTTAGATTGCCAGTTTATCGGTAGTGTAATAAATAGCGTGCTCACATCGAGTGTGATAAATCGTGGGTTAGATTGCCAGTCTATCGGTAGTGTAATGAATAGCGTGCTGACATACAGTGTGCTAAATCGTGGGTTAGATTGCCAGTCTATTGGTAGTGTAATGAATAGCGTACTGACATCGAGTGTGATAAATCGTGGGTTAGATTGCCAGTCTATCGGTAAAGTAATGAATAGCGTGCTGATATCGAGTGTGATAAATCGTGGATTAGATTGCCAGTCTATCGGTAAAGTAATGAATAGCGTGCTGACGTCGAGTGTGATAAATCGTGGGTTAGATTTCCAGTCTATTGGTAGTGTAATGAATACCGTGCTCACATCGAGTGTGATAAATCGTGGGTTAGATTGTCAGTCTATTGGTAGTGTAATGAATAGCATGCTGACATCGAGCGTGATAAATCGTGGGTTAGATTGCCAGTTTATCGGTAGTGTAATGAATAGCGTGCTCACATCGAGTGAGATAAATCGTGGGTTAGATTGCCAGTTTATCGGTAGTGTAATAAATAGCGTGCTCACATCGAGTGTGATAAATCGTGGGTTAGATTGCCAGTCTATCGGTAAAGTAATGAATAGCCTGCTGACATCGATTGTGACAAATCGTGGATTAGATTGCCAGTCTATTGGTAGTGTAATGAATAGCGTACTGACATGGAGTGTGATAAATCGTGGGTTAGATTTCCAGTCTATTGATAGTGTAATGAATACCGTGCTCACATCGAGTGTGATAAATCGTGGGTTAGATTGCCATTCTATTGGTAGTGTAATGAATAGCGTGTTAACATCGAGTGTGATAAATCGTGGGTTAGATTGCCAGTCTATCGGTAGTGTAATGAATAGCGTGCTGACATCGAGTGTGATAAATCGTGGGTTAGATTGCCAGTCTATCGGTAGTGTAATGAATAGCGTGCTCACATCGAGTGAGATAAATCGTGGGTTAGATTGCCAGTCTATCGGTAGTGTAATGAATAGCGTGCTGACATCGAGTGTGATAAATCGTGGGTTAGATTGCCAGTCTATCGGTAGTGTAATGAATAGCGCGCTGACATCGAGTGTGATAAATCGTGGGTTAGATTGCCAGTCTATTGGTAGTGTAATGAATAGCGTGCTGACATCGAGTGTGATAAATCGTGGGTTAGATTGCCAGTTTATTGGTAGTGTAATGAATAGCGTGCTGACATCGAGTGTGATAAATCGTGGGTTAGATTGCCAGTCTATCGGTAGTGTAATGAAAAGCGTGCTGACATCGAGTGTGATAAATCGTGGGTTAGATTGCCAGTCTATTGGTAGTGTAATGAATAGCGTGCTGACATCGAGTGTGATAAATCGTGGGTTAGATTGCCAGTCTATCGGTAGTGTAATGAATAGCGTGCTGACATCGAGTGTGATAAATCGTGGGTTAGATTGCCAGTCTATCGGTAGTGTAATGAATAGCGTTCTGACATCGAGTGTGATAAATCGTGGGTTAGATTGCCAGTATATCGGTAATGTAATGAATATAATGCTCACATCGAGTGAGATAAATCGTGGGTTAGATTGCCAGTTTATCGGTAGTGTAATGAATAGCATGCTCACATCGAGTGTGATAAATCGTGGGTTAGATTGCCAGTTTATCGGTAGTGTAATGAATAGCGTGCTCACATCGAGTGTGATAAATCGTGGGTTAGATTGCCAGTCTATCGGTAGTGTAATGAATAGCGTGCTGACATACAGTGTGCTAAATCGTGGGTTAGATTGCCAGTCTATTGGTAGTGTAATGAATAGCGTACTGACATCGAGTGTGATAAATCGTGGGTTAGATTGCCAGTCTATTGGTAGTGTAATGAATAGCGTGCTGACATCGAGTGTGATAAATCGTGGGTTAGATTGCCAGTCTATCGGTAGTGTAATGAATAGCGTGCTGACATCGAGTGTGATAAATCGTGGGTTAGATTGCCAGTCTATCGGTAGTGTAATGAATAGCGTTCTGACATCGAGTGTGATAAATCGTGGGTTAGATTGCCAGTATATCGGTAATGTAATGAATATAATGCTCACATCGAGTGAGATAAATCGTGGGTTAGATTGCCAGTTTATCGGTAGTGTAATGAATAGCATGCTCACATCGAGTGTGATAAATCGTGGGTTAGATTGCCAGTTTATCGGTAGTGTAATGAATAGCGTGCTCACATCGAGTGTGATAAATCGTGGGTTAGATTGCCAGTCTATCGGTAGTGTAATGAATAGCGTGCTGACATACAGTGTGCTAAATCGTGGGTTAGATTGCCAGTCTATTGGTAGTGTAATGAATAGCGTACTGACATCGAGTGTGATAAATCGTGGGTTAGATTTCCAGTCTATTGATAGTGTAATGAATACCGTGCTCACATCGAGTGTGATAAATCGTGGGTTAGATTGCCAGTCTATTGGTAGTGTAATGAATAGCGTGATAACATCGAGTGTGATAAATCGTGGGTTAGACTGCCAGTCTATCGGTAGTTTAATGAATAGCGTACTGACATCGAGTGTGATAAATCGTGGGTTAGATTTCCAGTCTATTGGTAGTGTAATGAATAGCGTGATAACATCGAGTGTGATAAATCGTGGGTTATATTGCCAGTCTATTGGTAGTGTAATGAATAGCGTGCTCACATCGAGTGTGATAAATCGTGGGTTAGATTGCCAGTCTATCGGTAGTGTAATGAATAGCGTGCTCACATCGAGTGTGATAAATCGTGGGTTAGATTGCCAGTCTATCGGTAGTGTAATGAATAGCGTGCTCACATCGAGTGTGATAAATCGTGGGTTAGATTGCCAGTCTATCGGTAGTGTAATGAATAGCGTGCTCACATCGAGTGAGATAAATCGTGGGTTAGATTGCCAGTTTATCGGTAGTGTAATGAATAGCGTGCTGACATCGAGTGTGATAAATCGTGGGTTAGATTGCCAGTCTATCGGTAGTGTAATGAATAGCGTGCTGACATCGAGTGTGACAAATCGTGGGTTAGATTGCCAGTCTATTGGTAGTGTAATGAATAGCGTGCTGACATCGAGTGTGATAAATCGTGGGTTAGATTGCCAGTTTATTGGTAGTGTAATGAATAGCGTGCTGACATCGAGTGTGATAAATCGTGGGTTAGATTGCCAGTCTATCGGTAGTGTAATGAAAAGCGTGCTGACATCGAGTGTGATAAATCGTGGGTTAGATTGCCAGTCTATTGGTAGTGTAATGAATAGCGTGCTGACATCGAGTGTGATAAATCGTGGGTTAGATTGCCAGTCTATCGGTAGTGTAATGAATAGCGTGCTGACATCGAGTGTGATAAATCGTGGGTTAGATTGCCAGTATATCGGTAATGTAATGAATATAATACTCACATCGAGTGAGATAAATCGTGGGTTAGATTGCCAGTTTATCGGTAGTGTAATGAATAGCATGCTCACATCGAGTGTGATAAATCGTGGGTTAGATTGCCAGTTTATCGGTAGTGTAATGAATAGCGTGCTCACATCGAGTGTGATAAATCGTGGGTTAGATTGCCAGTCTATCGGTAGTGTAATGAATAGCGTGCTGACATACAGTGTGCTAAATCGTGGGTTAGATTGCCAGTCTATTGGTAGTGTAATGAATAGCGTACTGACATCGAGTGTGATAAATCGTGGGTTAGATTTCCAGTCTATTGGTAGTGTAATGAATACCGTGCTCACATCGAGTGTGATAAATCGTGGGTTAGATTGCCATTCTATTGGTAGTGTAATGAATAGCGTGTTAACATCGAGTGTGATAAATCGTGGGTTAGATTGCCAGTCTATCGGTAGTGTAATGAATAGCGTGCTGACATCGAGTGTGATAAATCGTGGGTTAGATTGCCAGTCTATCGGTAGTGTAATGAATAGCGTGCTCACATCGAGTGAGATAAATCGTGGGTTAGATTGCCAGTCTATCGGTAGTGTAATGAATAGCGTGCTGACATCGAGTGTGATAAATCGTGGGTTAGATTGCCAGTCTATCGGTAGTGTAATGAATAGCGCGCTGACATCGAGTGTGATAAATCGTGGGTTAGATTGCCAGTCTATTGGTAGTGTAATGAATAGCGTGCTGACATCGAGTGTGATAAATCGTGGGTTAGATTGCCAGTTTATTGGTAGTGTAATGAATAGCGTGCTGACATCGAGTGTGATAAATCGTGGGTTAGATTGCCAGTCTATCGGTAGTGTAATGAAAAGCGTGCTGACATCGAGTGTGATAAATCGTGGGTTAGATTGCCAGTCTATTGGTAGTGTAATGAATAGCGTGCTGACATCGAGTGTGATAAATCGTGGGTTAGATTGCCAGTCTATCGGTAGTGTAATGAATAGCGTGCTGACATCGAGTGTGATAAATCGTGGGTTAGATTGCCAGTCTATCGGTAGTGTAATGAATAGCGTTCTGACATCGAGTGTGATAAATCGTGGGTTAGATTGCCAGTATATCGGTAATGTAATGAATATAATGCTCACATCGAGTGAGATAAATCGTGGGTTAGATTGCCAGTTTATCGGTAGTGTAATGAATAGCATGCTCACATCGAGTGTGATAAATCGTGGGTTAGATTGCCAGTTTATCGGTAGTGTAATGAATAGCGTGCTCACATCGAGTGTGATAAATCGTGGGTTAGATTGCAATTCTATTGGTAGTGTAATGAATAGCGTGTTCACATCGAGTGTGATAAATCGTGGGTTAGATTGCCAGTCTATTGGTAGTGTAATGAATAGCGTGCTGACATCGAGTGTGATAAATCGTGGGTTAGATTGCCAGTCTATCGGTAGTGTAATGAATAGCGTGCTCACATCGAGTGAGATAAATCGTGGGTTAGATTGCCAGTTTATCGGTAGTGTAATGAATAGCGTGCTGACATCGAGTGTGATAAATCGTGGGTTAGATTGCCAGTCTATTGGTAGTGTAATGAATAGCGTGCTGACATCGAGTGTGATAAATCGTGGGTTAGATTGCCAGTCTATCGGTAGTGTAATGAATAGCGTGCTCACATCGAGTGAGATAAATCGTGGGTTAGATTGCCAGTCTATTGGTAGTGTAATGAATAGCGTGCTGACATCGAGTGTGATAAATCGTGGGTTAGATTGCCAGTCTATCGGTAGTGTAATGAATAGCGTGCTGACATCGAGTGTGATAAATCGTGGGTTAGATTGCCAGTCTATTGGTAGTGTAATGAATAGCGTGATAACATCGAGTGTGATAAATCGTGGGTTAGACTGCCAGTCTATCGGTAGTTTAATGAATAGCGTACTGACATCGAGTGTGATAAATCGTGGGTTAGATTTCCAGTCTATTGGTAGTGTAATGAATACCGTGCTCACATCGAGTGTGATAAATCGTGGGTTATATTGCCAGTCTATTGGTAGTGTAATGAATAGCGTGCTCACATCGAGTGTGATAAATCGTGGGTTAGATTGCCAGTCTATCGGTAGTGTAATGAATAGCGTGCTCACATCGAGTGTGATAAATCGTGGGTTAGATTGCCAATCTATCGGTAGTGTAATGAATAGCGTGCTCACATCGAGTGAGATAAATCGTGGGTTAGATTGCCAGTTTATCGGTAGTGTAATGAATAGCGTGCTGACATCGAGTGTGATAAATCGTGGGTTAGATTGCCAGTCTATTGGTAGTGTAATGAATAGCGTGCTGACATCAAGTGTGATAAATCGTGGGTTAGATTGCCAGTCTATTGGTAGTGTAATGAATAGCGTGCTGACATCGAGTGTGATAAATCGTGGGTTAGATTGCCAGTCTATTGGTAGCGTAATTAATAGCGTGCTGACATCAAGTGTGATAAATCGTGGGTTAGATTGCCAGTCTATTGGTAGTGTAATGAATAGCGTGCTGACATCGATTGTGATAAATCGTGGGTTAGATTGCCAGTCTATTGGTAGTGTAATGAATAGCGTACTGACATGGAGTGTGATAAATCGTGGGTTAGATTCCAGTCTATTGGTAGTGTAATGAATACCGTGCTCACATCGAGTGTGATAAATCGTGGGTTAGATTGCAATTCTATTGGTAGTGTAATGAATAGCGTGTTCACATCGAGTGTGATAAATCGTGGGTTAGATTGCCAGTCTATTGGTAGTGTAATGAATAGCGTGCTGACATCGAGTGTGATAAATCGTGGGTTAGATTGCCAGTCTATCGGTAGTGTAATGAATAGCGTGCTCACATCGAGTGAGATAAATCGTGGGTTAGATTGCCAGTTTATCGGTAGTGTAATGAATAGCGTGCTGACATCGAGTGTGATAAATCGTGGGTTAGATTGCCAGTCTATCGGTAGTGTAATGAATAGCGTGCTGACATCGAGTGTGATAAATCGTGGGTTAGATTGCCAGTCTATTGGTAGTGTAATGAATAGCGTGCTGACATCGAGTGTGATAAATCGTGGGTTAGATTGCCAGTCTATCGGTAGTGTAATGAATAGCGTGCTCACATCGAGTGAGATAAATCGTGGGTTAGATTGCCAGTCTATTGGTAGTGTAATGAATAGCGTGCTGACATCGAGTGTGATAAATCGTGGGTTAGATTGCCAGTCTATCGGTAATGTAATGAAAAGCGTGCTGACATCGAGTGTGATAAATCGTGGGTTAGATTGCCAGTATATCGGTAGTGTAATGAATAGCATGCTCACATCGAGTGAGATAAATCGTGGTTTAGATTGCTAGTTTATCGGTAGTGTAATGAATAGCGTGCTCACATCGAGTGTTATAAATCGTTGGTTAGATTGCCAGTTTATCGGTAGTGTAATGAATAGCGTGCTCACATCGAGTGTGATAAATCGTGGGTTAGATTGCCAGTCTATCGGTAGTGTAATGAATAGCGTGCTCACATCGAGTGAGATAAATTGTGGGTTAGATTGCCAGTTTATCGGTAGTGTAATAAATAGCGTGCTCACATCGAGTGAGATAAATCGTGGGTTAGATTGCCAGTCTATCGGTAGTGTAATGAATAGCGTGCTGACATACAGTGTGCTAAATCGTGGGTTAGATTGCCAGTCTATTGGTAGTGTAATGAATAGAGTACTGACATCGAGTGTGATAAATCGTGGGTTAGATTGCCAGTCTATCGGTAAAGTAATGAATAGCGTGCTGATATCGAGTGTGATAAATCGTGGATTAGATTGCCAGTGTATCGGTAAAGTAATGAATAGCGTGCTGACATCGAGTGTGATAAATCGTGGGTTAGATTGCCAGTCTATTGGTAGCGTAATGAATAGCGTGCTGACATCGAGTGTGATAAATCGTGGGTTAGATTGCCAGTCTATTGGTAGCGTAATGAATAGCGTGCTGACATCAAGTGTGATAAATCGTGGGTTAGATTGCCAGTCTATTGGTAGTGTAATGAATAGCGTGCTGACATCGATTGTGATAAATCGTGGGTTAGATTGCCAGTCTATTGGTAGTGTGATGAATAGCGTACTGACATGGAGTGTGATAAATCGTGGGTTAGATTCCAGTCTATTGGTAGTGTAATGAATACCGTGCTCACATCGAGTGTGATAAATCGTGGGTTAGATTGCAATTCTATTGGTAGTGTAATGAATAGCGTGTTCACATCGAGTGTGATAAATCGTGGGTTAGATTGCCAGTCTATTGGTAGTGTAATGAATAGCGTGCTGACATCGAGTGTGATAAATCGTGGGTTAGATTGCCAGTCTATCGGTAGTGTAATGAATAGCGTGCTCACATCGAGTGAGATAAATCGTGGGTTAGATTGCCAGTTTATCGGTAGTGTAATGAATAGCGTGCTGACATCGAGTGTGATAAATCGTGGGTTAGATTGCCAGTCTATTGGTAGTGTAATGAATAGCGTGCTGACATCGAGTGTGATAAATCGTGGGTTAGATTGCCAGTCTATCGGTAGTGTAATGAATAGCGTGCTCACATCGAGTGAGATAAATCGTGGGTTAGATTGCCAGTCTATTGGTAGTGTAATGAATAGCGTGCTGACATCGAGTGTGATAAATCGTGGGTTAGATTGCCAGTCTATCGGTAATGTAATGAAAAGCGTGCTGACATCGAGTGTGATAAATCGTGGGTTAGATTGCCAGTATATCGGTAGTGTAATGAATAGCATGCTCACATCGAGTGAGATAAATCGTGGGTTAGATTGCTAGTTTATCGGTAGTGTAATGAATAGCGTGCTCACATCGAGTGTTATAAATCGTTGGTTAGATTGCCAGTTTATCGGTAGTGTAATAAATAGCGTGCTCACATCGAGTGTGATAAATCGTGGGTTAGATTGCCAGTCTATCGGTAGTGTAATGAATAGCGTGCTGACATACAGTGTGCTAAATCGTGGGTTAGATTGCCAGTCTATTGGTAGTGTAATGAATAGCGTACTGACATCGAGTGTGATAAATCGTGGGTTAGATTGCCAGTCTATCGGTAAAGTAATGAATAGCGTGCTGATATCGAGTGTGATAAATCGTGGATTAGATTGCCAGTGTATCGGTAAAGTAATGAATAGCGTGCTGACATCGAGTGTGATAAATCGTGGGTTAGATTGCCAGTCTATCGGTAGTGTAATGAATAGCATGCTCACATCGAGTGAGATAAATCGTGGGTTAGATTGCCAGTTTATTGGTAGTGTAATGAATAGCGTGCTCACATCGAGTGTGATAAATAGTGGGTTAAATTGCCAGTTTATCGGTAGTGTAATGAATAGCGTGCTCACATCGAGTGTGATAAATCGTGGGTTAGATTGCCAGTCTATCGGTAGTGTAATGAATAGCGTGCTCACATCGAGTGAGATAAATTGTGGGTTAGATTGCCAGTTTATCGGTAGTGTAATAAATAGCGTGCTCACATCGAGTGTGATAAATCGTGGGTTAGATTGCCAGTCTATCGGTAGTGTAATGAATAGCGTGCTGACATACAGTGTGCTAAATCGTGGGTTAGATTGCCAGTCTATTGGTAGTGTAATGAATAGCGTACTGACATCGAGTGTGATAAATCGTGGGTTAGATTGCCAGTCTATCGGTAAAGTAATGAATAGCGTGCTGATATCGAGTGTGATAAATCGTGGATTAGATTGCCAGTCTATCGGTAAAGTAATGAATAGCGTGCTGACGTCGAGTGTGATAAATCGTGGGTTAGATTTCCAGTCTATTGGTAGTGTAATGAATACCGTGCTCACATCGAGTGTGATAAATCGTGGGTTAGATTGTCAGTCTATTGGTAGTGTAATGAATAGCATGCTGACATCGAGCGTGATAAATCGTGGGTTAGATTGCCAGTTTATCGGTAGTGTAATGAATAGCGTGCTCACATCGAGTGAGATAAATCGTGGGTTAGATTGCCAGTTTATCGGTAGTGTAATAAATAGCGTGCTCACATCGAGTGTGATAAATCGTGGGTTAGATTGCCAGTCTATCGGTAAAGTAATGAATAGCCTGCTGACATCGATTGTGACAAATCGTGGATTAGATTGCCAGTCTATTGGTAGTGTAATGAATAGCGTACTGACATGGAGTGTGATAAATCGTGGGTTAGATTTCCAGTCTATTGGTAGTGTAATGAATACCGTGCTCACATCGAGTGTGATAAATCGTGGGTTAGATTGCCATTCTATTGGTAGTGTAATGAATAGCGTGTTAACATCGAGTGTGATAAATCGTGGGTTAGATTGCCAGTCTATCGGTAGTGTAATGAATAGCGTGCTGACATCGAGTGTGATAAATCGTGGGTTAGATTGCCAGTCTATCGGTAGTGTAATGAATAGCGTGCTCACATCGAGTGAGATAAATCGTGGGTTAGATTGCCAGTCTATCGGTAGTGTAATGAATAGCGTGCTGACATCGAGTGTGATAAATCGTGGGTTAGATTGCCAGTCTATCGGTAGTGTAATGAATAGCGCGCTGACATCGAGTGTGATAAATCGTGGGTTAGATTGCCAGTCTATTGGTAGTGTAATGAATAGCGTGCTGACATCGAGTGTGATAAATCGTGGGTTAGATTGCCAGTTTATTGGTAGTGTAATGAATAGCGTGCTGACATCGAGTGTGATAAATCGTGGGTTAGATTGCCAGTCTATCGGTAGTGTAATGAAAAGCGTGCTGACATCGAGTGTGATAAATCGTGGGTTAGATTGCCAGTCTATTGGTAGTGTAATGAATAGCGTGCTGACATCGAGTGTGATAAATCGTGGGTTAGATTGCCAGTCTATCGGTAGTGTAATGAATAGCGTGCTGACATCGAGTGTGATAAATCGTGGGTTAGATTGCCAGTCTATCGGTAGTGTAATGAATAGCGTTCTGACATCGAGTGTGATAAATCGTGGGTTAGATTGCCAGTATATCGGTAATGTAATGAATATAATGCTCACATCGAGTGAGATAAATCGTGGGTTAGATTGCCAGTTTATCGGTAGTGTAATGAATAGCATGCTCACATCGAGTGTGATAAATCGTGGGTTAGATTGCCAGTTTATCGGTAGTGTAATGAATAGCGTGCTCACATCGAGTGTGATAAATCGTGGGTTAGATTGCCAGTCTATCGGTAGTGTAATGAATAGCGTGCTGACATACAGTGTGCTAAATCGTGGGTTAGATTGCCAGTCTATTGGTAGTGTAATGAATAGCGTACTGACATCGAGTGTGATAAATCGTGGGTTAGATTGCCAGTCTATTGGTAGTGTAATGAATAGCGTGCTGACATCGAGTGTGATAAATCGTGGGTTAGATTGCCAGTCTATCGGTAGTGTAATGAATAGCGTGCTGACATCGAGTGTGATAAATCGTGGGTTAGATTGCCAGTCTATCGGTAGTGTAATGAATAGCGTTCTGACATCGAGTGTGATAAATCGTGGGTTAGATTGCCAGTATATCGGTAATGTAATGAATATAATGCTCACATCGAGTGAGATAAATCGTGGGTTAGATTGCCAGTTTATCGGTAGTGTAATGAATAGCATGCTCACATCGAGTGTGATAAATCGTGGGTTAGATTGCCAGTTTATCGGTAGTGTAATGAATAGCGTGCTCACATCGAGTGTGATAAATCGTGGGTTAGATTGCCAGTCTATCGGTAGTGTAATGAATAGCGTGCTGACATACAGTGTGCTAAATCGTGGGTTAGATTGCCAGTCTATTGGTAGTGTAATGAATAGCGTACTGACATCGAGTGTGATAAATCGTGGGTTAGATTTCCAGTCTATTGATAGTGTAATGAATACCGTGCTCACATCGAGTGTGATAAATCGTGGGTTAGATTGCCAGTCTATTGGTAGTGTAATGAATAGCGTGATAACATCGAGTGTGATAAATCGTGGGTTAGACTGCCAGTCTATCGGTAGTTTAATGAATAGCGTACTGACATCGAGTGTGATAAATCGTGGGTTAGATTTCCAGTCTATTGGTAGTGTAATGAATAGCGTGATAACATCGAGTGTGATAAATCGTGGGTTATATTGCCAGTCTATTGGTAGTGTAATGAATAGCGTGCTCACATCGAGTGTGATAAATCGTGGGTTAGATTGCCAGTCTATCGGTAGTGTAATGAATAGCGTGCTCACATCGAGTGTGATAAATCGTGGGTTAGATTGCCAGTCTATCGGTAGTGTAATGAATAGCGTGCTCACATCGAGTGTGATAAATCGTGGGTTAGATTGCCAGTCTATCGGTAGTGTAATGAATAGCGTGCTCACATCGAGTGAGATAAATCGTGGGTTAGATTGCCAGTTTATCGGTAGTGTAATGAATAGCGTGCTGACATCGAGTGTGATAAATCGTGGGTTAGATTGCCAGTCTATCGGTAGTGTAATGAATAGCGTGCTGACATCGAGTGTGATAAATCGTGGGTTAGATTGCCAGTCTATTGGTAGCGTAATGAATAGCGTGCTGACATCAAGTGTGATAAATCGTGGGTTAGATTGCCAGTCTATTGGTAGTGTAATGAATAGCGTGCTGACATCGATTGTGACAAATCGTGGATTAGATTGCCAGTCTATTGGTAGTGTAATGAATAGCGTACTGACATGGAGTGTGATAAATCGTGGGTTAGATTTCCAGTCTATTGGTAGTGTAATGAATACCGTGCTCACATCGAGTGTGATAAATCGTGGGTTAGATTGCCATTCTATTGGTAGTGTAATGAATAGCGTGTTAACATCGAGTGTGATAAATCGTGGGTTAGATTGCCAGTCTATCGGTAGTGTAATGAATAGCGTGCTGACATCGAGTGTGATAAATCGTGGGTTAGATTGCCAGTCTATCGGTAGTGTAATGAATAGCGTGCTGACATCGAGTGTGATAAATCGTGGGTTAGATTGCCAGTCTATCGGTAGTGTAATGAATAGCGTGCTCACATCGAGTGAGATAAATCGTGGGTTAGATTGCCAGTTTATCGGTAGTGTAATGAATAGCGTGCTGACATCGAGTGTGATAAATCGTGGGTTAGATTGCCAGTCTATCGGTAGTGTAATGAATAGCGTGCTGACATCGAGTGTGATAAATCGTGGGTTAGATTGCCAGTCTATTGGTAGTGTAATGAATAGCGTGCTGACATCGAGTGTGATAAATCGTGGGTTAGATTGCCAGTTTATTGGTAGTGTAATGAATAGCGTGCTGACATCGAGTGTGATAAATCGTGGGTTAGATTGCCAGTCTATTGGTAGTGTAATGAATAGCGTGCTGACATCGAGTGTGATAAATCGTGGGTTAGATTGCCAGTCTATCGGTAGTGTAATGAATAGCGTGCTGACATCGAGTGTGATAAATCGTGGGTTAGATTGCCAGTATATCGGTAATGTAATGAATATAATACTCACATCGAGTGAGATAAATCGTGGGTTAGATTGCCAGTTTATCGGTAGTGTAATGAATAGCATGCTCACATCGAGTGTGATAAATCGTGGGTTAGATTGCCAGTTTATCGGTAGTGTAATGAATAGCGTGCTCACATCGAGTGTGATAAATCGTGGGTTAGATTGCCAGTCTATCGGTAGTGTAATGAATAGTGTGCTGACATACAGTGTGCTAAATCGTGGGTTAGATTGCCAGTCTATTGGTAGTGTAATGAATAGCGTACTGACATCGAGTGTGATAAATCGTGGGTTAGATTTCCAGTCTATTGGTAGTGTAATGAATACCGTGCTCACATCGAGTGTGATAAATCGTGGGTTAGATTGCCATTCTATTGGTAGTGTAATGAATAGCGTGTTAACATCGAGTGTGATAAATCGTGGGTTAGATTGCCAGTCTATCGGTAGTGTAATGAATAGCGTGCTGACATCGAGTGTGATAAATCGTGGGTTAGATTGCCAGTCTATCGGTAGTGTAATGAATAGCGTGCTCACATCGAGTGAGATAAATCGTGGGTTAGATTGCCAGTCTATCGGTAGTGTAATGAATAGCGTGCTGACATCGAGTGTGATAAATCGTGGGTTAGATTGCCAGTCTATCGGTAGTGTAATGAATAGCGCGCTGACATCGAGTGTGATAAATCGTGGGTTAGATTGCCAGTCTATTGGTAGTGTAATGAATAGCGTGCTGACATCGAGTGTGATAAATCGTGGGTTAGATTGCCAGTTTATTGGTAGTGTAATGAATAGCGTGCTGACATCGAGTGTGATAAATCGTGGGTTAGATTGCCAGTCTATCGGTAGTGTAATGAAAAGCGTGCTGACATCGAGTGTGATAAATCGTGGGTTAGATTGCCAGTCTATTGGTAGTGTAATGAATAGCGTGCTGACATCGAGTGTGATAAATCGTGGGTTAGATTGCCAGTCTATCGGTAGTGTAATGAATAGCGTGCTGACATCGAGTGTGATAAATCGTGGGTTAGATTGCCAGTCTATCGGTAGTGTAATGAATAGCGTTCTGACATCGAGTGTGATAAATCGTGGGTTAGATTGCCAGTATATCGGTAATGTAATGAATATAATGCTCACATCGAGTGAGATAAATCGTGGGTTAGATTGCCAGTTTATCGGTAGTGTAATGAATAGCATGCTCACATCGAGTGTGATAAATCGTGGGTTAGATTGCCAGTTTATCGGTAGTGTAATGAATAGCGTGCTCACATCGAGTGTGATAAATCGTGGGTTAGATTGCCAGTCTATCGGTAGTGTAATGAATAGCGTGCTGACATACAGTGTGCTAAATCGTGGGTTAGATTGCCAGTCTATTGGTAGTGTAATGAATAGCGTACTGACATCGAGTGTGATAAATCGTGGGTTAGATTGCCAGTCTATTGGTAGTGTAATGAATAGCGTGCTGACATCGAGTGTGATAAATCGTGGGTTAGATTGCCAGTCTATCGGTAGTGTAATGAATAGCGTGCTGACATCGAGTGTGATAAATCGTGGGTTTGATTGCCAGTCTATCGGTAGTGTAATGAATAGCGTTCTGACATCGAGTGTGATAAATCGTGGGTTAGATTGCCAGTATATCGGTAATGTAATGAATATAATGCTCACATCGAGTGAGATAAATCGTGGGTTAGATTGCCAGTTTATCGGTAGTGTAATGAATAGCATGCTCACATCGAGTGTGATAAATCGTGGGTTAGATTGCCAGTTTATCGGTAGTGTAATGAATAGCGTGCTCACATCGAGTGTGATAAATCGTGGGTTAGATTGCCAGTCTATCGGTAGTGTAATGAATAGCGTGCTGACATACAGTGTGCTAAATCGTGGGTTAGATTGCCAGTCTATTGGTAGTGTAATGAATAGCGTACTGACATCGAGTGTGATAAATCGTGGGTTAGATTTCCAGTCTATTGATAGTGTAATGAATACCGTGCTCACATCGAGTGTGATAAATCGTGGGTTAGATTGCCAGTCTATTGGTAGTGTAATGAATAGCGTGATAACATCGAGTGTGATAAATCGTGGGTTAGACTGCCAGTCTATCGGTAGTTTAATGAATAGCGTACTGACATCGAGTGTGATAAATCGTGGGTTAGATTTCCAGTCTATTGGTAGTGTAATGAATAGCGTGATAACATCGAGTGTGATAAATCGTGGGTTATATTGCCAGTCTATTGGTAGTGTAATGAATAGCGTGCTCACATCGAGTGTGATAAATCGTGGGTTAGATTGCCAGTCTATCGGTAGTGTAATGAATAGCGTGCTCACATCGAGTGTGATAAATCGTGGGTTAGATTGCCAGTCTATCGGTAGTGTAATGAATAGCGTGCTCACATCGAGTGAGATAAATCGTGGGTTAGATTGCCAGTTTATCGGTAGTGTAATGAATAGCGTGCTGACATCGAGTGTGATAAATCGTGGGTTAGATTGCCAGTCTATCGGTAGTGTAATGAATAGCGTGCTGACATCGAGTGTGATAAATCGTGGGTTAGATTGCCAGTCTATTGGTAGCGTAATGAATAGCGTGCTGACATCAAGTGTGATAAATCGTGGGTTAGATTGCCAGTCTATTGGTAGTGTAATGAATAGCGTGCTGACATTGATTGTGACAAATCGTGGATTAGATTGCCAGTCTATTGGTAGTGTAATGAATAGCGTACTGACATGGAGTGTGATAAATCGTGGGTTAGATTTCCAGTCTATTGGTAGTGTAATGAATACCGTGCTCACATCGAGTGTGATAAATCGTGGGTTAGATTGCCATTCTATTGGTAGTGTAATGAATAGCGTGTTAACATCGAGTGTGATAAATCGTGGGTTAGATTGCCAGTCTATCGGTAGTGTAATGAATAGCGTGCTGACATCGAGTGTGATAAATCGTGGGTTAGATTGCCAGTCTATCGGTAGTGTAATGAATAGCGTGCTGACATCGAGTGTGATAAATCGTGGGTTAGATTGCCAGTCTATCGGTAGTGTAATGAATAGCGTGCTCACATCGAGTGAGATAAATCGTGGGTTAGATTGCCAGTTTATCGGTAGTGTAATGAATAGCGTGCTGACATCGAGTGTGATAAATCGTGGGTTAGATTGCCAGTCTATCGGTAGTGTAATGAATAGCGTGCTGACATCGAGTGTGATAAATCGTGGGTTAGATTGCCAGTCTATTGGTAGTGTAATGAATAGCGTGCTGACATCGAGTGTGATAAATCGTGGGTTAGATTGCCAGTTTATTGGTAGTGTAATGAATAGCGTGCTGACATCGAGTGTGATAAATCGTGGGTTAGATTGCCAGTCTATCGGTAGTGTAATGAAAAGCGTGCTGACATCGAGTGTGATAAATCGTGGGTTAGATTGCCAGTCTATTGGTAGTGTAATGAATAGCGTGCTGACATCGAGTGTGATAAATCGTGGGTTAGATTGCCAGTCTATCGGTAGTGTAATGAATAGCGTGCTGACATCGAGTGTGATAAATCGTGGGTTAGATTGCCAGTATATCGGTAATGTAATGAATATAATACTCACATCGAGTGAGATAAATCGTGGGTTAGATTGCCAGTTTATCGGTAGTGTAATGAATAGCATGCTCACATCGAGTGTGATAAATCGTGGGTTAGATTGCCAGTTTATCGGTAGTGTAATGAATAGCGTGCTCACATCGAGTGTGATAAATCGTGGGTTAGATTGCCAGTCTATCGGTAGTGTAATGAATAGCGTGCTGACATACAGTGTGCTAAATCGTGGGTTAGATTGCCAGTCTATTGGTAGTGTAATGAATAGCGTACTGACATCGAGTGTGATAAATCGTGGGTTAGATTTCCAGTCTATTGGTAGTGTAATGAATACCGTGCTCACATCGAGTGTGATAAATCGTGGGTTAGATTGCCAGTCTATTGGTAGTGTAATGAATAGCGTGATAACATCGAGTGTGATAAATCGTGGGTTAGACTGCCAGTCTATCGGTAGTTTAATGAATAGCGTACTGACATCGAGTGTGATAAATCGTGGGTTAGATTTCCAGTCTATTGGTAGTGTAATGAATACCGTGCTCACATCGAGTGTGATAAATCGTGGGTTATATTGCCAGTCTATTGGTAGTGTAATGAATAGCGTGCTCACATCGAGTGTGATAAATCCTGGGTTAGATTGCCAGTCTATCGGTAGTGTAATGAATAGCGTGCTCACATCGAGTGTGATAAATCGTGGGTTAGATTGCCAATCTATCGGTAGTATAATGAATAGCGTGCTCACATCGAGTGAGATAAATCGTGGGTTAGATTGCCAGTTTATCGGTAGTGTAATGAATAGCGTGCTGACATCGAGTGTGATAAATCGTGGGTTAGATTGCCAGTCTATCGGTAGTGTAATGAATAGCGTGCTGACATCAAGTGTGATAAATCGTGGGTTAGATTGCCAGTCTATTGGTAGTGTAATGAATAGCGTGCTGACATCGAGTGTGATAAATCGTGGGTTAGATTGCCAGTCTATTGGTAGCGTAATGAATAGCGTGCTGACATCAAGTGTGATAAATCGTGGGTTAGATTGCCAGTCTATTGGTAGTGTAATGAATAGCGTGCTGACATCGATTGTGATAAATCGTGGGTTAGATTGCCAGTCTATTGGTAGTGTAATGAATAGCGTACTGACATGGAGTGTGATAAATCGTGGGTTAGATTCCAGTCTATTGGTAGTGTAATGAATACCGTGCTCACATCGAGTGTGATAAATCGTGGGTTAGATTGCAATTCTATTGGTAGTGTAATGAATAGCGTGTTCACATCGAGTGTGATAAATCGTGGGTTAGATTGCCAGTCTATTGGTAGTGTAATGAATAGCGTGCTGACATCGAGTGTGATAAATCGTGGGTTAGATTGCCAGTCTATCGGTAGTGTAATGAATAGCGTGCTCACATCGAGTGAGATAAATCGTGAGTTAGATTGCCAGTTTATCGGTAGTGTAATGAATAGCGTGCTGACATCGAGTGTGATAAATCGTGGGTTAGATTGCCAGTCTATCGGTAGTGTAATGAATAGCGTGCTCACATCGAGTGAGATAAATCGTGGGTTAGATTGCCAGTTTATCGGTAGTGTAATGAATAGCGTGCTGACATCGAGTGTGATAAATCGTGGGTTAGATTGCCAGTCTATTGGTAGTGTAATGAATAGCGTGCTGACATCGAGTGTGATAAATCGTGTGTTAGATTGCCAGTCTATCGGTAGTGTAATGAATAGCGTGCTCACATCGAGTGAGATAAATCGTGGGTTAGATTGCCAGTCTATTGGTAGGGTAATGAATAGCGTGCTGACATCGAGTGTGATAAATCGTGGGTTAGATTGCCAGTATATCGGTAGTGTAATGAATAGCATGCTCACATCGAGTGAGATAAATCGTGGGTTAGATTGCTAATTTATCGGTAGTGTAATGAATAGCGTGCTCACATCGAGTGTTATAAATCGTTGGTTAGATTGCCAGTTTATCGGTAGTGTAATGAATAGCGTGCTCACATCGAGTGTGATAAATCGTGGGTTAGATTGCCAGTCTATCGGTAGTGTAATGAATAGCGTGCTCACATCGAGTGAGATAAATTGTGGGTTAGATTGCCAGTTTATCGGTAGTGTAATAAATAGCGTGCTCACATCGAGTGTGATAAATCGTGGGTTAGATTGCCAGTCTATCGGTAGTGTAATGAATAGCGTGCTGACATACAGTGTGCTAAATCGTGGGTTAGATTGCCAGTCTATTGGTAGTGTAATGAATAGAGTACTGACATCGAGTGTGATAAATCGTGGGTTAGATTGCCAGTCTATCGGTAAAGTAATGAATAGCGTGCTGATATCGAGTGTGATAAATCGTGGATTAGATTGCCAGTGTATCGGTAAAGTAATGAATAGCGTGCTGACATCGAGTGTGATAAATCGTGGGTTAGATTGCCAGTCTATTGGTAGCGTAATGAATAGCGTGCTGACATCGAGTGTGATAAATCGTGGGTTAGATTGCCAGTCTATTGGTAGCGTAATGAATAGCGTGCTGACATCAAGTGTGATAAATCGTGGGTTAGATTGCCAGTCTATTGATAGTGTAATGAATAGCGTGCTGACATCGATTGTGATAAATCGTGGGTTAGATTGCCAGTCTATTGGTAGTGTGATGAATAGCGTACTGACATGGAGTGTGATAAATCGTGGGTTAGATTCCAGTCTATTGGTAGTGTAATGAATACCGTGCTCACATCGAGTGTGATAAATCGTGGGTTAGATTGCAATTCTATTGGTAGTGTAATGAATAGCGTGTTCACATCGAGTGTGATAAATCGTGGGTTAGATTGCCAGTCTATTGGTAGTGTAATGAATAGCGTGCTGACATCGAGTGTGATAAATCGTGGGTTAGATTGCCAGTCTATCGGTAGTGTAATGAATAGCGTGCTCACATCGAGTGAGATAAATCGTGGGTTAGATTGCCAGTTTATCGGTAGTGTAATGAATAGCGTGCTGACATCGAGTGTGATAAATCGTGGGTTAGATTGCCAGTCTATTGGTAGTGTAATGAATAGCGTGCTGACATCGAGTGTGATAAATCGTGGGTTAGATTGCCAGTCTATCGGTAGTGTAATGAATAGCGTGCTCACATCGAGTGAGATAAATCGTGGGTTAGATTGCCAGTCTATTGGTAGTGTAATGAATAGCGTGCTGACATCGAGTGTGATAAATCGTGGGTTAGATTGCCAGTCTATCGGTAATGTAATGAAAAGCGTGCTGACATCGAGTGTGATAAATCGTGGGTTAGATTGCCAGTATATCGGTAGTGTAATGAATAGCATGCTCACATCGAGTGAGATAAATCGTGGGTTAGATTGCTAGTTTATCGGTAGTGTAATGAATAGCGTGCTCACATCGAGTGTTATAAATCGTTGGTTAGATTGCCAGTTTATCGGTAGTGTAATAAATAGCGTGCTCACATCGAGTGTGATAAATCGTGGGTTAGATTGCCAGTCTATCGGTAGTGTAATGAATAGCGTGCTGACATACAGTGTGCTAAATCGTGGGTTAGATTGCCAGTCTATTGGTAGTGTAATGAATAGCGTACTGACATCGAGTGTGATAAATCGTGGGTTAGATTGCCAGTCTATCGGTAAAGTAATGAATAGCGTGCTGATATCGAGTGTGATAAATCGTGGATTAGATTGCCAGTGTATCGGTAAAGTAATGAATAGCGTGCTGACATCGAGTGTGATAAATCGTGGGTTAGATTGCCAGTCTATCGGTAGTGTAATGAATAGCATGCTCACATCGAGTGAGATAAATCGTGGGTTAGATTGCCAGTTTATTGGTAGTGTAATGAATAGCGTGCTCACATCGAGTGTGATAAATCGTGGGTTAAATTGCCAGTTTATCGGTAGTGTAATGAATAGCGTGCTCACATCGAGTGTGATAAATCGTGGGTTAGATTGCCAGTCTATCGGTAGTGTAATGAATAGCGTGCTCACATCGAGTGAGATAAATTGTGGGTTAGATTGCCAGTTTATCGGTAGTGTAATAAATAGCGTGCTCACATCGAGTGTGATAAATCGTGGGTTAGATTGCCAGTCTATCGGTAGTGTAATGAATAGCGTGCTGACATACAGTGTGCTAAATCGTGGGTTAGATTGCCAGTCTATTGGTAGTGTAATGAATAGCGTACTGACATCGAGTGTGATAAATCGTGGGTTAGATTGCCAGTCTATCGGTAAAGTAATGAATAGCGTGCTGATATCGAGTGTGATAAATCGTGGATTAGATTGCCAGTCTATCGGTAAAGTAATGAATAGCGTGCTGACGTCGAGTGTGATAAATCGTGGGTTAGATTTCCAGTCTATTGGTAGTGTAATGAATACCGTGCTCACATCGAGTGTGATAAATCGTGGGTTAGATTGTCAGTCTATTGGTAGTGTAATGAATAGCATGCTGACATCGAGCGTGATAAATCGTGGGTTAGATTGCCAGTTTATCGGTAGTGTAATGAATAGCGTGCTCACATCGAGTGAGATAAATCGTGGGTTAGATTGCCAGTTTATCGGTAGTGTAATAAATAGCGTGCTCACATCGAGTGTGATAAATCGTGGGTTAGATTGCCAGTCTATCGGTAGTATAATGAATAGCGTGCTGACATCGAGTGTGATAAATCGTGGGTTAGATTGCCAGTCTATTGGTAGTGTAATGAATACCGTGCTCACATCGAGTGTGATAAATCGTGGGTTAGATTGCCAGTTTATCGGTAGTGTAATGAATAGCGTGCTCACATCGAGTGTGATAAATCGTGGGTTAGATTGCCAGTCTATCGGTAGTGTAATGAATAGCGTGCTGACATACAGTGTGCTAAATCGTGGGTTAGATTGCCAGTCTATTGGTAGTGTAATGAATAGCGTACTGACATCGAGTGTGATAAATCGTGGGTTAGATTTCCAGTCTATTGATAGTGTAATGAATACCGTGCTCACATCGAGTGTGATAAATCGTGGGTTAGATTGCCAGTCTATTGGTAGTGTAATGAATAGCGTGATAACATCGAGTGTGATAAATCGTGGGTTAGACTGCCAGTCTATCGGTAGTTTAATGAATAGCGTACTGACATCGAGTGTGATAAATCGTGGGTTAGATTTCCAGTCTATTGGTAGTGTAATGAATAGCGTGATAACATCGAGTGTAATAAATCGTGGGTTATATTGCCAGTCTATTGGTAGTGTAATGAATAGCGTGCTCACATCGAGTGTGATAAATCGTGGGTTAGATTGCCAGTCTATCGGTAGTGTAATGAATAGCGTGCTCACATCGAGTGTGATAAATCGTGGGTTAGATTGCCAGTCTATCGGTAGTGTAATGAAAAGCGTGCTGACATCGAGTGTGATAAATCGTGGGTTAGATTGCCAGTCTATTGGTAGTGTAATGAATAGCGTGCTGACATCGAGTGTGATAAATCGTGGGTTAGATTGCCAGTCTATCGGTAGTGTAATGAATAGCGTGCTGACATCGAGTGTGATAAATCGTGGGTTAGATTGCCAGTATATCGGTAATGTAATGAATATAATACTCACATCGAGTGAGATAAATCGTGGGTTAGATTGCCAGTTTATCGGTAGTGTAATGAATAGCATGCTCACATCGAGTGTGATAAATCGTGGGTTAGATTGCCAGTTTATCGGTAGTGTAATGAATAGCGTGCTCACATCGAGTGTGATAAATCGTGGGTTAGATTGCCAGTCTATCGGTAGTGTAATGAATAGCGTGCTGACATACAGTGTGCTAAATCGTGGGTTAGATTGCCAGTCTATTGGTAGTGTAATGAATAGCGTACTGACATCGAGTGTGATAAATCGTGGGTTAGATTTCCAGTCTATTGGTAGTGTAATGAATACCGTGCTCACATCGAGTGTGATAAATCGTGGGTTAGATTGCCAGTCTATTGGTAGTGTAATGAATAGCGTGATAACATCGAGTGTGATAAATCGTGGGTTAGACTGCCAGTCTATCGGTAGTTTAATGAATAGCGTACTGACATCGAGTGTGATAAATCGTGGGTTAGATTTCCAGTCTATTGGTAGTGTAATGAATACCGTGCTCACATCGAGTGTGATAAATCGTGGGTTATATTGCCAGTCTATTGGTAGTGTAATGAATAGCGTGCTCACATCGAGTGTGATAAATCCTGGGTTAGATTGCCAGTCTATCGGTAGTGTAATGAATAGCGTGCTCACATCGAGTGTGATAAATCGTGGGTTAGATTGCCAATCTATCGGTAGTATAATGAATAGCGTGCTCACATCGAGTGAGATAAATCGTGGGTTAGATTGCCAGTTTATCGGTAGTGTAATGAATAGCGTGCTGACATCGAGTGTGATAAATCGTGGGTTAGATTGCCAGTCTATCGGTAGTGTAATGAATAGCGTGCTGACATCAAGTGTGATAAATCGTGGGTTAGATTGCCAGTCTATTGGTAGTGTAATGAATAGCGTGCTGACATCGAGTGTGATAAATCGTGGGTTAGATTGCCAGTCTATTGGTAGCGTAATGAATAGCGTGCTGACATCAAGTGTGATAAATCGTGGGTTAGATTGCCAGTCTATTGGTAGTGTAATGAATAGCGTGCTGACATCGATTGTGATAAATCGTGGGTTAGATTGCCAGTCTATTGGTAGTGTAATGAATAGCGTACTGACATGGAGTGTGATAAATCGTGGGTTAGATTCCAGTCTATTGGTAGTGTAATGAATACCGTGCTCACATCGAGTGTGATAAATCGTGGGTTAGATTGCAATTCTATTGGTAGTGTAATGAATAGCGTGTTCACATCGAGTGTGATAAATCGTGGGTTAGATTGCCAGTCTATTGGTAGTGTAATGAATAGCGTGCTGACATCGAGTGTGATAAATCGTGGGTTAGATTGCCAGTCTATCGGTAGTGTAATGAATAGCGTGCTCACATCGAGTGAGATAAATCGTGAGTTAGATTGCCAGTTTATCGGTAGTGTAATGAATAGCGTGCTGACATCGAGTGTGATAAATCGTGGGTTAGATTGCCAGTCTATCGGTAGTGTAATGAATAGCGTGCTCACATCGAGTGAGATAAATCGTGGGTTAGATTGCCAGTTTATCGGTAGTGTAATGAATAGCGTGCTGACATCGAGTGTGATAAATCGTGGGTTAGATTGCCAGTCTATTGGTAGTGTAATGAATAGCGTGCTGACATCGAGTGTGATAAATCGTGTGTTAGATTGCCAGTCTATCGGTAGTGTAATGAATAGCGTGCTCACATCGAGTGAGATAAATCGTGGGTTAGATTGCCAGTCTATTGGTAGGGTAATGAATAGCGTGCTGACATCGAGTGTGATAAATCGTGGGTTAGATTGCCAGTATATCGGTAGTGTAATGAATAGCATGCTCACATCGAGTGAGATAAATCGTGGGTTAGATTGCTAATTTATCGGTAGTGTAATGAATAGCGTGCTCACATCGAGTGTTATAAATCGTTGGTTAGATTGCCAGTTTATCGGTAGTGTAATGAATAGCGTGCTCACATCGAGTGTGATAAATCGTGGGTTAGATTGCCAGTCTATCGGTAGTGTAATGAATAGCGTGCTCACATCGAGTGAGATAAATTGTGGGTTAGATTGCCAGTTTATCGGTAGTGTAATAAATAGCGTGCTCACATCGAGTGTGATAAATCGTGGGTTAGATTGCCAGTCTATCGGTAGTGTAATGAATAGCGTGCTGACATACAGTGTGCTAAATCGTGGGTTAGATTGCCAGTCTATTGGTAGTGTAATGAATAGAGTACTGACATCGAGTGTGATAAATCGTGGGTTAGATTGCCAGTCTATCGGTAAAGTAATGAATAGCGTGCTGATATCGAGTGTGATAAATCGTGGATTAGATTGCCAGTGTATCGGTAAAGTAATGAATAGCGTGCTGACATCGAGTGTGATAAATCGTGGGTTAGATTGCCAGTCTATTGGTAGCGTAATGAATAGCGTGCTGACATCGAGTGTGATAAATCGTGGGTTAGATTGCCAGTCTATTGGTAGCGTAATGAATAGCGTGCTGACATCAAGTGTGATAAATCGTGGGTTAGATTGCCAGTCTATTGATAGTGTAATGAATAGCGTGCTGACATCGATTGTGATAAATCGTGGGTTAGATTGCCAGTCTATTGGTAGTGTGATGAATAGCGTACTGACATGGAGTGTGATAAATCGTGGGTTAGATTCCAGTCTATTGGTAGTGTAATGAATACCGTGCTCACATCGAGTGTGATAAATCGTGGGTTAGATTGCAATTCTATTGGTAGTGTAATGAATAGCGTGTTCACATCGAGTGTGATAAATCGTGGGTTAGATTGCCAGTCTATTGGTAGTGTAATGAATAGCGTGCTGACATCGAGTGTGATAAATCGTGGGTTAGATTGCCAGTCTATCGGTAGTGTAATGAATAGCGTGCTCACATCGAGTGAGATAAATCGTGGGTTAGATTGCCAGTTTATCGGTAGTGTAATGAATAGCGTGCTGACATCGAGTGTGATAAATCGTGGGTTAGATTGCCAGTCTATTGGTAGTGTAATGAATAGCGTGCTGACATCGAGTGTGATAAATCGTGGGTTAGATTGCCAGTCTATCGGTAGTGTAATGAATAGCGTGCTGACATCAAGTGTGATAAATCGTGGGTTAGATTGCCAGTCTATTGGTAGTGTAATGAATAGCGTGCTGACATCGAGTGTGATAAATCGTGGGTTAGATTGCCAGTCTATTGGTAGCGTAATGAATAGCGTGCTGACATCAAGTGTGATAAATCGTGGGTTAGATTGCCAGTCTATTGGTAGTGTAATGAATAGCGTGCTGACATCGATTGTGATAAATCGTGGGTTAGATTGCCAGTCTATTGGTAGTGTAATGAATAGCGTACTGACATGGAGTGTGATAAATCGTGGGTTAGATTCCAGTCTATTGGTAGTGTAATGAATACCGTGCTCACATCGAGTGTGATAAATCGTGGGTTAGATTGCAATTCTATTGGTAGTGTAATGAATAGCGTGTTCACATCGAGTGTGATAAATCGTGGGTTAGATTGCCAGTCTATTGGTAGTGTAATGAATAGCGTGCTGACATCGAGTGTGATAAATCGTGGGTTAGATTGCCAGTCTATCGGTAGTGTAATGAATAGCGTGCTCACATCGAGTGAGATAAATCGTGAGTTAGATTGCCAGTTTATCGGTAGTGTAATGAATAGCGTGCTGACATCGAGTGTGATAAATCGTGGGTTAGATTGCCAGTCTATCGGTAGTGTAATGAATAGCGTGCTCACATCGAGTGAGATAAATCGTGGGTTAGATTGCCAGTTTATCGGTAGTGTAATGAATAGCGTGCTGACATCGAGTGTGATAAATCGTGGGTTAGATTGCCAGTCTATTGGTAGTGTAATGAATAGCGTGCTGACATCGAGTGTGATAAATCGTGTGTTAGATTGCCAGTCTATCGGTAGTGTAATGAATAGCGTGCTCACATCGAGTGAGATAAATCGTGGGTTAGATTGCCAGTCTATTGGTAGGGTAATGAATAGCGTGCTGACATCGAGTGTGATAAATCGTGGGTTAGATTGCCAGTATATCGGTAGTGTAATGAATAGCATGCTCACATCGAGTGAGATAAATCGTGGGTTAGATTGCTAATTTATCGGTAGTGTAATGAATAGCGTGCTCACATCGAGTGTTATAAATCGTTGGTTAGATTGCCAGTTTATCGGTAGTGTAATGAATAGCGTGCTCACATCGAGTGTGATAAATCGTGGGTTAGATTGCCAGTCTATCGGTAGTGTAATGAATAGCGTGCTCACATCGAGTGAGATAAATTGTGGGTTAGATTGCCAGTTTATCGGTAGTGTAATAAATAGCGTGCTCACATCGAGTGTGATAAATCGTGGGTTAGATTGCCAGTCTATCGGTAGTGTAATGAATAGCGTGCTGACATACAGTGTGCTAAATCGTGGGTTAGATTGCCAGTCTATTGGTAGTGTAATGAATAGAGTACTGACATCGAGTGTGATAAATCGTGGGTTAGATTGCCAGTCTATCGGTAAAGTAATGAATAGCGTGCTGATATCGAGTGTGATAAATCGTGGATTAGATTGCCAGTGTATCGGTAAAGTAATGAATAGCGTGCTGACATCGAGTGTGATAAATCGTGGGTTAGATTGCCAGTCTATTGGTAGCGTAATGAATAGCGTGCTGACATCGAGTGTGATAAATCGTGGGTTAGATTGCCAGTCTATTGGTAGCGTAATGAATAGCGTGCTGACATCAAGTGTGATAAATCGTGGGTTAGATTGCCAGTCTATTGATAGTGTAATGAATAGCGTGCTGACATCGATTGTGATAAATCGTGGGTTAGATTGCCAGTCTATTGGTAGTGTGATGAATAGCGTACTGACATGGAGTGTGATAAATCGTGGGTTAGATTCCAGTCTATTGGTAGTGTAATGAATACCGTGCTCACATCGAGTGTGATAAATCGTGGGTTAGATTGCAATTCTATTGGTAGTGTAATGAATAGCGTGTTCACATCGAGTGTGATAAATCGTGGGTTAGATTGCCAGTCTATTGGTAGTGTAATGAATAGCGTGCTGACATCGAGTGTGATAAATCGTGGGTTAGATTGCCAGTCTATCGGTAGTGTAATGAATAGCGTGCTCACATCGAGTGAGATAAATCGTGGGTTAGATTGCCAGTTTATCGGTAGTGTAATGAATAGCGTGCTGACATCGAGTGTGATAAATCGTGGGTTAGATTGCCAGTCTATTGGTAGTGTAATGAATAGCGTGCTGACATCGAGTGTGATAAATCGTGGGTTAGATTGCCAGTCTATCGGTAGTGTAATGAATAGCGTGCTCACATCGAGTGAGATAAATCGTGGGTTAGATTGCCAGTCTATTGGTAGTGTAATGAATAGCGTGCTGACATCGAGTGTGATAAATCGTGGGTTAGATTGCCAGTCTATCGGTAATGTAATGAAAAGCGTGCTGACATCGAGTGTGATAAATCGTGGGTTAGATTGCCAGTATATCGGTAGTGTAATGAATAGCATGCTCACATCGAGTGAGATAAATCGTGGGTTAGATTGCTAGTTTATCGGTAGTGTAATGAATAGCGTGCTCACATCGAGTGTTATAAATCGTTGGTTAGATTGCCAGTTTATCGGTAGTGTAATAAATAGCGTGCTCACATCGAGTGTGATAAATCGTGGGTTAGATTGCCAGTCTATCGGTAGTGTAATGAATAGCGTGCTGACATACAGTGTGCTAAATCGTGGGTTAGATTGCCAGTCTATTGGTAGTGTAATGAATAGCGTACTGACATCGAGTGTGATAAATCGTGGGTTAGATTGCCAGTCTATCGGTAAAGTAATGAATAGCGTGCTGATATCGAGTGTGATAAATCGTGGATTAGATTGCCAGTGTATCGGTAAAGTAATGAATAGCGTGCTGACATCGAGTGTGATAAATCGTGGGTTAGATTGCCAGTCTATCGGTAGTGTAATGAATAGCATGCTCACATCGAGTGAGATAAATCGTGGGTTAGATTGCCAGTTTATTGGTAGTGTAATGAATAGCGTGCTCACATCGAGTGTGATAAATCGTGGGTTAAATTGCCAGTTTATCGGTAGTGTAATGAATAGCGTGCTCACATCGAGTGTGATAAATCGTGGGTTAGATTGCCAGTCTATCGGTAGTGTAATGAATAGCGTGCTCACATCGAGTGAGATAAATTGTGGGTTAGATTGCCAGTTTATCGGTAGTGTAATAAATAGCGTGCTCACATCGAGTGTGATAAATCGTGGGTTAGATTGCCAGTCTATCGGTAGTGTAATGAATAGCGTGCTGACATACAGTGTGCTAAATCGTGGGTTAGATTGCCAGTCTATTGGTAGTGTAATGAATAGCGTACTGACATCGAGTGTGATAAATCGTGGGTTAGATTGCCAGTCTATCGGTAAAGTAATGAATAGCGTGCTGATATCGAGTGTGATAAATCGTGGATTAGATTGCCAGTCTATCGGTAAAGTAATGAATAGCGTGCTGACGTCGAGTGTGATAAATCGTGGGTTAGATTTCCAGTCTATTGGTAGTGTAATGAATACCGTGCTCACATCGAGTGTGATAAATCGTGGGTTAGATTGTCAGTCTATTGGTAGTGTAATGAATAGCATGCTGACATCGAGCGTGATAAATCGTGGGTTAGATTGCCAGTTTATCGGTAGTGTAATGAATAGCGTGCTCACATCGAGTGAGATAAATCGTGGGTTAGATTGCCAGTTTATCGGTAGTGTAATAAATAGCGTGCTCACATCGAGTGTGATAAATCGTGGGTTAGATTGCCAGTCTATCGGTAGTATAATGAATAGCGTGCTGACATCGAGTGTGATAAATCGTGGGTTAGATTGCCAGTCTATTGGTAGTGTAATGAATACCGTGCTCACATCGAGTGTGATAAATCGTGGGTTAGATTGCCAGTTTATCGGTAGTGTAATGAATAGCGTGCTCACATCGAGTGTGATAAATCGTGGGTTAGATTGCCAGTCTATCGGTAGTGTAATGAATAGCGTGCTGACATACAGTGTGCTAAATCGTGGGTTAGATTGCCAGTCTATTGGTAGTGTAATGAATAGCGTACTGACATCGAGTGTGATAAATCGTGGGTTAGATTTCCAGTCTATTGATAGTGTAATGAATACCGTGCTCACATCGAGTGTGATAAATCGTGGGTTAGATTGCCAGTCTATTGGTAGTGTAATGAATAGCGTGATAACATCGAGTGTGATAAATCGTGGGTTAGACTGCCAGTCTATCGGTAGTTTAATGAATAGCGTACTGACATCGAGTGTGATAAATCGTGGGTTAGATTTCCAGTCTATTGGTAGTGTAATGAATAGCGTGATAACATCGAGTGTAATAAATCGTGGGTTATATTGCCAGTCTATTGGTAGTGTAATGAATAGCGTGCTCACATCGAGTGTGATAAATCGTGGGTTAGATTGCCAGTCTATCGGTAGTGTAATGAATAGCGTGCTCACATCGAGTGTGATAAATCGTGGGTTAGATTGCCAGTCTATCGGTAGTGTAATGAATAGCGTGCTCACATCGAGTGAGATAAATCGTGGGTTAGATTGCCAGTTTATCGGTAGTGTAATGAATAGCGTGCTGACATCGAGTGTGATAAATCGTGGGTTAGATTGCCAGTCTATCGGTAGTGTAATGAATAGCGTGCTGACATCGAGTGTGATAAATCGTGGGTTAGATTGCCAGTCTATTGGTAGCGTAATGAATAGCGTGCTGACATCAAGTGTGATAAATCGTGGGTTAGATTGCCAGTCTATTGGTAGTGTAATGAATAGCGTGCTGACATCGATTGTGACAAATCGTGGATTAGATTGCCAGTCTATTGGTAGTGTAATGAATAGCGTACTGACATGGAGTGTGATAAATCGTGGGTTAGATTTCCAGTCTATTGGTAGTGTAATGAATACCGTGCTCACATCGAGTGTGATAAATCGTGGGTTAGATTGCCATTCTATTGGTAGTGTAATGAATAGCGTGTTAACATCGAGTGTGATAAATCGTGGGTTAGATTGCCAGTCTATCGGTAGTGTAATGAATAGCGTGCTGACATCGAGTGTGATAAATCGTGGGTTAGATTGCCAGTCTATCGGTAGTGTAATGAATAGCGTGCTCACATCGAGTGAGATAAATCGTGGGTTAGATTGCCAGTTTATCGGTAGTGTAATGAATAGCGTGCTGACATCGAGTGTGATAAATCGTGGGTTAGATTGCCAGTCTATCGGTAGTGTAATGAATAGCGTGCTGACATCGAGTGTGATAAATCGTGGGTTAGATTGCCAGTCTATTGGTAGTGTAATGAATAGCGTGCTGACATCGAGTGTGATAAATCGTGGGTTAGATTGCCAGTTTATTGGTAGTGTAATGAATAGCGTGCTGACATCGAGTGTGATAAATCGTGGGTTAGATTGCCAGTCTATCGGTAGTGTAATGAAAAGCGTGCTGACATCGAGTGTGATAAATCGTGGGTTAGATTGCCAGTCTATTGGTAGTGTAATGAATAGCGTGCTGACATCGAGTGTGATAAATCGTGGGTTAGATTGCCAGTCTATCGGTAGTGTAATGAATAGCGTGCTGACATCGAGTGTGATAAATCGTGGGTTAGATTGCCAGTATATCGGTAATGTAATGAATATAATACTCACATCGAGTGAGATAAATCGTGGGTTAGATTGCCAGTTTATCGGTAGTGTAATGAATAGCATGCTCACATCGAGTGTGATAAATCGTGGGTTATATTGCCAGTTTATCGGTAGTGTAATGAATAGCGTGCTCACATCGAGTGTGATAAATCGTGGGTTAGATTGCCAGTCTATCGGTAGTGTAATGAATAGCGTGTTGACATACATTGTGCTAAATCGTGGGTTAGATTGCCAGTCTATTGGTAGTGTAATGAATAGCGTACTGACATCGAGTGTGATAAATCGTGGGTTAGATTTCCAGTCTATTGGTAGTGTAATGAATACCGTGCTCACATCGAGTGTGATAAATCGTGGGTTAGATTGCCAGTCTATTGGTAGTGTAATGAATAGCGTGATAACATCGAGTGTGATAAATCGTGGGTTAGACTGCCAGTCTATCGGTAGTTTAATGAATAGCGTACTGACATCGAGTGTGATAAATCGTGGGTTAGATTTCCAGTCTATTGGTAGTGTAATGAATACCGTGCTCACATCGAGTGTGATAAATCGTGGGTTATATTGCCAGTCTATTGGTAGTGTAATGAATAGCGTGCTCACATCGAGTGTGATAAATCCTGGGTTAGATTGCCAGTCTATCGGTAGTGTAATGAATAGCGTGCTCACATCGAGTGTGATAAATCGTGGGTTAGATTGCCAGTCTATCGGTAGTGTAATGAATAGCGTGCTCACATCGAGTGAGATAAATCGTGGGTTAGATTGCCAGTTTATCGGTAGTGTAATGAATAGCGTGCTGACATCGAGTGTGATAAATCGTGGGTTAGATTGCCAGTCTATCGGTAGTGTAATGAATAGCGTGCTGACATCAAGTGTGATAAATCGTGGGTTAGATTGCCAGTCTATTGGTAGTGTAATGAATAGCGTGCTGACATCGAGTGTGATAAATCGTGGGTTAGATTGCCAGTCTATTGGTAGCGTAATGAATAGCGTGCTGACATCGAGTGTTATAAATCGTTGGTTAGATTGCCAGTTTATCGGTAGTGTAATAAATAGCGTGCTCACATCGAGTGTGATAAATCGTGGGTTAGATTGCCAGTCTATCGGTAGTGTAATGAATAGCGTGCTGACATACAGTGTGCTAAATCGTGGGTTAGATTGCCAGTCTATTGGTAGTGTAATGAATAGCGTACTGACATCGAGTGTGATAAATCGTGGGTTAGATTGCCAGTCTATCGGTAGTGTAATGAATAGCGTGCTGACATCGAGTGTGATAAATCGTGGGTTAGATTGCCAGTCTATTGGTAGTGTAATGAATAGCGTGCTGACATCGAGTGTGATAAATCGTGGGTTAGATTGCCAGTTTATTGGTAGTGTAATGAATAGCGTGCTGACATCGAGTGTGATAAATCGTGGGTTAGATTGCCAGTCTATCGGTAGTGTAATGAAAAGCGTGCTGACATCGAGTGTGATAAATCGTGGGTTAGATTGCCAGTCTATTGGTAGTGTAATGAATAGCGTGCTGACATCGAGTGTGATAAATCGTGGGTTAGATTGCCAGTCTATCGGTAGTGTAATGAATAGCGTGCTGACATCGAGTGTGATAAATCGTGGGTTAGATTGCCAGTATATCGGTAATGTAATGAATATAATACTCACATCGAGTGAGATAAATCGTGGGTTAGATTGCCAGTTTATCGGTAGTGTAATGAATAGCATGCTCACATCGAGTGTGATAAATCGTGGGTTATATTGCCAGTTTATCGGTAGTGTAATGAATAGCGTGCTCACATCGAGTGTGATAAATCGTGGGTTAGATTGCCAGTCTATCGGTAGTGTAATGAATAGCGTGTTGACATACATTGTGCTAAATCGTGGGTTAGATTGCCAGTCTATTGGTAGTGTAATGAATAGCGTACTGACATCGAGTGTGATAAATCGTGGGTTAGATTTCCAGTCTATTGGTAGTGTAATGAATACCGTGCTCACATCGAGTGTGATAAATCGTGGGTTAGATTGCCAGTCTATTGGTAGTGTAATGAATAGCGTGATAACATCGAGTGTGATAAATCGTGGGTTAGACTGCCAGTCTATCGGTAGTTTAATGAATAGCGTACTGACATCGAGTGTGATAAATCGTGGGTTAGATTTCCAGTCTATTGGTAGTGTAATGAATACCGTGCTCACATCGAGTGTGATAAATCGTGGGTTATATTGCCAGTCTATTGGTAGTGTAATGAATAGCGTGCTCACATCGAGTGTGATAAATCCTGGGTTAGATTGCCAGTCTATCGGTAGTGTAATGAATAGCGTGCTCACATCGAGTGTGATAAATCGTGGGTTAGATTGCCAGTCTATCGGTAGTGTAATGAATAGCGTGCTCACATCGAGTGAGATAAATCGTGGGTTAGATTGCCAGTTTATCGGTAGTGTAATGAATAGCGTGCTGACATCGAGTGTGATAAATCGTGGGTTAGATTGCCAGTCTATCGGTAGTGTAATGAATAGCGTGCTGACATCAAGTGTGATAAATCGTGGGTTAGATTGCCAGTCTATTGGTAGTGTAATGAATAGCGTGCTGACATCGAGTGTGATAAATCGTGGGTTAGATTGCCAGTCTATTGGTAGCGTAATGAATAGCGTGCTGACATCGAGTGTTATAAATCGTTGGTTAGATTGCCAGTTTATCGGTAGTGTAATAAATAGCGTGCTCACATCGAGTGTGATAAATCGTGGGTTAGATTGCCAGTCTATCGGTAGTGTAATGAATAGCGTGCTGACATACAGTGTGCTAAATCGTGGGTTAGATTGCCAGTCTATTGGTAGTGTAATGAATAGCGTACTGACATCGAGTGTGATAAATCGTGGGTTAGATTGCCAGTCTATCGGTAAAGTAATGAATAGCGTGCTGATATCGAGTGTGATAAATCGTGGGTTAGATTGCCAGTCTATCGGTAGTGTAATGAATAGCGTGTTGACATACATTGTGCTAAATCGTGGGTTAGATTGCCAGTCTATTGGTAGTGTAATGAATAGCGTACTGACATCGAGTGTGATAAATCGTGGGTTAGATTTCCAGTCTATTGGTAGTGTAATGAATACCGTGCTCACATCGAGTGTGATAAATCGTGGGTTAGATTGCCAGTCTATTGGTAGTGTAATGAATAGCGTGATAACATCGAGTGTGATAAATCGTGGGTTAGACTGCCAGTCTATCGGTAGTTTAATGAATAGCGTACTGACATCGAGTGTGATAAATCGTGGGTTAGATTTCCAGTCTATTGGTAGTGTAATGAATACCGTGCTCACATCGAGTGTGATAAATCGTGGGTTATATTGCCAGTCTATTGGTAGTGTAATGAATAGCGTGCTCACATCGAGTGTGATAAATCCTGGGTTAGATTGCCAGTCTATCGGTAGTGTAATGAATAGCGTGCTCACATCGAGTGTGATAAATCGTGGGTTAGATTGCCAGTCTATCGGTAGTGTAATGAATAGCGTGCTCACATCGAGTGAGATAAATCGTGGGTTAGATTGCCAGTTTATCGGTAGTGTAATGAATAGCGTGCTGACATCGAGTGTGATAAATCGTGGGTTAGATTGCCAGTCTATCGGTAGTGTAATGAATAGCGTGCTGACATCAAGTGTGATAAATCGTGGGTTAGATTGCCAGTCTATTGGTAGTGTAATGAATAGCGTGCTGACATCGAGTGTGATAAATCGTGGGTTAGATTGCCAGTCTATTGGTAGCGTAATGAATAGCGTGCTGACATCGAGTGTTATAAATCGTTGGTTAGATTGCCAGTTTATCGGTAGTGTAATAAATAGCGTGCTCACATCGAGTGTGATAAATCGTGGGTTAGATTGCCAGTCTATCGGTAGTGTAATGAATAGCGTGCTGACATACAGTGTGCTAAATCGTGGGTTAGATTGCCAGTCTATTGGTAGTGTAATGAATAGCGTACTGACATCGAGTGTGATAAATCGTGGGTTAGATTGCCAGTCTATCGGTAAAGTAATGAATAGCGTGCTGATATCGAGTGTGATAAATCGTGGATTAGATTGCCAGTTTATTGGTAGTGTAATGAATAGCGTGCTCACATCGAGTGTGATAAATCGTGGGTTAAATTGCCAGTTTATCGGTAGTGTAATGAATAGCGTGCTCACATCGAGTGTGATAAATCGTGGGTTAGATTGCCAGTCTATCGGTAGTGTAATGAATAGCGTGCTCACATCGAGTGAGATAAATTGTGGGTTAGATTGCCAGTTTATCGGTAGTGTAATAAATAGCGTGCTCACATCGAGTGTGATAAATCGTGGGTTAGATTGCCAGTCTATCGGTAGTGTAATGAATAGCGTGCTGACATACAGTGTGCTAAATCGTGGGTTAGATTGCCAGTCTATTGGTAGTGTAATGAATAGCGTTCTGACATCGAGTGTGATAAATCGTGGGTTAGATTACCAGTCTATCGGTAAAGTAATGAATAGCGTGCTGATATCGAGTGTGATAAATCGTCGATTAGATTGCCAGTCTATCGGTAAAGTAATGAATAGCGTGCTGACGTCGAGTGTGATAAATCGTGGGTTAGATTTCCAGTCTATTGGTAGTGTAATGAATACCGTGCTCACATCGAGTGTGATAAATCGTGGGTTAGATTGTCAGTCTATTGGTAGTGTAATGAATAGCATGCTGACATCGAGCGTGATAAATCGTGGGTTAGATTGCCAGTTTATCGGTAGTGTAATGAATAGCGTGCTCACATCGAGTGAGATAAATCGTGGGTTAGATTGCCAGTTTATCGGTAGTGTAATAAATAGCGTGCTCACATCGAGTGTGATAAATCGTGGGTTAGATTGCCAGTCTATCGGTAGTATAATGAATAGCGTGCTGACATCGAGTGTGATAAATCGTGGGTTAGATTGCCAGTCTATTGGTAGTGTAATGAATACCGTGCTCACATCGAGTGTGATAAATCGTGGGTTAGATTGCCAGTCTATTGGTAGTGTAATGAATAGCGTGCTGACATCGAGTGTGATAAATCGTGGGTTAGATTGCCAGTTTATTGGTAGTGTAATGAATAGCGTGCTGACATCGAGTGTGATAAATCGTGGGTTAGATTGCCAGTCTATCGGTAGTGTAATGAAAAGCGTGCTGACATCGAGTGTGATAAATCGTGGGTTAGATTGCCAGTCTATTGGTAGTGTAATGAATAGCGTGCTGACATCGAGTGTGATAAATCGTGGGTTAGATTGCCAGTATATCGGTAATGTAATGAATATAATACTCACATCGAGTGAGATAAATCGTGGGTTAGATTGCCAGTTTATCGGTAGTGTAATGAATAGCATGCTCACATCGAGTGTGATAAATCGTGGGTTAGATTGCCAGTCTATCGGTAGTGTAATGAATAGCGTGCTCACATCGAGTGTGATAAATCGTGGGTTAGATTGCCAGTCTATCGGTAGTGTAATGAATAGCGTGCTGACATACAGTGTGCTAAATCGTGGGTTAGATTGCCAATCTATTGGTAGTGTAATGAATAGCGTACTGACATCGAGTGTGATAAATCGTGGGTTAGATTTCCAGTCTATTGGTAGTGTAATGAATACCGTGCTCACATCGAGTGTGATAAATCGTGGGTTAGATTGCCAGTCTATTGGTAGTGTAATGAATAGCGTGATAACATCGAGTGTGATAAATCGTGGGTTAGACTGCCAGTCTATCGGTAGTTTAATGAATAGCGTACTGACATCGAGTGTGATAAATCGTGGGTTAGATTTCCAGTCTATTGGTAGTGTAATGAATACCGTGCTCACATCGAGTGTGATAAATCGTGGGTTATATTGCCAGTCTATTGGTAGTGTAATGAATAGCGTGCTCACATCGAGTGTGATAAATCCTGGGTTAGATTGCCAGTCTATCGGTAGTGTAATGAATAGCGTGCTCACATCGAGTGTGATAAATCGTGGGTTAGATTGCCAGTCTATCGGTAGTGTAATGAATAGCGTGCTCACATCGAGTGAGATAAATCGTGGGTTAGATTGCCAGTTTATCGGTAGTGTAATGAATAGCGTGCTGACATCGAGTGTGATAAATCGTGGGTTAGATTGCCAGTCTATCGGTAGTGTAATGAATAGCGTGCTGACATCAAGTGTGATAAATCGTGGGTTAGATTGCCAGTCTATTGGTAGTGTAATGAATAGCGTGCTGACATCGAGTGTGATAAATCGTGGGTTAGATTGCCAGTCTATTGGTAGCGTAATGAATAGCGTGCTGACATCGAGTGTTATAAATCGTTGGTTAGATTGCCAGTTTATCGGTAGTGTAATAAATAGCGTGCTCACATCGAGTGTGATAAATCGTGGGTTAGATTGCCAGTCTATCGGTAGTGTAATGAATAGCGTGCTGACATACAGTGTGCTAAATCGTGGGTTAGATTGCCAGTCTATTGGTAGTGTAATGAATAGCGTACTGACATCGAGTGTGATAAATCGTGGGTTAGATTGCCAGTCTATCGGTAAAGTAATGAATAGCGTGCTGATATCGAGTGTGATAAATCGTGGATTAGATTGCCAGTGTATCGGTAAAGTAATGAATAGCGTGCTGACATCGAGTGTGATAAATCGTGGGTTAGATTGCCAGTCTATCGGTAGTGTAATGAATAGCATGCTCACATCGAGTGAGATAAATCGTGGGTTAGATTGCCAGTTTATTGGTAGTGTAATGAATAGCGTGCTCACATCGAGTGTGATAAATCGTGGGTTAAATTGCCAGTTTATCGGTAGTGTAATGAATAGCGTGCTCACATCGAGTGTGATAAATCGTGGGTTAGATTGCCAGTCTATCGGTAGTGTAATGAATAGCGTGCTCACATCGAGTGAGATAAATTGTGGGTTAGATTGCCAGTTTATCGGTAGTGTAATAAATAGCGTGCTCACATCGAGTGTGATAAATCGTGGGTTAGATTGCCAGTCTATCGGTAGTGTAATGAATAGCGTGCTGACATACAGTGTGCTAAATCGTGGGTTAGATTGCCAGTCTATTGGTAGTGTAATGAATAGCGTACTGACATCGAGTGTGATAAATCGTGGGTTAGATTACCAGTCTATCGGTAAAGTAATGAATAGCGTGCTGATATCGAGTGTGATAAATCGTGGATTAGATTGCCAGTCTATCGGTAAAGTAATGAATAGCATGCTGACGTCGAGTGTGATAAATCGTGGGTTAGATTTCCAGTCTATTGGTAGTGTAATGAATACCGTGCTCACATCGAGTGTGATAAATCGTGGGTTAGATTGTCAGTCTATTGGTAGTGTAATGAATAGCATGCTGACATCGAGCGTGATAAATCGTGGGTTAGATTGCCAGTTTATCGGTAGTGTAATGAATAGCGTGCTCACATCGAGTGAGATAAATCGTGGGTTAGATTGCCAGTTTATCGGTAGTGTAATAAATAGCGTGCTCACATCGAGTGTGATAAATCGTGGGTTAGATTGCCAGTCTATCGGTAGTATAATGAATAGCGTGCTGACATCGAGTGTGATAAATCGTGGGTTAGATTGCCAGTCTATTGGTAGTGTAATGAATACCGTGCTCACATCGAGTGTGATAAATCGTGGGTTAGATTGCCAGTCTATTGGTAGTGTAATGAATAGCGTGCTGACATCGAGTGTGATAAATCGTGGGTTAGATTGCCAGTTTATTGGTAGTGTAATGAATAGCGTGCTGACATCGAGTGTGATAAATCGTGGGTTAGATTGCCAGTCTATTGGTAGTGTAATGAAAAGCGTGCTGACATCGAGTGTGATAAATCGTGGGTTAGATTGCCAGTCTATTGGTAGTGTAATGAATAGCGTGCTGACATCGAGTGTGATAAATCGTGGGTTAGATTGCCAGTATATCGGTAATGTAATGAATATAATACTCACATCGAGTGAGATAAATCGTGGGTTAGATTGCCAGTTTATCGGTAGTGTAATGAATAGCATGCTCACATCGAGTGTGATAAATCGTGGGTTAGATTGCCAGTCTATCGGTAGTGTAATGAATAGCGTGCTCACATCGAGTGTGATAAATCGTGGGTTAGATTGCCAGTCTATCGGTAGTGTAATGAATAGCGTGCTGACATACAGTGTGCTAAATCGTGGGTTAGATTGCCAGTCTATTGGTAGTGTAATGAATAGCGTACTGACATCGAGTGTGATAAATCGTGGGTTAGATTTCCAGTCTATTGGTAGTGTAATGAATACCGTGCTCACATCGAGTGTGATAAATCGTGGGTTAGATTGCCAGTCTATTGGTAGTGTAATGAATAGCGTGATAACATCGAGTGTGATAAATCGTGGGTTAGACTGCCAGTCTATCGGTAGTTTAATGAATAGCGTACTGACATCGAGTGTGATAAATCGTGGGTTAGATTTCCAGTCTATTGGTAGTGTAATGAATACCGTGCTCACATCGAGTGTGATAAATCGTGGGTTATATTGCCAGTCTATTGGTAGTGTAATGAATAGCGTGCTCACATCGAGTGTGATAAATCCTGGGTTAGATTGCCAGTCTATCGGTAGTGTAATGAATAGCGTGCTCACATCGAGTGTGATAAATCGTGGGTTAGATTGCCAGTCTATCGGTAGTGTAATGAATAGCGTGCTCACATCGAGTGAGATAAATCGTGGGTTAGATTGCCAGTTTATCGGTAGTGTAATGAATAGCGTGCTGACATCGAGTGTGATAAATCGTGGGTTAGATTGCCAGTCTATCGGTAGTGTAATGAATAGCGTGCTGACATCAAGTGTGATAAATCGTGGGTTAGATTGCCAGTCTATTGGTAGTGTAATGAATAGCGTGCTGACATCGAGTGTGATAAATCGTGGGTTAGATTGCCAGTCTATTGGTAGCGTAATGAATAGCGTGCTGACATCAAGTGTGATAAATCGTGGGTTAGATTGCCAGTCTATTGGTAGTGTAATGAATAGCGTGCTGACATCGATTGTGATAAATCGTGGGTTAGATTGCCAGTCTATTGGTAGTGTAATGAATAGCGTACTGACATCGAGTGTGATAAATCGTGGGTTAGATTCCAGTCTATTGGTAGTGTAATGAATACCGTGCTCACATCGAGTGTGATAAATCGTGGGTTAGATTGCAATTCTATTGGTAGTGTAATGAATAGCGTGTTCACATCGAGTGTGATAAATCGTGGGTTAGATTGCCAGTCTATTGGTAGTGTAATGAATAGCGTGCTGACATCGAGTGTGATAAATCGTGGGTTAGATTGCCAGTCTATCGGTAGTGTAATGAATAGCGTGCTCACATCGAGTGAGATAAATCGTGGGTTAGATTGCCAGTTTATCGGTAGTGTAATGAATAGCGTGCTGACATCGAGTGTGATAAATCGTGGGTTAGATTGCCAGTCTATCGGTAGTGTAATGAATAGCGTGCTGACATCGAGTGTGATAAATCGTGGGTTAGATTGCCAGTCTATTGGTAGTGTAATGAATAGCGTGCTGACATCGAGTGTGATAAATCGTGGGTTAGATTGCCAGTCTATCGGTAGTGTAATGAATAGCGTGCTCACATCGAGTGAGATAAATCGTGGGTTAGATTGCCAGTCTATTGGTAGTGTAATGAATAGCGTACTGACATCGAGTGTGATAAATCGTGGGTTAGATTACCAGTCTATCGGTAAAGTAATGAATAGCGTGCTGATATCGAGTGTGATAAATCGTGGATTAGATTGCCAGTCTATCGGTAAAGTAATGAATAGCATGCTGACGTCGAGTGTGATAAATCGTGGGTTAGATTTCCAGTCTATTGGTAGTGTAATGAATACCGTGCTCACATCGAGTGTGATAAATCGTGGGTTAGATTGTCAGTCTATTGGTAGTGTAATGAATAGCATGCTGACATCGAGCGTGATAAATCGTGGGTTAGATTGCCAGTTTATCGGTAGTGTAATGAATAGCGTGCTCACATCGAGTGAGATAAATCGTGGGTTAGATTGCCAGTTTATCGGTAGTGTAATAAATAGCGTGCTCACATCGAGTGTGATAAATCGTGGGTTAGATTGCCAGTCTATCGGTAGTATAATGAATAGCGTGCTGACATCGAGTGTGATAAATCGTGGGTTAGATTGCCAGTCTATTGGTAGTGTAATGAATACCGTGCTCACATCGAGTGTGATAAATCGTGGGTTAGATTGCCAGTCTATTGGTAGTGTAATGAATAGCGTGCTGACATCGAGTGTGATAAATCGTGGGTTAGATTGCCAGTTTATTGGTAGTGTAATGAATAGCGTGCTGACATCGAGTGTGATAAATCGTGGGTTAGATTGCCAGTCTATCGGTAGTGTAATGAAAAGCGTGCTGACATCGAGTGTGATAAATCGTGGGTTAGATTGCCAGTCTATTGGTAGTGTAATGAATAGCGTGCTGACATCGAGTGTGATAAATCGTGGGTTAGATTGCCAGTATATCGGTAATGTAATGAATATAATACTCACATCGAGTGAGATAAATCGTGGGTTAGATTGCCAGTTTATCGGTAGTGTAATGAATAGCATGCTCACATCGAGTGTGATAAATCGTGGGTTAGATTGCCAGTCTATCGGTAGTGTAATGAATAGCGTGCTCACATCGAGTGTGATAAATCGTGGGTTAGATTGCCAGTCTATCGGTAGTGTAATGAATAGCGTGCTGACATACAGTGTGCTAAATCGTGGGTTAGATTGCCAGTCTATTGGTAGTGTAATGAATAGCGTACTGACATCGAGTGTGATAAATCGTGGGTTAGATTTCCAGTCTATTGGTAGTGTAATGAATACCGTGCTCACATCGAGTGTGATAAATCGTGGGTTAGATTGCCAGTCTATTGGTAGTGTAATGAATAGCGTGATAACATCGAGTGTGATAAATCGTGGGTTAGACTGCCAGTCTATCGGTAGTTTAATGAATAGCGTACTGACATCGAGTGTGATAAATCGTGGGTTAGATTTCCAGTCTATTGGTAGTGTAATGAATACCGTGCTCACATCGAGTGTGATAAATCGTGGGTTATATTGCCAGTCTATTGGTAGTGTAATGAATAGCGTGCTCACATCGAGTGTGATAAATCCTGGGTTAGATTGCCAGTCTATCGGTAGTGTAATGAATAGCGTGCTCACATCGAGTGTGATAAATCGTGGGTTAGATTGCCAGTCTATCGGTAGTGTAATGAATAGCGTGCTCACATCGAGTGAGATAAATCGTGGGTTAGATTGCCAGTTTATCGGTAGTGTAATGAATAGCGTGCTGACATCGAGTGTGATAAATCGTGGGTTAGATTGCCAGTCTATCGGTAGTGTAATGAATAGCGTGCTGACATCAAGTGTGATAAATCGTGGGTTAGATTGCCAGTCTATTGGTAGTGTAATGAATAGCGTGTTGACATCGAGTGTGATAAATCGTGGGTTAGATTGCCAGTCTATTGGTAGCGTAATGAATAGCGTGCTGACATCAAGTGTGATAAATCGTGGGTTAGATTGCCAGTCTATTGGTAGTGTAATGAATAGCGTGCTGACATCGATTGTGATAAATCGTGGGTTAGATTGCCAGTCTATTGGTAGTGTAATGAATAGCGTACTGACATCGAGTGTGATAAATCGTGGGTTAGATTCCAGTCTATTGGTAGTGTAATGAATACCGTGCTCACATCGAGTGTGATAAATCGTGGGTTAGATTGCAATTCTATTGGTAGTGTAATGAATAGCGTGTTCACATCGAGTGTGATAAATCGTGGGTTAGATTGCCAGTCTATTGGTAGTGTAATGAATAGCGTGCTGACATCGAGTGTGATAAATCGTGGGTTAGATTGCCAGTCTATCGGTAGTGTAATGAATAGCGTGCTCACATCGAGTGAGATAAATCGTGGGTTAGATTGCCAGTTTATCGGTAGTGTAATGAATAGCGTGCTGACATCGAGTGTGATAAATCGTGGGTTAGATTGCCAGTCTATCGGTAGTGTAATGAATAGCGTGCTGACATCGAGTGTGATAAATCGTGGGTTAGATTGCCAGTCTATTGGTAGTGTAATGAATAGCGTGCTGACATCGAGTGTGATAAATCGTGGGTTAGATTGCCAGTCTATCGGTAGTGTAATGAATAGCGTGCTCACATCGAGTGAGATAAATCGTGGGTTAGATTGCCAGTCTATTGGTAGTGTAATGAATAGCGTGCTGACATCGAGTGTGATAAATCGTGGGTTAGATTGCCAGTCTATCGGTAATGTAATGAAAAGCGTGCTGACATCGAGTGTGATAAATCGTGGGTTAGATTGCCAGTATATCGGTAGTGTAATGAATAGCATGCTCACATCGAGTGAGATAAATCGTGGGTTAGATTGCTAGTTTATCGGTAGTGTAATGAATAGCGTGCTCACATCGAGTGTTATAAATCGTTGGTTAGATTGCCAGTTTATCGGTAGTGTAATGAATAGCGTGCTCACATCGAGTGTGATAAATCGTGGGTTAGATTGCCAGTCTATCGGTAGTGTAATGAATAGCGTGCTCACATCGAGTGAGATAAATTGTGGGTTAGATTGCCAGTTTATCGGTAGTGTAATAAATAGCGTGCTCACATCGAGTGTGATAAATCGTGGGTTAGATTGCCAGTCTATCGGTAGTGTAATGAATAGCGTGCTGACATACAGTGTGCTAAATCGTGGGTTAGATTGCCAGTCTATTGGTAGTGTAATGAATAGCGTACTGACATCGAGTGTGATAAATCGTGGGTTAGATTGCCAGTCTATCGGTAAAGTAATGAATAGCGTGCTGATATCGAGTGTGATAAATCGTGGATTAGATTGCCAGTGTATCGGTAAAGTAATGAATAGCGTGCTGACATCGAGTGAGATAAATCGTGGGTTAGATTGCCAGTCTATCGGTAGTGTAATGAATAGCATGCTCACATCGAGTGTGATAAATCGTGGGTTAGATTGCCAGTCTATTGGTAGTGTAATGAATAGCGTGCTGACATCGAGTGTGATAAATCGTGGGTTAGATTGCCAGTCTATTGGTAGCGTAATGAATAGCGTGCTGACATCAAGTGTGATAAATCGTGGGTTAGATTGCCAGTCTATTGGTAGTGTAATGAATAGCGTGCTGACATCGAGTGTGATAAATCGTGGGTTAGATTGCCAGTCTATTGGTAGTGTGATGAATAGCGTACTGACATGGAGTGTGATAAATCGTGGGTTAGATTCCAGTCTATTGGTAGTGTAATGAATACCGTGCTCACATCGAGTGTGATAAATCGTGGGTTAGATTGCAATTCTATTGGTAGTGTAATGAATAGCGTGTTCACATCGAGTGTGATAAATCGTGGGTTAGATTGCCAGTCTATTGGTAGTGTAATGAATAGCGTGCTGACATCGAGTGTGATAAATCGTGGGTTAGATTGCCAGTCTATCGGTAGTGTAATGAATAGCGTGCTCACATCGAGTGAGATAAATCGTGGGTTAGATTGCCAGTTTATCGGTAGTGTAATGAATAGCGTGCTGACATCGAGTGTGATAAATCGTGGGTTAGATTGCCAGTCTATCGGTAGTGTAATGAATAGCGTGCTGACATCGAGTGTGATAAATCGTGGGTTAGATTGCCAGTCTATTGGTAGTGTAATGAATAGCGTGCTGACATTCAGTGTGATAAATCGTGGGTTAGATTGCCAGTCTATCGGTAGTGTAATGAATAGCGTGCTCACATCGAGTGAGATAAATCGTGGGTTAGATTGCCAGTCTATTGGTAGTGTAATGAATAGCGTGCTGACATCGAGTGTGATAAATCGTGGGTTAGATTGCCAGTCTATCGGTAATGTAATGAAAAGCGTGCTGACATCGAGTGTGATAAATCGTGGGTTAGATTGCCAGTATATCGGTAGTGTAATGAATAGCATGCTCACATCGAGTGAGATAAATCGTGGGTTAGATTGCTAGTTTATCGGTAGTGTAATGAATAGCGTGCTCACATCGAGTGTTATAAATCGTTGGTTAGATTGCCAGTTTATCGGTAGTGTAATGAATAGCGTGCTCACATCGAGTGTGATAAATCGTGGGTTAGATTGCCAGTCTATCGGTAGTGTAATGAATAGCGTGCTCACATCGAGTGAGATAAATTGTGGGTTAGATTGCCAGTTTATCGGTAGTGTAATAAATAGCGTGCTCACATCGAGTGTGATAAATCGTGGGTTAGATTGCCAGTCTATCGGTAGTGTAATGAATAGCGTGCTGACATACAGTGTGCTAAATCGTGGGTTAGATTGCCAGTCTATTTGTAGTGTAATGAATAGCGTACTGACATCGAGTGTGATAAATCGTGGGTTAGATTGCCAGTCTATCGGTAAAGTAATGAATAGCGTGCTGATATCGAGTGTGATAAATCGTGGATTAGATTGCCAGTGTATCGGTAAAGTAATGAATAGCGTGCTGACATCGAGTGTGATAAATCGTGGGTTAGATTGCCAGTCTATCGGTAGTGTAATGAATAGCATGCTCACATCGAGTGAGATAAATCGTGGGTTAGATTGCCAGTTTATTGGTAGTGTAATGAATAGCGTGCTCACATCGAGTGTGATAAATCGTGGGTTAAATTGCCAGTTTATCGGTAGTGTAATGAATAGCGTGCTCACATCGAGTGTGATAAATCGTGGGTTAGATTGCCAGTCTATCGGTAGTGTAATGAATAGCGTGCTCACATCGAGTGAGATAAATTGTGGGTTAGATTGCCAGTTTATCGGTAGTGTAATAAATAGCGTGCTCACATCGAGTGTGATAAATCGTGGGTTAGATTGCCAGTCTATCGGTAGTGTAATGAATAGCGTGCTGACATACAGTGTGCTAAATCGTGGGTTAGATTGCCAGTCTATTGGTAGTGTAATGAATAGCGTACTGACATCGAGTGTGATAAATCGTGGGTTAGATTGCCAGTCTATCGGTAAAGTAATGAATAGCGTGCTGATATCGAGTGTGATAAATCGTGGATTAGATTGCCAGTCTATCGGTAAAGTAATGAATAGCGTGCTGACGTCGAGTGTGATAAATCGTGGGTTAGATTTCCAGTCTATTGGTAGTGTAATGAATACCGTGCTCACATCGAGTGTGATAAATCGTGGGTTAGATTGTCAGTCTATTGGTAGTGTAATGAATAGCATGCTGACATCGAGCGTGATAAATCGTGGGTTAGATTGCCAGTCTATTGGTAGTGTAATGAATAGCGTGCTCACATCGAGTGAGATAAATCGTGGGTTAGATTTCCAGTCTATCGGTAGTGTAATGAATAGCATGCTCACATCGAGTATGATAAATCGTGGGTTAGATTGCCAGTTTATCGGTAGTGTAATGAATAGCGTGCTCACATCGAGTGAGATAAATCGTGGGTTAGATTGCCAGTTTATCGGTAGTGTAATAAATAGCGTGCTCACATCGAGTGTGATAAATCGTGGGTTAGATTGCCAGTCTATCGGTAGTATAATGAATAGCGTGCTGACATCGAGTGTGATAAATCGTGGGTTAGATTGCCAGTCTATTGGTAGTGTAATGAATACCGTGCTCACATCGAGTGTGATAAATCGTGGGTTAGATTGCCAGTCTATTGGTAGTGTAATGAATAGCGTGCTGACATCGAGTGTGATAAATCGTGGGTTAGATTGCCAGTCTATTGGTAGTGTAACAAGGGGCCAAGTATAGAACCTTGAGGTACCCCTTTTTGTATATCAGCCCAACTGCTGAGATCTCCCTGAAGTTTGATTTGTTGTTTACGACCAGTTAAATAATTTCTAAGTAATTCCACAGATTTTGGAGACAGCTTACAAAGGAGAATGTCATGTGGCAGACAGTCAAAAGCCTTCGAAAGATCCATGAGAATTGCTGCCACATACTTATTTTTATCTAGAGCTGTTTTCCAATCTTCAAGGAGTCTCAGCAAAGTTGTCTGACAACCATGACCCTTTCTAAAAGTGCATTAAAAAGTATGAAAACTATTTTCAAATAAATCAGTTAGTTGGTCAGATAAAACCATTTCATAAACTTTAGAAATTGTGGGTAAGATGCTAACTGGCCGGTAGTTCTTTTTGTCTAAGGGTCATTTTTTTATGTAGTGGAACAACCTGAACTTCTTTTAACCTGGTTGGAAAAACACTGGTTTTGATAGTGTTATTAACAAGTGTTGTTATATGCTTGTTAAGTACAGATGCACCAGCACGTACAAGTTTAGATGAGATCTGATCTACACCAGTAGCTTTCTTGATGCTTATTTTGTTAACCAGTTTGTTTACAGTGTCAACATCTGTAGGTTTAAAATCAAACAGTGTATTATGTTGTGTATTGTTCTTAATTTTCAATATACTAGGGTGACTATTTCCATCAAAAATAAATTCAGATTTTCTATTTAAAAAAAATCTCATTTACAAAACCACTGATATTTGTTCAATTTTTAACGCTGATTTAAACTTTAGTCGCAACAAATTTTTATTTTTCTCTTTAAACTGTCGAAAAATAACATTTATTTAACTGTAAAATTCACAAATAAAATTCACCTCCCCCCCCCTTTTTCCCTTTTTTTCTTGTTTAAATCAATGATCAACAATATTCCAGAATCAAACAAATGAATAAATATAACATAGATTTCTTTTACATAAATCTTTTTACCATGCGTTGTCAGTGTGTTTTAAATTGGTCATCCAATCAGGACGCTCATTATTCTTGTCCAAGATAAAAAATACATCGCTAAAATTACCTGTGGGTGTTTCCCCACTTCAACTCGTAAATTTACATAGAAATCGGAGATATTTCGTCATAAAACTTCACACATGGTTTTGTCTATCATATTTCTTGAAGAAAAACATAACATTTTATTGCATTTATCAATATTTTATGAGTATCAACAGTTTGTTCAACACCGTATCTGTTTCTCGATACAGCCGCCCGATTACAGTGACCCGTGACCCAGATTAGCTCGTTCCAGCAGTTTTTTCTTAATAATGTTGTTTAATGAATAGCGTGCTGACATCGAGTGTGATAAATCATGGGTTATATTGCCAGTCAAATCAAACTTAAGACTTTAAAATTGGTATTTGCTGCTTCTACTCTAAGCATGCAGCATTAACTAAAACTAGATGGCTTAGAATCAAAATAATGTGTCAGAGTGGAGCATCATGTCTACCCATAGACTATTGTTTCAGTGAGCACTATAAAAATCCAACTCAGCGTGTTGGTCTAGTACATCTTCTCATCATGTGTAACTTGTTCTCGCCGTGATATGGCTTGAAAAAATGTTCATTTGGCGTTAAAAAACAACCACTCACTCACCCGAAATATTGGAAAAAAGGTCGGCTCAAATATAGCGATTCTGACTTACTATTTTCAAAGCAAGAGGCGCATAAAGGAGGACGAATGTCAGAGATACTAAAGTAATATATAATATTAAGACTTTGATTGGAGTTGACTTCCAGTCTTTCTGAATGTGTAAAATGATCCCAAATGAATAACTAAAAAAATGATCAGCAGATACAGTGAAACCTGTCTTAAGTTGAACCCTGAATATGCCGGATTCTTGTATAAACTGAACTTTAAATAATGATCCAATGTAGGTAATTTTTGTTAAAAAACCTACATAAACCGAACACCTGTCTATACAGAACACACAAATTGGTCCCAATGAGATTTGATTTAGAGAGATTTCACTGTACTTAAATTGCATTGAAGATGCTCCCCTTTATTGTATCCATTCCGTATGCGTTGGTAGAAATGTCGCTCTACACGAACACATTATCCTAATTCCGGGCCAATCAGATTGCTAACCCACAATTTACTGCATGAACTCGCATATGTTCCATGTTATTTGTTATTCCTTATTATAGAACCACATCGGTGGTGTAATGGTTAGCATGCTCGTCTTGAGTGTACTAATTGTGGGTTCAAGGTCAGGTCAATCAAAAGACTATCAAACAGCTATTCACTGCTTCTCCGCTAAGCACACATCTTTAAGAAGTAAGAGTAAAGACTGGTATGCCCGAAATCAGGATAATGTGTCCTAGTGGAGCGATGTTTCTACCAGTTTACAGTTGTTTCAGTTAGCAGCCTGGTATGCTGGGAATCAGAATAATGTGTCCTAGTGGAGCGATGTTTCTACCAGTTTACAGTTGTTTCAGTTAGCAGTCTGGTATGCTCGGAATCAGGACAATGTGTCCTAGTGGAGCGATGTTTCTACCAGTTTACAGTTGTTTCAGTTGGCTCGGAATCAGGATAATGTGTCCTAGTGGAGCGATGTTTCTTCCAGTTTACAGTTGTTTCCGTTAGCAGTCTGGTTGGCTCGGAATCAGGATAATGTGTCTTAGAGGAGCGACGTTTCTTCCAGTTTACAGTTGTTTCAGTTAGCAGTCTGGTTGGCTCGGAATCAAGATAATGTTTCTTAGTGGAGCGACGTTTCTACCAGTTTACAGTTGTTTCAGTTAGCAGTCTGGTTGGCTCGGAATCAGGATAATGTGTCTTAGTGGAGCGACGTTTCTACCAGTTTACAGTTGTTTCAGTTAGCAGTCTGGTTGGCCCGGAATCAGAATAAAGTGTCCTAGTGGAGCGACGTTTCTACCAGTTTACTGTTGTTTCAGTTAGCAGTCTGGTATGCTCAGAATCAGGATAATGTGTCTTAGTGGAGCGACGTTTCTACCAGTTTACAGTTGTTTCAGTTAGCAGTCTGGTTGGCCCGGAATCAGAATAAAGTGTCCTAGTGGAGCGATGTTTCTACCAGTTTACAGTTGATTCAGTTAGCAGTCTGGTATGCTCGGAATCAAGATAATGTGTCCTAGTGGAGCGACGTTTCTACCAGTTTACAGTTGTTTCAGTTGGCTCGGAATCAGGATAATGTGTCCTAGTGGAGCGATGTTTCTACCAGTTTACAGTTGTTTCAGTTAGCAGTCTGGTTGGCCCGGAATCAGGATAATGTGTCCTAGTGGAGTAACGTTTCTACCAGTTTACAGTTGTTTCAGTTAGCAGTCTGGTTGGCCCGGAATCAGAATAAAGTGACCTAGTGGAGCGATGTTTCTACCAGTTTACAGTTGTTTCAGTTAGCAGTCTGGTATGCTCGGAATCAGGATAATGTGTCCTAGTGGAGCGATGTTTCTACCAGTTTACAGTTGTTTCAGTTAGCAGTCTGGTATGCTCGGAATCAGGATAATGTGTCCTAGTGGAGCGACGTTTCTACCAGTTTACAGTTGTTTCAGTTGGCTCGGAATCAGGATAATGTGTCCTAGTGGAGCGATGTTTCTACCAGTTTACAGTTGTTTCAGTTAGCAGTTTGGTTGGCCCGGAATCAGGATAATGTGTCCTAGTGCAGCGACGTTTCTTCCAGTTTACAGTTGTTTCAGTTAGCAGTCTGGTTGGCTCGGAATCAGGATAATGTGTCCTAGTGGAGCGATGGTTCTACCAGTTTACAGTTGTTTCAGTTAGCAGTCTGGTATGCTGAGAATCAGGATAATGTGTCTTAGAGGAGCGACGTTTCTTCCAGTTTACAGTTGTTTCAGTTAGCAGTCTGGTTGGCTCGGAATCAAGATAATGTTTCTTAGTGGAGCGACGTTTCTACCAGTTTACAGTTGTTTCAGTTAGCAGTCTGGTTGGCTCGGAATCAGGATAATGTGTCTTAGTGGAGCGACGTTTCTACCAGTTTACAGTTGTTTCAGTTAGCAGTCTGGTTGTCTCGGAATCAGGATAATGTGTCCTAGTGGAGCGACGTTTCTACCAGTTTACAGTTGTTTCAGTTAGCAGTCTGGTTGTCCCGGAATCAGGACAATGTGTCCTAGTGGAGCGACGTTTCTTCCAGTTTACAGTTGTTTCAGTTAGCAGTCTGGTTGGCTCGGAATCAGGATAATGTGTCCTAGTGGAGCGACGTTTCTACCAGTTTACAGTTGTTTTAGTTAGCAGTCTGGTTGGCTCGGAATCAGGATAATGTGTCTTAGTGGAGCGACGTTTCTACCAGTTTACAGTTGTTTTAGTTAGCAGTCTGGTTGGCCCGGAATCAGGATAATGTGTCCTAGTGGAGCGATGTTTCTACCAGTTTACAGTTGTTTCAGTTAGCAGTCTGGTATGCTCGGAATCAGGATAATGTGTCTTAGTGGAGCAACGTTTCTACCAGTTTACAGTTGTTTCAGTTAACAGTCAGATTGGCCGGAATCAGGATAATGTGTCCTAGTGGAGCGACGTTTCTTCCAGTTTACAGTTGTTTCAGTTAGCAGTCTGGTTGGCTCGGAATCAGGATAATGTTTCCTAGTGGAGCGACGTTTCTACCAGTTTACAGTTGTTTCAGTTAGCAGTCTGGTTGGCTCGGAATCAGGATAATGTGTCCTAGTGGAGCGATGTTTCTACCAGTTTACATCAGGGATAATATTAAATTAAAACAATGGTCATTAAAACTTTTAATGATTCAAAAATAAGAAATTCAACCTGATGAACAGTTAGCACAGATAAACTGGATGGAATCACGGCATATATTAATATATAAATCAACAACAAAATAAATCTGATTAAAAATGGCAAAATTTTGCATTATTGACAAAAAGCATTGTCTAGGTCATAATACTGAAAAATATACACTCTTATATGTAGAAAACATTTCATTATTAATAGATTAGAAAAGGACGGAATATTTTTTTAACCAAAAAACCTGAGTCATGTAAATAAAAATAATTACCTGACCATGGTTAACATAAATGTAACGTTGTTAATTAAAACATCTGTGTAAACATCAGACTACGTAACCTTACAATATACATGTATGTAAAACCCTTATCATTGCAGTATTCAATTTTGATAAGGCCTAAACAAAATTTCATGAGTCCCACTAGTGCATCCTTTGTTACTAAGTGAGTTACAAACACAAGTAATGAGTCCAGGACTCGCCTAAATGAGCTATGAGTCACAAACACAAGTAAAATGAGTTCAGGACTCACCTAAATGAGATATGAGTCACAAACACAAGTCATGAGTCCAGGACTCACCTAAATGAGCTATGAGTCACAAACACAAGTCATGAGTCCAGGACTCACCTAAATGAGTAATGAGTCACAAACACAAGCAATGAGTCCAGGACTCACCTAAATGAGCTATGAGTCACAAACACAAGTAATTAGTCCAGAACTCACCTAAATGAGCTATGAGTCACAAACACAAGTAATGAGTCCAGGACTCACCTAAATGAGCTATGAGTCACAAACACAAGTAATGAGTCCAGGACTCACCTAAATGAGCTATGAGTCACAAACACAAGTAATGAGTCCAGGACTCACCTAAATGAGTTATGAGTCACAAAAACAAGTAATGCATCCAGGACTCACCTAAATGAGCTATGAGTCACAAACACAAGTAATGAGTCCAGGACTCACCTAAATGAGCTATGAGTCACAAACACAAGTAATGAGTCCAGGACTCACCTAAATGAGTTATGAGTCACAAAAACAAGTAATGCATCCAGGACTCACCTAAATGAGCTATGAGTCACAAACACAAGTAATGAGTCCAGAACTCACCTAAATGAGCTATGAGTCACAAACACAAGTAATGAGTCCAGGACTCACCTAAATGAGCTATGAGTCACAAACACAAGTAATTAGTCCAGAACTCACCTAAATGAGCTATGAGTCACAAACACAAGTAATGAGTCCAGGACTCACCTAAATGAGCTATGAGTCACAAACACAAGTAATGAGTCCAGGACTCACCTAAATGAGCTATGAGTCACAAACACAAGTAATGAGTCCAGGACTCACCTAAATGAGTTATGAGTCACAAAAACAAGTAATGCATCCAGGACTCACCTAAATGAGCTATGAGTCACAAACACAAGTAATGAGTCCAGGACTCACCTAAATGAGCTATGAGTCACAAACACAAGTAATGAGTCCAGGACTCACCTAAATGAGTTATGAGTCACAAAAACAAGTAATGCATCCAGGACTCACCTAAATGAGCTATGAGTCACAAACACAAGTAATGAGTCCAGAACTCACCTAAATGAGCTATGAGTCACAAACACAAGTAATGCTGTTGCAGAATTATGAGATTTCATTTGATGAAAATTGTAAAGGGTGTTGCATGCTTACTGAAGTAATTATATATAATTGCCTTAAATGAAATTTTTTAAACCTTACTAGATTATTACGTATGATGGTCTTACATTTGTGAAGAAAAAAAATACCAGCCTATTATACAAATTATGACGTGTCATAACATATTTGTGACATAAAAATAGAGATTCTCCAGAGCCTGTATCAATCACCTAATTTACATAAACAGTGAATAAAACTGAAAATGATTATTGTCCAGCCAAAGTCATCACTTGGTAGAATCTGTTTGAAAAGTGCAGGAAGGAAATTCATAAGAAAATTGGAGGGAAAAAAACCCCATTATAATCAAACATTTTAAAAATTGGACATTGGTCCCCAGTGGTCCCCTCATATCTTTGAAACAGTACGAGCTCCAACAAATCTGTGCTATAATGCAAAAAGGAATTCAGTAGAAAAAAAACACATACAAATCTGTCTTAAAATAAATAAAATAAAGCAGTAATCAGCTAATTATTAAAGAAATTTCATTTTTTTTGTAACAGCAGCCCCCTGGAATGGAGGGCAGGGCTGTCTGACATAATTTTGAATGGGGACCACCCAAGGACCATTCCAACTGAACATGGTTTCTTTTTGTTTAGTGGTTTCAGAGGAGAAGATTTTTTTGGAGAAAAGTAACAATGGACGACGACGAATGACAAGTGACAGCAATAGATCACATGACACTTTGGGTTAGATGAGTTAAAAATAACCACCCTATTATAAAAATTGTGTCTGGTCATAAAATATTTGTGATATTTAAAAAATAGTTATGACAGGTTAAAGCATATTTGTAAAAAAATATATCAGCATCTGATCACATACAAATGGCAATGAGGCAAAACATTTTATTATTATCAGCCTATCAAACAAATTATAACATGTTAAAATACATATTTTCTATAAAAAAGAAAACATCGTTCTATTATACATTTGTAATTGCATTGGTCAAAACATCTTTGTATGTAATTGCATTGGTCAAAACATATTTGTATGTGATTGCATTGGTCAAAACATATTTGTATGTAATTGCATTGGTCAAAACATATTTGTATGTAATTGCATTGGTCAAAACATATTTGTAAAGAATTTTTTTTTTAGCCTAATTGAAAAATGACTAACTTGAAGGTAATAGTCCTCAAAATCAAACTTCTTGTTCCGTACTTTATCCATCTACAACCTTGAAAATTAAAACAATTCAATTCAATCAAAGATACAAAATAAATAACATAAAAATTATATGAAAATTCGGTCATGATAGCAAAAAAAATACAAAACACAAAAAAATGTTTTTGGTCACTTTCCCAAATATTAAAATGTTACAAATAAAACACAAAACATGTGTTTTTAGGCAATTTCCTAAGTGTCAAAATTCAACATCCATTAAAAATAATCAGTATGCAAACATGTAAATTTAAGATTTTATCACATGTTAATATATAACAATGACTTGGGGAAAATAACCAGAGACTTTTTAGGGGCCAGTATCACTCATCTGATTTACATATGCAAGAAATAAATAAATCTGAAATACCTTGTCAGAAGACGACCGTCATCTTAGATTTCAGATCATCACCAAAATCACAAGTTTGGAAGAGATTTAAGTTAGTATCATTTGTGGATCTTCGATTTGATTTTGAAAATACTAATTTAGATTAAATTAGACCAGTGGTTTCAGAGATAAACATTGTTTAGTTAATGTGGTCAAATTCCATCTAATTTGGATATTTATTAAAAAAATTGCAAATTGCATTATGATTTTGCAAAACCGATAAAATATATCATTCCTTTTATTGAAATGGAACTATTATTTAAATTTTAGCTCATTTTGGTGGGAAAATGTGGCTTTATCGGCTCTGAGCTTAACCCCTATTATCTATTTATAGAAACAGCAGCCATATAGGATAATTGGCAGCATCAACAGATATAATATATTAACTAGATACCCAAGGGGTCATTCGATTCAAGTTTGTGAAAAAAATTGGCCTAGAGGTAAGAGGAGAAGATTTGTTATAAGTTTACAAGAGATACTATATGACGACAAAGGGTCACATGACCCTTTGTGTTGGGCAAGCTAGCAATAATACACGATGAAAGGCAAACTTATGATTCTGTTCCCGCAGGTCTTAAAAATCACAGAAAAAAAATCTTAATACATGACAAATTAGAAAGTAAAAAGGTCACACGAGTCAACCCTTTGTGTTGGGTGATCTAACAACAATACACGGTGAAAGTCAAACTTAGGATTATACACTGCACATCTTTAAAATCACAGAAAAATCTTAATACATGACAAATTAGAAAGTAAAAACTTTTTATCACAGATTAAATATCACTGACATTTTCATGTTAGTTATTGTTAACTGGAATCGCGTCGTGCCAAGACATTCTTCTTGCCAATAATTTTCATCAACTCTGCACTCATATAATACGGCTTGTCTGGACTTCCGTCATTCCTTTCTAAATCTTCCACTGAAAGACAACAATATATAGTAACATTATCAAACAGAATCTTCCACTGAAAGACAACAATATATAGTAACATTATCAAACAGAATCTTCCACTGAAAGACAACAATATATGGTAACATTATCAAACAGAATCTTCCACTGAAAGATAACAATATATGGTAACATTATCAAACAGAATCTTCCACTGAAAGACAACAATATATAGTAACATTATCAAACAGAATCTTCCACTGAAAGACAACAATATATGGTAACATTATCAAACAGAATCTTCCACTGAAAGACAACAATATATAGTAACATTATCAAACAGAATCTTCCACTGAAAGACAACAATATATAGTAACATTATCAAACAGAATCTTCACCTGAAAGACAACAATATATAGTAACATTATCAAACAGAATCTTCCACTGAAAGACAACAATATATGGTAACATTATCAAACAGAATCTTCCACTGAAAGACAACAATATATAGTAACATTATCAAACAGAATCTTCCACTGAAAGACAACAATATATGGTAACATTATCAAACAGAATCTTCCACTGAAAGACAACAATATATAGTAACATTATCAAACAGAATCTTCACCTGAAAGACAACAATATATAGTAACATTATCAAACAGAATCTTCCACTGAAAGACAACAATATATGGTAACATTATCAAACAGAATCTTCCACTGAAAGACAACAATATATAGTAACATTATTAAACAGAATCTTCCACTGAAAGACAACAATATATGGTAACATTATCAAACAGAATCTTCCACTGAAAGACAACAATATATAGTAACATTGTCAAACAGAATCTTCCACTGAAAGACAACAATATATAGTAACATTATCAAACAGAATCTTCCACTGAAAGACAACAATATATAGTAACATTATCAAACAGAATCTTCCACTGAAAGAAAACAATATATAGTAACATTATCAAACAGAATCTTCCACTGAAAGACAACAATATATAGTAACATTGTCAAACAGAATCTTCCACTGAAAGACAACAATATATAGTAACATTATCAAACAGAATCTTCCATTGAAAGACAACAATATATGGTAACATTATCAAACAGAATCTTCCACTGAAAGACAACAATATATAGTAACATTATCAAACAGAATCTTCCACTGAAAGACAACAATATATAGTAACATTATCAAACAGAATCTTCCACTGAAAGACAACAATATATGGTAACATTATCAAACAGAATCTTCCACTGAAAGACAACAATATATAGTAACATTATCAAACAGAATCTTCCACTGAAAGACAACAATATATAGTAACATTATCAAACAGAATCTTCCACTGAAAGACAACAATATATGGTAACATTATCAAACAGAATCTTCCACTGAAAGACAACAATATATAGTAACATTATCAAACAGAATCTTCCACTGAAAGACAACAATATATAGTAACATTATCAAACAGAATCTTCCACTGAAAGACAACAATATATAGTAACATTATCAAACAGAATCTTCCACTGAAAGACAACAATATATGGTAACATTATCAAACAGAATCTTCCACTGAAAGACAACAATATATAGTAACATTATCAAACAGAATCTTCCACTGAAAGACAACAATATATAGTAACATTATCAAACAGAATCTTCCACTGAAAGACAACAATATATAGTAACATTATCAAACAGAATCTTCCACTGAAAGACAACAATATATAGTAACATTATCAAACAGAATCTTCCACTGAAAGACAACAATATATAGTAACATTATCAAACAGAATCTTCCACTGAAAGAAAACAATATATGGTAACATTATCAAACAGAATCTTCCACTGAAAGACAACAATATATAGTAACATTATCAAACAGAATCTTCCACTGAAAGACAACAATATATAGTAACATTATCAAACAGAATCTTCCACTGAAAGACAACAATATATAGTAACATTATCAAACAGAATCTTCCACTGAAAGACAACAATATATAGTAACATTATCAAACAGAATCTTCCACTGAAAGAAAACAATATATGGTAACATTATCAAACAGAATCTTCCACCGAAAGACAACAATATATAGTAACATTATCAAACAGAATCTTCCACTGAAAGACAACAATATATAGTAGCATTATCAAACAGAATCTTCCACTGAAAGACAACAATATATGGTAACATTATCAAACAGAATCTTCCATTGAAAGACAACAATATATAGTAACATTATCAAACAGAATCTTCCACTGAAAGACAACAATATATGGTAACATTATCAAACAGAATCTTCCACTGAAAGACAACAATATATAGTAACATTATCAAACAGAATCTTCCATTGAAAGACAACAATATATGGTAACATTATCAAACAGAATCTTCCACTGAAAAACAACAATATATAGTAACATTATCAAACAGAAACTTCCACTGAAAGACAACAATATATGGTAACATTATCAAACAGAATCTTCCACTGAAAAACAACAATATATAGTAACATTATCAAACAGAATCTTCCATTGAAAGACAACAATATATGGTAACATTATCAAACAGAATCTTCCATTGAAAGACAACAATATATAGTAACATTATCAAACAGAATCTTCCACTGAAAAACAACAATATATGGTAACATTATCAAACAGAATCTTCCATTGAAAGACAACAATATATGGTAACATTATCAAACAGAATCTTCCACTGAAAAACAACAATATATAGTAACATTATCAAACAGAATCTTCCACTGAAAGACAACAATATATGGTAACATTATCAAACAGAATCTTCCATTGAAAGACAACAATATATGGTAACATTATCAAACAGAATCTTCCACTGAAAGAAAACAAAATATAGTAACATTATCAAACAGAATCTTCCACTGAAAGACAACAATATATAGTAACATTATCAAACAGAATCTTCCACTGAAAGACAACAATATATGGTAACATTATCAAACAGAATCTTCCATTGAAAGACAACAATATATGGTAACATTATCAAACAGAATCTTCCACTGAAAGACAACAATATATAGTAACATTATCAAACAGAATCTTCCACTGAAAGACAACAATATATAGTAACATTATCAAACAGAATCTTCCACTGAAAGACAACAATATATAGTAATATTATCAAACAGAATCTTCCACTGAAAGACAACAATATATGGTAACATTATCAAACAGAATCTTCCACTGAAAGACAACAATATATAGTAACATTATCAAACAGAATCTTCCACTGAAAGACAACAATATATGGTAGCATTATCAAACAGAATCTTCCACTGAAAGACAACAATATATAGTAACATTATCAAACAGAATCTTCCACTGAAAGACAACAATATATAGTAACATTATCAAACAGAATCTTCCACTGAAAGACAACAATATATGGTAACATTATCAAACAGAATCTTCCACTGAAAGACAACAATATATAGTAACATTATCAAACAGAATCTTCCACTGAAAGACAACAATATATAGTAACATTATCAAACAGAATCTTCCACTGAAAGACAACAATAAATGGTAACATTATCAAACAGAATCTTCCACTGAAAGACAACAATATATAGTAACATTATCAAAAAGAATCTTCCAATGAAAGACAACAATATATAGTAACATTATCAAACAGAATCTTCCACTGAAAGACAACAATATATAGTAACATTATTAAACAGAATCTTCCACTGAAAGAAAACAATATATAGTAACATTATCAAACAGAATCTTCCATTGAAAGACAACAATATATAGTAACATTATCAAACAGAATCTTCCACTGAAAAACAACAATATATGGTAACATTATCAAACAGAATCTTCCATTGAAAGACAACAATATATGGTAACATTATCAAACAGAATCTTCCACTGAAAAACAACAATATATAGTAACATTATCAAACAGAATCTTCCACTGAAAGACAACAATATATGGTAACATTATCAAACAGAATCTTCCATTGAAAGACAACAATATATGGTAACATTATCAAACAGAATCTTCCACTGAAAGAAAACAAAATATAGTAACATTATCAAACAGAATCTTCCACTGAAAGACAACAATATATAGTAACATTATCAAACAGAATCTTCCACTGAAAGACAACAATATATGGTAACATTATCAAACAGAATCTTCCATTGAAAGACAACAATATATGGTAACATTATCAAACAGAATCTTCCACTGAAAGACAACAATATATAGTAACATTATCAAACAGAATCTTCCACTGAAAGACAACAATATATAGTAACATTATCAAACAGAATCTTCCACTGAAAGACAACAATATATAGTAATATTATCAAACAGAATCTTCCACTGAAAGACAACAATATATGGTAACATTATCAAACAGAATCTTCCACTGAAAGACAACAATATATAGTAACATTATCAAACAGAATCTTCCACTGAAAGACAACAATATATGGTAACATTATCAAACAGAATCTTCCACTGAAAGACAACAATATATAGTAACATTATCAAACAGAATCTTCCACTGAAAGACAACAATATATAGTAACATTATCAAACAGAATCTTCCACTGAAAGACAACAATATATGGTAACATTATCAAACAGAATCTTCCACTGAAAGACAACAATATATAGTAACATTATCAAACAGAATCTTCCACTGAAAGACAACAATATATAGTAACATTATCAAACAGAATCTTCCACTGAAAGACAACAATAAATGGTAACATTATCAAACAGAATCTTCCACTGAAAGACAACAATATATAGTAACATTATCAAAAAGAATCTTCCAATGAAAGACAACAATATATAGTAACATTATCAAACAGAATCTTCCACTGAAAGACAACAATATATAGTAACATTATTAAACAGAATCTTCCACTGAAAGAAAACAATATATAGTAACATTATCAAACAGAATCTTCCACTGAAAGACAACAATATATAGTAACATTATCAAACAGAATCTTCCACTGAAAGACAACAATATATGGTAACATTATCAAACAAAATCTTCCACTGAAAGACAACAATATATGGTAACATTATCAAACAGAATCTTCCACTGAAAGACAACAATATATAGTAACATTATCAAACAGAATCTTCCACTGAAAGACAACAATATATGGTAACATTATCAAACAGAATCTTCCACTGAAAGACAACAATATATAGTAACATTATCAAACAGAATCTTCCACTGAAAGAAAACAATATATGGTAACATTATCAAACAGAATCTTCCACCGAAAGACAACAATATATAGTAACATTATCAAACAGAATCTTCCACTGAAAGACAACAATATATAGTAACATTATCAAACAGAATCTTCCACTGAAAGACAACAATATATAGTAACATTATCAAACAGAATCTTCCACTGAAAGACAACAATATATAGTAACATTATCAAACAGAATCTTCCACTGAAAGACAACAATATATAGTAATATTATCAAACAGAATCTTCCACTGAAAGACAACAATATATAGTAGCATTATCAAACAGAATCTTCCACTGAAAGACAACAATATATAGTAACATTATCAAACAGAATCTTCCACTGAAAGACAACAATATATAGTAACATTATCAAACAGAATCTTCCACTGAAAGACAACAATATATGGTAACATTATCAAACAGAATCTTCCATTGAAAGACAACAATATATGGTAACATTATCAAACAGAATCTTCCACTGAAAAACAACAATATATAGTAACATTATCAAACAGAAACTTCCACTGAAAGACAACAATATATGGTAACATTATCAAACAGAATCTTCCACTGAAAAACAACAATATATAGTAACATTAGCAAACAGAATCTTCCATTGAAAGACAACAATATATGTAACATTATCAAACAGAATCTTCCATTGAAAGACAACAATATATAGTAACATTATCAAACAGAATCTTCCACTGAAAAACAACAATATATGGTAACATTATCAAACAGAATCTTCCATTGAAAGACAACAATATATGGTAACATTATCAAACAGAATCTTCCACTGAAAAACAACAATATATAGTAACATTATCAAACAGAATCTTCCACTGAAAAACAACAATATATGGTAACATTATCAAACAGAATCTTCCACTGAAAGACAACAATATATAGTAACATTATCAAACAGAATCTTCCACTGAAAGACAACAATATATGGTAACATTATCAAACAGAATCTTCCATTGAAAGACAACAATATATGGTAACATTATCAAACAGAATCTTCCACTGAAAGACAACAATATATAGTAACATTATCAAACAGAATCTTCCACTGAAAGACAACAATATATAGTAACATTATCAAACAGAATCTTCCACTGAAAGACAACAATATATAGTAATATTATCAAACAGAATCTTCCACTGAAAGACAACAATATATGGTAACATTATCAAACAGAATCTTCCACTGAAAGACAACAATATATAGTAACATTATCAAACAGAATCTTCCACTGAAAGACAACAATATATGGTAACATTATCAAACAGAATCTTCCACTGAAAGACAACAATATATAGTAACATTATCAAACAGAATCTTCCACTGAAAGACAACAATATATAGTAACATTATCAAACAGAATCTTCCACTGAAAGACAACAATATATGGTAACATTATCAAACAGAATCTTCCACTGAAATACAACAATATATAGTAACATTATCAAACAGAATCTTCCACTGAAAGACAACAATATATAGTAACATTATCAAAAAGAATCTTCCAATGAAAGACAACAATATATAGTAACATTATCAAACAGAATCTTCCACTGAAAGACAACAATATATAGTAATGTTATTAAACAGAATCTTCCACTGAAAGAAAACAATATATAGTAACATTATCAAACAGAATCTTCCACTGAAAGACAACAATATATAGTAACATTATCAAACAGAATCTTCCACTGAAAGACAACAATATATAGTAACATTATCAAACAGAATCTTCCACTGAAAGACAACAATATATGGTAACATTATCAAACAAAATCTTCCACTGAAAGACAACAATATATGGTAACATTATCAAACAGAATCTTCCATTGAAAGACAACAATATATGGTAACATTATCAAACAGAATCATCCATTGAAAGACAACAATATATGGTAACATTATCAAACAGAATCTTCCACTGAAAGACAACAATATATGGCAACATTATCAAACAGAATCTTCCATTGAAAGACAACAATATATGGTAACATTATCAAACAGAATCTTCCACTGAAAGACAACAATATATGGTAACATTATCAAACAGAATCTTCCACTGAAAGACAACAATATATGGTAACATTATCAAACAGAATCTTCCACTGAAAGACAACAATATATGGTAACATTATCAAACAGAATCTTCCACTGAAAGACAACAATATATAGTAACATTATCAAACAGAATCTTCCACTGAAAGACAACAATATATAGTAACATTATCAAACAGAATCTTCCACTGAAAGACAACAATATATAGTAACATTATCAAACAGAATCTTCCACTGAAAGACAACAATATATAGTAACATTATCAAACAGAATCTTCCACTGAAAGACAACAATATATAGTAACATTATCAAACAGAATCTTCCACTGAAAGACAACAATATATGGTAACATTATCAAACAGAATCTTCCACTGAAAGACAACAATATATAGTAACATTATCAAACAGAATCTTCACCTGAAAGACAACAATATATGGTAACATTATCAAACAGAATCTTTCACTGAAAGACAACAATATATGGTAACATTATCAAACAGAATCTTCCACTGAAAGACAACAATATATAGTAACATTATCAAACAGAATCTTCCACTGAAAGACAACAATAGATGGTAACATTATCAAACAGAATCTTCCACTGAAAGACAACAATATATAGTAACATTATCAAACAGAATCTTCCACTGAAAGACAACAATATATAGTAACATTATCAAACAGAATCTTCCACTGAAAGACAACAATATATAGTAACATTATCAAACAGAATCTTCCACTGAAAGACAACAATATATAGTAACATTATCAAACAGAATCTTCCACTGAAAGACAACAATATATAGTAACATTATCAAACAGAATCTTCCACTGAAAGACAACAATATATAGTAACATTATCAAACAGAATCTTCCACTGAAAGACAACAATATATAGTAACATTATCAAACAGAATCTTCCACTGAAAGACAACAATATATAGTAACATTATCAAACAGAATCTTCCACTGAAAGACAAAAATATATAGTAACATTATCAAACAGAATCTTCCACTGAAAGACAACAATATATAGTAACATTATCAAACAGAATCTTCCACTGAAAGACAACAATATATGGTAACATTATCAAACAGAATCTTCCACTGAAAGACAACAATATATAGTAACATTATCAAACAGAATCTTCCACTGAAAGACAACAATATATGGTAACATTATCAAACAGAATCTTCCACTGAAAGACAACAATATATGGTAACATTATCAAACAGAATCTTCCACTGAAAGACAACAATATATAGTAACATTATCACACAGAATCTTCCACTGAAAGACAACAATATATAGCAACATTATCAAACAGAATCTTCCACTGAAAGACAACAATATATAGTAACATTATCAAACAGAATCTTCCACTGAAAGACAACAATATATAGTAACATTATCAAACAGAATCTTCCACTGAAAGACAACAATATATGGTAACATTATCAAACAGAATCTTCCACTGAAAGACAACAATATATCGTAACATTATCAAACAGAATCTTCCACTGAAAGACAACAATATATGGTAACATTATCAAACAGAATCTTCCACTGAAAGACAACAATATATGGTAACATTATCACACAGAATCTTCCACTGAAAGACAACAATATATAGTAACATTATCAAACAGAATCTTCCACTGAAAGACAACAATATATAGTAACATTATCAAACAGAATCTTCCACTGAAAGACAACAATATATGGTAACATTATCAAACAGAATCTTCCACTGAAAGACAACAATATATAGTAACATTATCAAACAGAATCTTCCACTGAAAGACAACAATATATAGTAACATTATCAAACAGAATCTTCCACTGAAAGACAACAATATATGGTAACATTATCAAACAGAATCTTCCACTGAAAGACAACACTATATAGTAACATTATCAAACAGAATCTTCCACTGAAAGACAACACTATATAGTAACATTATCAAACAGAATCTTCCACTGAAAGACAACAATATATAGTAACATTATCAAACAGAATCTTCCACTGAAAGACAACAATATATGGTAACATTATCAAACAGAATCTTCCACTGAAAGACAACAATATATCGTAACATTATCAAACAGAATCTTCCACTGAAAGACAACAATATATGGTAACATTATCAAACAGAATCTTCCACTGAAAGACAACAATATATAGTAACATTATCACACAGAATCTTCCACTGAAAGACAACAATATATAGTAACATTATCAAACAGAATCTTCCACTGAAAGACAACAATATATAGTAACATTATCAAACAGAATCTTCCACTGAAAGACAACAATATATGGTAACATTATCAAACAGAATCTTCCACTGAAAGACAACAATATATAGTAACATTATCAAACAGAATCTTCCACTGAAAGACAACAATATATAGTAACATTATCAAACAGAATCTTCCACTGAAAGACAACAATATATGGTAACATTATCAAACAGAATCTTCCACTGAAAGACAACACTATATAGTAACATTATCAAACAGAATCTTCCACTGAAAGACAACACTATATAGTAACATTATCAAACAGAATCTTCCACTGAAAGACAACAATATATAGTAACATTATCAAACAGAATCTTCCACTGAAAGACAACAATATATAGTAACATTATCAAACAGAATCTTCCACTGAAAGACAACAATATATAGCAACATTATCAAACAGAATCTTCCACTGAAAGACAACAATATATAGTAACATCATCAAACAGAATCTTCCACTGAAAGACAACAATATATAGTAACATCATCAAACAGAATCTTCCACTGAAAGACAACAATATATGGTAACATTATCAAACAGAATCTTCCACTGAAAGACAACAATATATGGTAACATTATCAAACAGAATCTTCCACTGAAAGACAACAATATATAGTAACATTATCAAACGGAATCTTCCACTGAAAGACAACAATATATGGTAACATTATCAAACGGAATCTTCCACTGAAAGACAACAATATATAGTAACATTATGAAACGGAATCTTCCACTGAAAGACAACAATATATAGTAACATTATCAAACAGAATCTTCCACTGAAAGACAACAATATATGGTAACATTATCAAACAGAATCTTCCACTGAAAGACAACAATATATAGTAACATTATCAAACAGAATCTTCACCTGAAAGACAACAATATATGGTAACATTATCAAACAGAATCTTTCACTGAAAGACAACAATATATGGTAACATTATCAAACAGAATCTTCCACTGAAAGACAACAATATATAGTAACATTATCAAACAGAATCTTCCACTGAAAGACAACAATATATAGTAACATTATCAAACAGAATCTTCCACTGAAAGACAACAATATATGGTAACATTATCAAACAGAATCTTCCACTGAAAGACAACAATATATGGTAACATTATCAAACAGAATCTTATACTCTTGTACATTTTTTTGTTGAAAATTTACATTACAATTTCAAAATCAACAAAACAGCATTAAACTTTGCAGTTTTCAAAGTTTGAAATTTTAGCCAATTCAATCTTAAAACGTTCAAAAACTAAAAATTGTGGCAATTTTAGTGAGTGAGTGATTGTTGTTTAATGTCAAACCAGCAATTTTTCAGCTATATCATGGCAAAGACAAATTACATTTCAATGAAATGTTGACGAATCCGGTAATGTACTAGCCAAACAGGCTTAGTTTTTTTATAGTGCTATCTCACTGAAACAACAATTAATAAAAATAAAAAGCTTAATTGCTTGGTTAATTGTTTAAGATGAGGTGAGCTGTAATTCAGCTGTATTCATGACGAGAACACGTTTCCAAAAACAAAACAAACTGTGTAGGTAAAAAGGAGGGACAAGTCAATGGGAAGACATATACTGGAAAAAGAGGATCATGGATACAGGGGTATTTTGTCTGGAAATAGGCCACCAATGACCATTCCTAAACAAGATATTACTCATTAGCCTAACGGTCATAAAAAGCTTTTCAGTGCGATTTTCATACTAAAAAATTGTCCAATCAGAACAAATGATTTATTTGGTATAGTGTTCTGATTGGCTGTTTTATGAGTACAAATTCGTGCTCAAATGCTTTATGACTGTAAGGCTAGCTGATGATGTCTTTTTTTACAGACAAGGAGTGTAACATTATCTATATATGACACACTTATTTATGTCTCATCTTAAGGTTGATTTGCTTACTTGAATCCATCCTGAACAGCTAGCAGACTCCACTTTTGAGGTGTTGAATTCCACAGCAGAATAACTAGGTTCTATGTATTTCTATACCCTGGGTTTCCTCAGGGATTATGACTAATTTGAGTACTAATAAAGGGGGTCAAATAAACTTCAGTGTTATTTAGTCATTGACCTAGCAAAGTATGTCTGGTATCTGATTCATGTAAAGGCACAGAAAGGTAACAGTTTTAAGTCTGATGTCACAGATGACTCCAATGAAAACAATTAGAACGATGCTTGTCCCAGCTATGTAAAACAATTAGAACGATGCTTGTCCCAGCTATGTAAAACAATTAGAACGATGCTTGTCCCAGCTATGTAAAACAATTAGAACGATGCTTGTCCCAGCTATGTAAAACAATTAGAACGATGCTTGTCCCAGCTATGTAAAACAATTAGAACGATGCTTGTCCCAGCTATATAAAACAATTAGAACGATGCTTGTCCCAGCTATGTAAAACAATTAGAACGATGCTTGTCCCAGCTATGTAAAACAATTAGAACGATGCTTGTCCCAGCTATGTAAAACAATTAGAACGATGCTTGTCCCAGCCATGTAAAACAATTAGAACGATGCTTGTCCCAGCTATGTAAAACAATTAGAACGATGCTTGTCCCAGCTATGTAAAACAATTAGAACGATGCTTGTCCCAGCTATGTAAAACAATTAGAACGATGCTTGTCCCAGCTATGTAAAACAATTAGAACGATGCTTGTCCCAGCTTGATTTTCAGACAATTTGGCAGTTGCTTTGGACTTTTTGATATTGCAAGATAAACACAATATATGTACATTGTCGTTAAATATAAAATTAGTTTGCGCTTGCTGCATGCTTTTCTACTCGTTTCTAAAGCTCGTACAAATAAATTATATATTTTCCGACAACGTACGTACGGTATATTGTATATATATATTCATGACAGTAAAGGTCCTGACCTTGAGACAATTTGTGTATTTGAATGGATTCACATAATCAGCCGATGTCCCAATGAGAGGGATTGTATCTTACATCAGAGATGTCCTATTTCTGTACCTTAGGTACTCTCTTAGTGATATGACAAACTAATTTTAAGTATGAATTATTTAATATATACTTACAGAAGCATAAGAATAGTGTGTCCACAGCCATGCCATACACACTAAAGAAACAACTGGCTATGATATAAGCTCCTATAATCACCAGCTGAAAAAAATAAATTGCTAATAAAGAAACTACTCACTATGATACAAGACAAAGATCTTTAGGGCCATTCTTAATTTCATAGGGGCCATCGTGGTCGTGATTGTATGGTAGTTTGATTTATAACTACCCATGCAATCAGTGCCTATCACCACTCACGTTGTGAGTTCGAATCCCGCTCAGGCAAGGTGTACTCAATACAGCATTATGTGATAAAGTTTCTCAGTGACTTGCGGCAGGGTCAGTGGTTTTCTCCGGTTTCCTCCACCAATAACTCTGACCACCACGATATAACTGAAATATTGTTGAAAGTGGAGTTAAACACCATAACTCTAACCCTTACTTTTTTATTTATGCATTCTTTTTTATCGCTTAGATATTTTTTATATGTTCCTATAATGATCAGCTGCAAAATATAAATTATCAATTAAAACTGAAAAGACACATAGCATATAAGACATGGTCTAGATTTGCCAAAAAAGTTCATAACTGTATTTGTTATATCATTATATATTCATGACATAAGGTCACTCACATGCGACCTGTAATGAGGTTTCCTCAGATGCCCCACACCACGACACATTAGTAAACAGGAGAAAGACACCACGACACATTAGTAAACAGGAGAAAGACCCCACGACACATTAGTAAACAGGAGAAAGACACCACAACACATTAGTAAACAGGAGAAAGACACCATGACACATTAGTAAACAGGAGAAAGACACCATGACACATTAGTAAACAGGAGAAAGACACCACACCACGACACATTAGTAAACAGGAGAAAGACACCACGACACATTAGTAAACAGGAGAAAGACACCACGACACATTAGTAAACAGGAGAAAGACACCACGACACATTAGTAAACAGGAGAAAGACACCACGACACATTAGTAAACAGGAGAAAGACACCACGACACATTAGTAAACAGGAGAAAGACACCACGACACATTAGTAAACAGGAGAAAGACACCACGACACATTAGTAAACAGGAGAGACACCACGACACATTAGTAAACAGGAGAAAGACACCACAACACATTAGTAAACAGGAGAAAGACACCACGACACATTAGTAAACAGGAGAAAGACACCACGACACATTAGTAAACAGGAGAAAGACACCACGATACATTAGTAAACAGGAGAAAGACACCACGACACATTAGTAAACAGGAGAAAGACACCACGACACATTAGTAAACAGGAGAAAGACACCACGACACATTAGTAAACAGGAGAAAGACACCACGACACATTAGTAAACAGGAGAAAGACACCACGACACATTAGTAAACAGGAGAAAGACACCACGACACATTAGTAAATAGGAGAAAGACACCACGACACATTAGTAAACAGGAGAAAGACACCACGACACATTAGTAAACAGGAGAAAGACACCACGACACATTAGTAAACAGGAGAAAGACACCACGACACATTAGTAAACAGGAGAAAGACACCACGACACATTAGTAAACAGGAGAAAGACACCACGACACATTAGTAAACAGGAGAAAGACACCACGACACATTAGTAAACAGGAGAAAGACACCACGACACATTAGTAAACAGGAGAAAGACACCACGACACATTAGTAAATAGGAGAAAGACACCACGACACATTAGTAAACAGGAGAAAGACACCACGACACATTAGTAAACAGGAGAAAGACACCACGACACATTAGTAAACAGGAGAAAGTAAGAGATCTGATTTTAATCAGACTGGGGCTATAAGTATTTAATGTATTTTTCACCAATATCGTGGTGGACAGTTTTCTTGCTGGACGAAACTAAAGTACCTGAAGACAACAACAGACAAACTCTATCACATTGTAACGGGAAAGCTCTAGTCATAAATCCTGGTTGATTTCATGTATTTATACATGACTATGGTGCAGATATCATTAAAAGGTGTCATTTGTATTTTTAATATACAATGTATACATTCATTTTTTTATAAAAAAAATATACTTAGGATGACTATCTATGGACTTTTTGCAAATGTTTTCAAAAATGTATTACTCTGGATAAAATTTCTTCAAAAATAATATCACCCATGTTAAAATCTCCAACGACTTACAGTTTCCATGAATTATTTCTTATTCTAACATGACGTCCTTCTTTCACTTTGTAAACAAACAGGCGATTTATCGATTGGGTATAATCTCATTAGCACATGTGCCGGCCGGTTCATGTGACTGACTTTCCCGTTGTAAATGTACATGATGATGAATTTGGCAGCATAAATTGTGTGCGACATTGTCCGCAAACATAAATATAAAATACCATCTTCCAATCAAAGTATACTACCGTAGTTGTACTCTTAGACATATCAGAATCAAAATAATTCATGGAAGCCAGAATGTGTTTTGAGTTTTAACATGGGTTGGCGGATATTAGTAAATTTTATCCCTTGTCTCTAGCTCGGGATAAAATACTAATATCCGCCAACCCATGTTAAAATTCAACACATTCTGGCTTCCATGATTTATTTCTTAAATAAAATTCAATAAACAAAAAAATAAAATAAATATTCAATAAATAAAATAAAATAAAGTTCAATAAATAAATAAAGTAAATCATCAACAGATGTAAATGTATTCTTGTTTTGGATTAAATTTATCTGTTCATTAGGACACCTCTCCTGGCTTTCAGTACTGAACATTTTTTTGTCTTAAGAGAATGATGGCATATATAAGAAAATTTCTCAGTTTCCATAGTGAATGCTAAATTATTCTATACTCACCACGATAGGAAAGACATAGAAGTTGAGCGTTGGTGTATAGCTATTTAGAAATGTTATTCTACCATCAAAGAAAAAGAATGCTAAAGCACCTGAAATATTAAAATAAAAACCTATAAGATTTTTTTTATATTTATTTGACACTGTTCAAATCCTAATATTCTCTATTTATTCTGCAACTGTGTGATTTTAAGTACTAATAAAGGTGGTCAAATAAACTTCAGTATTATTAGGACATGTCCCTTATAAAGCATTGTTGGTATCTGATCCATGTAGAGCGACAGAAAGAAATGGTAACAGTATAACACTGACGTCACAGATGACACAAATGAAAACAATTAGAACGATGCTTGTTTCAGTTATTTAGACAATTTGACACTTTTTGATATTGCAGGATAAACATAATATATGCACATTTTCGTTAAATATAAAATTAATTTGAACTGGCTGAGAAACGGGCTATACAAGTTTGCCAAAGGCTAGCTTTTCTACCTGTTTATACAAGTTTGCCAAAGGCTAGCTTTTCTACCTGTTTCTAAAGCTCGTACAAATAAATTTGATATTTTCCGACAATGTACGCATATTGTATTATAGAGCGGATGTGGTCTAGGGTGCTGCACATAAGGCTAAGCGATAGGTGCTGCAGTGTATCAATGGTGTGAGTTCAAATCCCATCGAGGGAAGAACAAAAATTTGACAGCTCAAAAATCTAATTCTAACACTGTTTGGTTTAATTTTCAGACGTATATACATGTATATATATATATATAAATATATAAACGTCTAAAATGGTTTGTAAAACAACACCAAGTACACAAAACAAAGTGATAAAGAAATAAACACTGTTGAATGACAAAATTTTCGTCCCACCAAGGGACTTTATCAATGTTTAATTAAATAAAAATGTCGAACCAATATGGCAACTTTACAATTTGGAAAAAATATTTTGACTGTCAATGTGCGGGACAAAAGAACCAGATGTTACTCATATGAAACAAGATGAACTGTGAGCTAATGCTCACTTATGATACCCCTGCTCTTCGGCAAACAGGAAGTAGGAATCTGATTGGTCCAAAAACGCTTCCCACAATATGGGGTACCTATATGAAGCGTGTGACCAAATATCAGATCTCTGCCATCAATAGTTGCTGAGAAAAATGTGACGAAAAATGTGCATATATGTTCAATGTGTATAAAAACCAACTAAGTCGGCAAACAGGAAGTAGGAATCTGACGGGTCCAAAAACGCTTCCCACAATATGACATACCTATATGACGCTTGTGACCAAATATCAGATTCCTGTCATCAATAGTTGCTTAGAAAAATGCGACGAAAAATGTGCATATACAAATGTATGTTAAATGTGTATAAAAATCAACAAAATCGGCAAATAGGAAGTAGGAATCTGACGGGTTCAAAAACGCTACCCACAATATGGTATACCTATATGACGCTTGTGACCAAATATCAGATTTTTGCCATCATCAGTTACTGAGAAAATTGTGACGAAAAATATCTTGGATGGACAGACAGACAGAGGTAAAACAGTATACTCCCCTCCCCCTTAGAGGAGCGGGGGTATAAATACATACAAAAAAAATTGAAATCCCACATATAAATTAATAAAAGTACAATAATAATAATATAAATACACAATAGGGCTACACATTTAAAAAAATGTTTAATTAGAAATAAAAATAAAATTGAGACATTATTGTCATTCAACAAAGTGTTTAATTCTTTATCGCTTTGTTTTGTGTACTTGGTGTTGTTTTACAAACCATTTTAGACATTTATAATTTATTTTACTTGTATAGTATTGTTATACCGTAACGATCCATAAGATTGATCGTTGACTGGTTTTTCAGACGTTGAATATATATATATATATATATATTTATTATGTAATGATTTTATTTAAACAATTTTATTGGCTATCATGCTGACATTCCGTAAAATTTGATATTGTTTGATTAAAACTCGTATTTAATTGGTTTCACTTTCACTTTCACTTTTCATTTTAATGTAATAAAACAATTAGTCTTTTGTAGCGGTCAATACAAGTTTTTATGGACCTTAGAAATCAATATTCACATATTCACCTCAGCCTTTAGAAAATCAATATTCACCTCAGCCTAAAGGTTTCGGTGAATATTGTTTTTAAGGTCCATAAAAACTCGTATTGACCTCAACGACAGACTATAATTGTATAATATATGTGTGTGATATGAAAACATCATGATGTATTTTACTTTGCACATGTGATGGCAACAGAAATCATGGAAATACAATGTATATATATCTTTCCTGGGTGATTTCATGTATTTATACAGGACAGTGGTGCATACAAACAGTAAAATCTACATAATGTTTCTTTTAATGTTCATTTTTACCAGAAATACATGCAAAAGACTTTTGACTTTGACTTTTGTGAATTGTTGTCTTTCAGTGCTGTTGTTTTACAGGAGGTTAGTTTTTTTATGGTACTTAACACCACTTTCAACAATATTTCAGTTATATCGTGGCAGTCAGTTTTATTGGTTTAGGAAACTGGAGTACTCAGAGAAAACCACTGACCTGTCGCAAGTCACTGAAAAACTTTACCACATAATGTTGTATCGAAGACACATCGTCATGAGCAGGATTCGAACTCACAACTTATAGTGGTGATAGGAACTGATTGCGTTGGTAGTTGCAAATCCAACTACCATACCATCACGATCACTACGTCCCCTGTTGGTTTCCAAGGAAGGTGGCAACATTGATAATTGGTTATTGGTTTATTTTACGATTTATTGAGCAATAATACGGTTGTTTCGATTCATTTCCATTCCGTCAATTTTTTTTTATTTTCGTCTGCCAGATCATGTGATTTCGATGGAATGATCAGCATTGAACTTCCGGTGTCAATGTACACAACAAAAACTCCAATCAATTTGTGCCGTTTTAACGTTCGATCCTCAACTTAAAAAAATCTTAACATTTTCAGACAGATATCAATTAAATCATTTTATTTGTATCAAAGACTTCAATGCAGAGACAATTACTTCTTTAAAATTAAATTTGTTTTCTTTCTTTATTTGCAGTTGTCAGCATCAAAGTCTATCGCATCTACGACTATGATATGCTGACATTGTCACGGCAATAGCGTAAACACCGGAAGTTGTCTGTCAAGGGGTTCAGACATCAAGACACGAAAAAGACGGAACGTGGTTGGAATTGACATGATTCGAAACAACCATATTCCAATTTATTTTGCATATTGCTTTTTCATTGCACTTCATTAGAAGAAACGCTAAATTTTTAAAGCTTACCAATAGATAATATAATTCTGCTAATAAAAACATAGATATCAAACTTAGTGTACAGGACACGTTTCTAGAATAACCTTCATCAGGTTCGCTCAAAGCCAAAATATTTAAGGGAATACGATACAGTAGGGATTGCTAATTGATTTTTTCATGAAAATTTGTGATCTGGTCAATTTCGACATGCTCTTTCCAAATATGCAAAGAAAAATATACCTTCGTGACTTAGTTTTCGAGATACTTACGATCAAATTTCGACCAATTTTCGACAAATTTTTTAAATACGGATTTTTATAGCGGTAAAGAAAATATCACAATTTCAAAACGGTAAAAGATAATTGCATCCGGTTTTTTTGCAATAGCTTCCTATGATAATTTCGTTCAAAGATGATGAACATATACATTGCCAATAATAGATTAAGTAGTCCAAAAATTCTACTTATTTGTGGAATATGGATTATTTAGTGGTTTCTTCATGAATAAATTTGCATGTAGAAAACTAGAGGCTCAGTTGAGCCTGTATCGCTCACCTGACATAAATAAGTCTTCTTAAGAATGTCTGCATGCCAAATACATCTAAGTTACTATTCAAATCCCATACTGCCATAGGGTTCTATCTTAAAATTATGTCTGCTCAAGGCAGCCATCTTGGATGGAGGTCGTGGTCACCGGACACAATTTTGAAAGTATACTACCCAAGGACCATCCATGCCATGTTTGCTTTAAATTGGCTGACTGGTTTCAGAAGAGAAGACTTTTAAACAATTTTCCCATAGGGTCCTATGTCAAAACTATGTGCGCTGACGACGGCCATTTTGAACCGAGATCGGGATCACTGAACACAATTTTGGCAGTTGACCACCTAAGGACCATCGATGACATGTTTGCTATATTGGCTTACTGGTTTCAGCAGAGAAGATTTTAAAACATTTTTCCTATAGGCCCCTATGTTAAAACTACAGTATGTCCATCTTAGATGGAGGTCAGCGTCACTGGACACAATTTTGAAAATTGACCACTTAAGGGCCATCCATGCCATGTTTGCTTTAAATTGGCTTACTGGTTTCAGAGGAGAAGATTTTTAAACATATTTCCCATAGGGTCCTATGTTAAAACTATGTCCGCTAATGGTGGCCATCTTGGATGGAGGTTTGGATCACTGGATATAATTTTGAAAGTTGACCACTTAAGGACCATTCATGCCATGTTTGCTTTAAATTGGCTTACTGGTTTCAGAGGAGAAGACTTTTAATTTTTTTTTACATAGGATCCCATGTTAAAATTAAGTCGAGTCATGGTGGCCATCTTGAATTTCCGATCAGCAAACGATTCACAATTTTAGTACAGGACCACCTAATGATCATTCCTGCAAAGACACAAACATTCATTTATTGAATTCCGTCCTTTACCTGGAAGAAGAATTGGCTTAGTGGTTTCTAACAAGAAGATTTTTTAAATTTTGACCAATCAGAACACATTATGGGCCCTGGTAGCCATGTTGGATTTCCGATCAGTGCCAAAAACACAAATCTTGTATATGACCATCCAATGGACATTTCTGCCAAGTTTGGTTCAAATCTGTTTTGTGGTTTCAGAAAAAAAGATGAAAATGTGAAATTCCCATAGGGTTCAATGTTAAACTAAGTTGAGTCATGGCGGCCATCTTGAATTTCCAATCGGCAAACGATTCACAAGTTTAGTACAGGACCACCCAATGATCATTCCTGCAAAGTCACAATTCAATTGGCTTAGTGGTTTCTAACAAGAAGATTTAAAAAATTTTGACCAATCAGAACACATTATGGGCCCTGGCAGCCATGTTGGATTTCCGATCAGCGCCTAAATCAAAAATCTTGTATATGACCATCCAATGAACATTTCTGCCAAGTTTGGTTCAAATCTGTTTTGTGGTTTCAGAAAAAAAGCTGAAAATGTGAAATTCCCATAGGGTACAATGTTAAACTAAGCCGAGTCATGGTGGCCATCTTGAATTTCCGATCGGCAAATGATTCACAAGTTTAGTACAGGACCACCCAATGATCATTCCTGCAAAGTCACAATTCAATTGGCTTGGTGGTTTCTGACAAGAAGATTTTTAAAATTTCAGCCAATGAGAACACATTATGGACCCTGGCAGCCATGTTGGATTTCAAATCAGCACCAAAAACACAAATCTGGTAGAGGACCATCCAATGAACATTTCTGGCAAGTTTGGTTGAAATCTGTTCAGAGGTTTCAGAGAAGAAGATTTAAATGTGAAAAGCTAACGGACGGACGGACGCTCACCCATGACAAAAGCTCACATGGCCTATGGCCAGGTGAGCTAATAAAAGCAATACCAGATCTGAAAAGAAAGATAATTAAACTAATATACATTGTACATGTTGTACAAGGGTTCAAGTCTGCAAGTCGGATTCATGAAATCACGGTATTGACCAGGACTAGTGGTTCATAGATTCGGGCTAGTAATATTTGGGAGTATGCTAGCCCTGGGCTAGTGAGGTGGTCCAAGATTTTTTAATCTTGGCTGAAGTCTGTAAACTGAAATATTCAATAAAGAAATTGGAGGAAAAATCCATTATGCATGGTCTTCACTCTTGGTGAAATCTTAGCTGCAATAATGTAGCTCCTGTGACAAACTTGTGTCTCGGCAGAGCTACAACGCGGTCCCATTCGTCACAATGGAGCAAAAAAAAGTTGCAATTGAAACATAAAAACTCACTATTTCCACTTCAAACATTTCATTATAACTATTACTGATGATCCCTGCCGTCCTTGTTAAATCGGTTTGGCTGAAAAATATATGCTTTTCAAAGGTAGCAACAACCTTGTTCAAATTTATCGATCGTTTTCCATAACCGGAAACTAAGGAAGGCGGAGCTTTTCTAAATATGGTATTTCTTACTACACGCTGATGTAAACATTCACGCCTAAATCGCCAAATATGGTATCGACATCCAAATAGTGAGGCCGGAAATGACGCAATTCAAAATATTCAGAGAGAAGATTTTTATTTTGTGGGAATTACATTCTAAAATACTGGTAGGTGATAAAAACTTGTTATAATAATGGACAAAAGGAAAGGTTATGTCTAAAGGCCAGGTGAGCTAAAAAAGACAATTGATATTTTCTTAATATTTTGTCATGATATTCTCGCAATGATTGGATTGGATGAAAGGGCAACGCAACCGGAGAATGAAATAAATGAAAGAGAACGGCTATAGCCTGCATGACAAAAAATTATATAATACTCTCACCTATAAATGAATTCTATGAAACATATTTATACGCCTTTTAAAGATACCTTTACGACCTTATAACGAAAAGAAATTTGAGGTTTATTATTTTCGAGGTGAAAGGAGAACAAGCAGTAAATGTCTAATTTATTTTCATTGTCCTACAGTAACAAAAAAAAAATGCAAATCTGTGGGATGAAAAGACGATAGCATTCATCATCCTTTCGTTAGATGAGGCGAGGCATATTTTTGTGACTAAAAGATGAAAATTGCAGGAAGTGATCGGAAGTATTGGTCCTCAGAGTATTGTTGTCTTATAGTATTGGGGTTGCTCAATGAGTTAGGTCGCTGGATCTAACAACTCATACAAGCCTATCGCCAATACGGCGTGGGTTCGCACCCGGTTTTGTAAATAACAAAAAAGGGTGCACTCGACTCGCAGCCGCAAGTGATAAAGTTTACCAGTTGCTTGCCCATGGTCGGTGGTTCTCTCCAGGTATTCCGGCTTCCTCCACCACTAAAACTGGTCGCCATGATATAGCTGAAATATTGCTGAAAGTGGCGTTAAAACACCAAAAATCAAAAATCAATCAATCTTATAGTATTGTTTCGAGGCGGAAGACGGCAAAAACTAACCATCGTATGAAGCCCTACAGTAAATGTTTACAAAAGGGCAATGATCATGATCGTAAAACACTTCCTTTACACAACATGTAAGTCAGTCCAGGGTTCTTATAATCCCGTTAGCCAAGTTTGATTTTACCAACTCTAGATTTTTTAAACTAACATGTGACTGTACTTTGGTAAATTTGGTGATATACTGTATAAACACATCTTTTCTTCCCTTGCCTCACGTTCAATCTAAAGCGGAACAAGGTAAAGAAAAATAGGGAGAAAGGGGTTTGAGAAAGGAGTTCCCGGAGAGAAAAAAAATGCCGAAGTAAGGACACAAAAAAAAGGGGGGACATTTAGGAAAAAACCATGCCCCCCCCCCCCCCCCTCCTTCAATCAAAGATAAATAACCGTCATAAAACTATTTGTTTATTATTAGACGATTAAATGATAGCCAGGTCTTCATATGGTCTTCTTCTAGTGTTACATGCTTTATAAGGGAAATTTGAGCTTCGATAAAAAATGGAATTATCCAAGGCTGTGATGTTTTTTTTTTCTTTTCAAGTTTTTTTTCTTACTTTCCCAGGTCCGTGATTCGTTTCTACGCCTTTGATTCTTGTGTTACACTTAAACAAAATATAGAATAATAGATACATGTATATAATATAGATGACGCAACGAACTGGCGCTAACAGAGAGATGGACGAACGAACGGATGAAGGGACACTCTGATAATTACAGGACATTTGTATGCACTCTCTGTTAGGTGTCGTGGTATTCAGTATACCAAGGGTCGTTAAAGATTTCTCCGATTTCTCTGTGGTTTGATTCCTTTCTGAGACATGATTAAATAGATGTATAAGGTATTTCGATGTTACGTATATAAAGTGATTTTTTGTTTGATGGAACCGTGCCGTTGGAATACACATTTAAAAGGTATTATTAGGGTGCAATAAGATCCGTGAATTATTTGTATATTTACCTATTGCTGCTTTCGTGTTGATATCGAAGATAGTAGGCCCCTTTCTTCCGGGGTGCGTTTTGTTCGTAACAACTGTATTAAGTAAATTACAAGTTGTACAGCGAATAGATAAGTAACTGCCGAACCCGTGCAAACATTCTTGCTCAATGTTCATTAGATTTAACGGTGAATCACAACCGTCACACGTGCTTAATTGCTCTGCTAGTGTTTTTAGTTCAACTATTTGTCTCCCATCCTGCCAGCATATATCTTTATAATCAGTTCCAGAGTTTGCGTCCGTCTGGTCTGCATCTGTCTGGTCTACCTCTGTCTCACCAACATTCCTATCCAAATCTTTCAAGTGCTCTGAACATTTTATCCAACGGCGTATTTCTCCTTCTTTTAAAAGCGGCATTATTCGGCTTGAAGCAGGTGCTTTCAAATTTTTACGCAATCGGCTTTTTATGACGTCGATGCAACTTCCGCAGAAAATGTCGCACTCGTTACTGTGACATCGCGAAAACAATATGCGGTATTCGGCAAAGTAATTATCTGCCCTTGCTACTGTATCGTATTCCTTTAAAAACTAAATAATTTAAAAGTCTTTGGGAGCAAGAAAACCCTAACCCTAACCCTAACCCTAACCCTAACCCTAACCCTAACCCTAACCCTAACTCTAACCCTAACCCAAAGGACCTAAACATGATAATTAAGTTGAATTCATTTGCCCTTTAATAACATTTGTAATTTAATCGAAGAAAAAATTAGAAAATATATCTGTTGTGAAGCAACAAAGTAAAATATTTCATAGCAACAATTAACAAATACAAAAGAAAAAGCTTTTATACTACCCGTTAACCAGTTAATCAGTCCGAAGATTAACCGAGTAACCGGTTAGGTGATTACGATCAAATTGACAACTCTAATTAAAACACAATTATTTTTTTCCATTTGAAGTGAGTGCTTATTAATATAGTACCAGGGTTTGCATAGCTTAAATTAACAAAGATTTCCTACATTGGGACTTTACTTAAAGTTCAGTTTATACAGGATTCTGGGTTTTTTCAGGATTTGGTTTAAACAGGTTTTCACTGTATTAAGTGTTATGTAAAGTGATAATTTTACTCACAACTTAACTCAGTTCAATAGTGAGCCAGCTTTGTTATAGCATTGATAAATCTATATAGAATATCATTTTATCTATAGTAAACCTAACAGGATTAGCCAAAACTAAAAATCAAATTGGTTTTTTTCCCATTTGTACCTGAACCTTGTATATTGTATGTATATGGAAAAGACAATACTAAGTTGAAAAACTTGTGTATGATCCTTTTGTCATTATTTAGATTTTGATTTGATTTTTGTTTTTTGGTGTTTAACACCATTTTCAGCAATATTTCAGCTATATCATTGCGACCAGTTTTAGTGGTGGAAGAAGCCTGAGTACCTGGAGAGAACTACCGACCATGGGCAAGCAACTGGTAAACTTTATCACTTGTGGCTGCGAGTCCAGTGCACCCTTTTTTGTAATTTACAAAGCCAGGCGAGAACCCACACAATATTGGTGATACGCTTGTATGAGTTGTTAGGTAATCCAACTACCTAACTCATTGAGCCACCCAGGCCCTCTCATTATTTAGACAATAAAATATGTTTAAACTACCTGAACCTGCCACAACCACTAAAATGCCTATAAACAGGAGAAAATCTGTAACTTTGTCAATCACAACAACCCTGTAAATAAAAGAGCTCCAGATTGTTCTACAGAAACTTAATATTTACTGATAAATATTTCATTATTTGTATAATTTGTATTTAAAAAGTCAACCCATTGACAAAATTTTACTCTAAAGACATGTGTTTGTCCTTAAATGTCTCATGATCACCAGGGAGGCTTATCTTACAGAAACGTAACAGTTTTTAATCATGCACAGAATTATCTTAAATGTCTCATGATCACCAGGGAGGCTTATCTTACAGAAACTTAACAGTTTTTAATCATGTACAGAATTATCTTAAATGTCTCATGATCACCAGGGAGGCTTATCTTACAGAAAGGTAACAGTTTTTAATCATGTACAGAATTATCTTAAATGTCTCATGATCACCAGGGAGGCTTATCTTACAGAAACGTAACAGTTTTTAATCATGTACAGAATTATCTTAAATGTCTCATGATCACCAAGGAGCCTTATCTTACAGAAACGTAACAGTTTTTAATCATGTACAGAATTATCTTAAATGTCTCATGATCACCAGGGAGGCTTATCTTACAGAAACTTAACAGTTTTTAATCATGTACAGAATTATCTTAAATGTCTCATGATCACCAGGGAGGCTTATCTTACAGAAACGTAACAGTTTTTAATCATGTACAGAATTATCTTAAATGTCTCATGATCACCAGGGAGGCTTATCTTACAGAAACGTAAGAGTTTTTAATCATGTACAGATTTATCTTAAATGTCTCATGATCACCAGGGAGGCTTATCTTACAGAAACTTAATTATCTTAAATGTCTCATGATCACCAGGGAGGCTTATCTTACAGAAACTTAATTATCTTAAATGTCTCATGATCACCAGGGAGGCTTATCTTACAGAAACGTAACAGTTTTTAATCATGTATAGAATTATCTTAAATATCTCATGATCACCAGGGAGGCTTATCTTACAGAAACGTAACAGTTTTTAATCATGTACAGAATTATCTTAAATGTCTCATGATCACCAGGGAGGCTTATCTTACAGAAACGTAACAGTTTTTAATCATGTACAGAATTATCTTAAATGTCTCATGATCACCAGGGAGGCTTATCTTACAGAAACTTAACAGTTTTTAATTATGTACAGAATTATCTTAAATGTCTCATGATCACCAGGGAGGCTTATCTTACAGAAACGTAACAGTTTTTAATCATGTACAGAATTATCTTAAATGTCTCATGATCACCAGGGAGGCTTATCTTACAGAAACGTAACAGTTTTTAATCATGTACAGAATTATCTTAAATGTCTCATGATCACCAGGGAGGCTTATCTTACAGAAACGAAACAGTTTTTAATCATGTACAGAATTATCTTAAATGTCTCATGATCACCAGGGAGGCTTATCTTACAGAAACGTAACAGTTTTTAATCATGTACAGAATTATCTTAAATGTCTCATGATAACCAGGGAGGCTTATCTTACAGAAACGTAACAGTTTTTAATCATGTACAGAATTATCTTAAATGTCTCATGATCACCAGGGAGGTTTATCTTACAGAAACGTAACAGTTTTTAATCATGTACAGAATTATCTTATATGTCTCATGATCACCAGGGAGGCTTATCTTACAGAAACGTAACAGTTTTTAATCATGTACAGAATTATCTTAAATGTCTCATGATCACCAGGGAGGCTTATCTTACAGAAACGTAACAGTTTTTAATCATGTACAGAATTATCTTAAATGTCTCATGATCACCAGGGAGGCTTATCTTACAGAAACTTAACAGTTTTTAATCATGTACAGAATTATCTTAAATGTCTCATGATCACCAGGGAGGCTTATCTTACAGAAACGTAACAGTTTTTAATCATGTACAGAATTATCTTAAATGTCTCATGATCACCAGGAAGGCTTATCTTACAGAAACGTAACAGTTTTTAATCATGTACAGAATTATCTTAAATGTCTCATGATCACCAGGGAGGCTTATCTTACAGAAACTTAACAGTTTTTAATCATGTACAGAATTATCTTAAATGTCTCATGATCACCAGGGAGGCTTATCTTACAGAAACGTAACAGTTTTTAATCATGTACAGAATTATCTTAAATGTCTCATGATCACCAGGGAGGCTTATCTTACAGAAACTTAACAGTTTTTAATCATGTACAGAATTATCTTAAATGTCTCATGATCACCAGGGAGGCTTATCTTACAGAAACGTAACAGTTTTTAATCATGTACAGAATTATCTTAAATGTCTCATGATCACCAGGGAGGCTTATCTTACAGAAACTTAACAGTTTTTAATCATGTACAGAATTATCTTAAATGTCTCATGATCACCAGGGAGGCTTATCTTACAGAAACGTAACAGTTTTTAATCATGTACAGAATTATCTTTAATGTCTCATGATCATCAGGGAGGCTTATCTTACAGAAACGTAACAGTTTTTAATCATGCACAGAATTATCTTAAATGTCTCATGATCATCAGGGAGGCTTATCTTACAGAAACGTAACAGTTTTTAATCATGTACAGAATTATCTTAAATGTCTCATGATCATCAGGGAGGCTTATCTTACAGAAACGTAACAGTTTTTAATCATGTACAGAATTATCTTAAATGTCTCATGATCACCAGGGAGGCTTATCTTACAGAAACTTAACAGTTTTTAATCATGTACAGAATTATCTTAAATGTCTCATGATCACCAGGGAGGCTTATCTTACAGAAACTTAACAGTTTTCAATCATGTACAGAATTATCTTAAATGTCTCATGATTACCAGGGAGGCTTATCTTACAGAAACGTAACAGTTTTTAATCATGTACAGAATTATCTTAAATGTCTCATGATCACCAGGGAGGCTTATCTTACAGAAACGTAACAGTTTTTAATCATGTACAGAATTATCTTATATGTCTCATGATCACCAGGGAGGCTTATCTTACAGAAACTTAACAGTTTTTAATCATGTACAGAATTATCTTAAATGTCTCATGATCACCAGGGAGGCTTATCTTACAGAAACGTAACAGTTTTTAATCATGTACAGAATTATCTTAAATGTCTCATGATCACCAGGGAGGCTTATCTTACAAAAACTTAACAGTTTTTAATCATGTACAGAATTATCTTAAATGTCTCATGATCACCAGGGAGGCTTATCTTACAGAAACGTAACAGTTTTTAATCATGTACAGAATTATCTTAAATGTCTCATGATCACCAGGGAGGCTTATCTTACAGAAACGTAACAGTTTTTAATCATGTACAGATTTATCTTAAATGTCTCATGATCACCAGGGAGGCTTATCTTACAGAAACTTAATTATCTTAAATGTCTCATGATCACCAGGGAGGCTTATCTTACAGAAACTTAATTATCTTAAATGTCTCATGATCACCAGGGAGGCTTATCTTACAGAAACTTAAGTTTTTAATCATGTACAGAATTATCTTAAATGTCTCATGATCACCAGGGAGGCTTATCTTACAGAAACGTAACAGTTTTTAATCATGCACAGAATTATCTTAAATGTCTCATGATCACCAGGGAGGCTTATCTTACAGAAACGTAACAGTTTTTAATCATGTACAGAATTATCTTAAATGTCTCATGATCACCAGGGAGGCTTATCTTACAGAAACTTAACAGTTTTTAATCATGTACAGAATTATCTTAAATGTCTCATGATCACCAGGGAGGTTTATCTTACAGAAACGTAACAGTTTTTAATCATGTACAGAATTATCTTATATATCTCATGATCACCAGGGAGGCTTATCTTACAGAAACGTAACAGTTTTTAATCATGTACAGAATTATCTTAAATGTCTCATGATCACCAGGGAGGCTTATCTTACAGAAACGTAACAGTTTTTAATCATGTACAGAATTATCTTAAATGTCTCATGATCACCAGGGAGGCTTATCTTACAGAAACGTAACAGTTTTTAATCATGTACAGAATTATCTTAAATGTCTCATGATCACCAGGGAGGCTTATCTTACAGAAACGTAACAGTTTTTAATCATGTACAGAATTATCTTAAATGTCTCATGATCACCAGGGAGGCTTATCTTACAGAAACGTAACAGTTTTTAATCATGCACAGAATTATCTTAAATGTCTCATGATCACCAGGGATGCTTATCTTACAGAAACTTAACAGTTTTTAATCATGTACAGAATTATCTTAAATGTCTCATGATCACCAGGGAGGCTTATCTTACAGAAACGTAACAGTTTTTAATCATGTACAGAATTATCTTAAATGTCTCATGATCACCAGGGAGGCTTATCTTACAGAAACGTAACAGTTTTTAATCATGTACAGAATTATCTTAAATGTCTCATGATCACCAGGGAGGCTTATCTTACAGAAACGTAACAGTTTTTAATCATGTACAGAATTATCTTAAATGTCTCATGATCACCAAGGAGCCTTATCTTACAGAAACGTAACAGTTTTTAATCATGTACAGAATTATCTTAAATGTCTCATGATCACCAGGGAGGCTTATCTTACAGAAACTTAACAGTTTTTAATCATGTACAGAATTATCTTAAATGTCTCATGATCACCAGGGAGGTTTATCTTACAGAAACGTAACAGTTTTTAATCATGTACAGAATTATCTTATATGTCTCATGATCACCAGGGAGGCTTATCTTACAGAAACTTAACAGTTTTTAATCATGTACAGAATTATCTTAAATGTCTCATGATCACCAGGGAGGCTTATCTTACAGAAACGTAACAGTTTTTAATCATGTACAGAATTATCTTAAATGTCTCATGATCACCAGGGAGGCTTATCTTACAGAAACTTAACAGTTTTTAATTATGTACAGAATTATCTTAAATGTCTCATGATCACCAGGGAGGCTTATCTTACAGAAACGTAACAGTTTTTAATCATGTACAGAATTATCTTAAATGTCTCATGATCACCAGGGAGGCTTATCTTACAGAAACTTAACAGTTTTTAATCATGTACAGAATTATCTTAAATGTCTCATGATCACCAGGGAGGCTTATCTTACAGAAACGTAACAGTTTTTAATCATGTACAGAATTATCTTAAATGTCTCATGATCACCAGGAAGGCTTATCTTACAGAAACGTAACAGTTTTTAATCATGTACAGAATTATCTTAAATGTCTCATGATCACCAGGGAGGCTTATCTTACAGAAACTTAACAGTTTTTAATCATGTACAGAATTATCTTAAATGTCTCATGATCACCAGGGAGGCTTATCTTACAGAAACGTAACAGTTTTTAATCATGTACAGAATTATCTTAAATGTCTCATGATCACCAGGGAGGCTTATCTTACAGAAACTTAACAGTTTTTAATCATGTACAGAATTATCTTAAATGTCTCATGATCACCAGGGAGGCTTATCTTACAGAAACGTAACAGTTTTTAATCATGTACAGAATTATCTTAAATGTCTCATGATCACCAGGGAGGCTTATCTTACAGAAACGTAACAGTTTTTAATCATGCACAGAATTATCTTAAATGTCTCATGATCACCAGGGAGGCTTATCTTACAGAAACTTAACAGTTTTTAATCATGTACAGAATTATCTTAAATGTCTCATGATCACCAGGGAGGCTTATCTTACAGAAACGTAACAGTTTTTAATCATGTACAGAATTATCTTAAATGTCTCATGATAACCAGGGAGGCTTATCTTACAGAAACGTAACAGTTTTTAATCATGTACAGAATTATCTTAAATGTCTCATGATCACCAGGGAGGCTTATCTTACAGAAACGTAACAGTTTTTAATCATGTACAGAATTATCTTAAATGTCTCATGATCACCAGGGAGGCTTATCTTACAGAAACTTAACAGTTTTTAATCATGTACAGAATTATCTTAAATGTCTCATGATCACCAGGGAGGCTTATCTTAGAGAAACGTAACAGTTTTTAATCATGTACAGAATTATCTTAAATGTCTCATGATCACCAGGGAGGCTTATCTTACAGAAACGTAACAGTTTTTAATCATGCACAGAATTATCTTAAATGTCTCATGATCACCAGGGAGGCTTATCTTACAGAAACGTAACAGTTTTTAATCATGTACAGAATTATCTTAAATGTCTCATGACCACCAGGGAGGCTTATCTTACAGAAACTTGAACAGTTTATAATCATGTACAGAATTATCTTAAATGTCTCATGATCACCAGGGAGGCTTATCTTACAGAAACGTAACAGTTTTTAATCATGTACAGAATTATCTTAAATGTCTCATGATCACCAGGGAGGCTTATCTTACAGAAACGTAACAGTTTTTAATCATGTACAGAATTATCTTAAATGTCTCATGATCACCAGGGAGGCTTATCATACAGAAACTTAACAGTTTTTAATCATGTACAGAATTATCTTAAATGTCTCATGATCACCAGGGAGGCTTATCTTACAGAAACGTAACAGTTTTTAATCATGTACAGAATTATCTTAAATGTCTCATGATCACCAGGGAGGCTTATCTTACAGAAACGTAACAGTTTTTAATCATGTACAAAATTATCTTAAATGTCTCATGATCACCAGGGAGGCTTATCTTACAGAAACGTAACAGTTTTTAATCATGTACAGAATTATCTTAAATGTCTCATGATCACCAGGGAGGCTTATCTTACAGAAACTTAACAGTTTTTAATCATGTACAGAATTATCTTAAATGTCTCATGATCACCAGGGAGGCTTATCTTAGAGAAACGTAACAGTTTTTAATCATGTACAGAATTATCTTAAATGTCTCATGATCACCAGGGAGGCTTATCTTACAGAAACGTAACAGTTTTTAATCATGTACAGAATTATCTTAAATGTCTCATGATCACCAGGGAGGCTTATCTTACAGAAACTTAACAGTTTTTAATCATGTACAGAATTATCTTAAATGTCTCATGATCACCAGGGAGGCTTATCTTACAGAAACGTAACAGTTTTTAATCACGTACAGAATTATCTTAAATGTCTCATGATCACCAGGGAGGCTTATCTTACAGAAACTTAACAGTTTTTAATCATGTACAGAATTATCTTAAATGTCTCATGATCACCAGGGAGGCTTATCTTACAGAAACTTAACAGTTTTCAATCATGTACAGAATTATCTTAAATGTCTCATGATCACCAGGAAGGCTTATCTTACAGAAACGTAACAGTTTTTAATCATGTACAGAATTATCTTAAATGTCTCATGATCACCAGGGAGGTTTATCTTACAGAAACGTAACAGTTTTTAATCATGTACAGAATTATCTTATATGTCTCATGATCACCAGGGAGGCTTATCTTACAGAAACGTAACAGTTTTTAATCATGTACAGAATTATCTTAAATGTCTCATGATCACCAGGGAGGCTTATCTTACAGAAACGTAACAGTTTTTAATCATGTACAGAATTATCTTAAATGTCTCATGATCACCAGGGAGGCTTATCTTACAGAAACTTAACAGTTTTTAATCATGTACAGAATTATCTTAAATGTCTCATGATCACCAGGGAGGCTTATCTTACAGAAACGTAACAGTTTTTAATCATGTACAGAATTATCTTAAATGTCTCATGATCACCAGGGAGGCTTATCTTACAGAAACGTAACAGTTTTTAATCATGTACAGAATTATCTTAAATGTCTCATGATCACCAGGGAGGCTTATCTTACAGAAACGTAACAGTTTTTAATCATGTACAGAATTATCTTAAATGTCTCATGATCACCAGGAAGGCTTATCTTACAGAAACGTAACAGTTTTTAATCATGTACAGAATTATCTTAAATGTCTCATGATCACCAGGGAGGCTTATCTTACAGAAACTTAACAGTTTTTAATCATGTACAGAATTATCTTAAATGTCTCATGATCACCAGGGAGGCTTATCTTACAGAAACGTAACAGTTTTTAATCATGTACAGAATTATCTTAAATGTCTCATGATCACCAGGGAGGCTTATCTTACAGAAACTTAACAGTTTTTAATCATGTACAGAATTATCTTAAATGTCTCATGATCACCAGGGAGGCTTATCTTAGAGAAACGTAACAGTTTTTAATCATGTACAGAATTATCTTAAATGTCTCATGATCACCAGGGAGGCTTATCTTACAGAAACGTAACAGTTTTTAATCATGTACAGAATTATCTTAAATGTCTCATGATCACCAGGGAGGCTTATCTTACAGAAACTTAACAGTTTTTAATCATGTACAGAATTATCTTAAATGTCTCATGATCACCAGGGAGGCTTATCTTACAGAAACGTAACAGTTTTTAATCACGTACAGAATTATCTTAAATGTCTCATGATCACCAGGGAGGCTTATCTTACAGAAACTTAACAGTTTTTAATCATGTACAGAATTATCTTAAATGTCTCATGATCACCAGGGAGGCTTATCTTACAGAAACTTAACAGTTTTCAATCATGTACAGAATTATCTTAAATGTCTCATGATCACCAGGAAGGCTTATCTTACAGAAACGTAACAGTTTTTAATCATGTACAGAATTATCTTAAATGTCTCATGATCACCAGGGAGGTTTATCTTACAGAAACGTAACAGTTTTTAATCATGTACAGAATTATCTTATATGTCTCATGATCACCAGGGAGGCTTATCTTACAGAAACGTAACAGTTTTTAATCATGTACAGAATTATCTTAAATGTCTCATGATCACCAGGGAGGCTTATCTTACAGAAACGTAACAGTTTTTAATCATGTACAGAATTATCTTAAATGTCTCATGATCACCAGGGAGGCTTATCTTACAGAAACTTACCAGTTTTTAATCATGTACAGAATTATCTTAAATGTCTCATGATCACCAGGGAGGCTTATCTTACAGAAACGTAACAGTTTTTAATCATGTACAGAATTATCTTAAATGTCTCATGATCACCAGGGAGGCTTATCTTACAGAAACGTAACAGTTTTTAATCATGTACAGAATTATCTTAAATGTCTCATGATCACCAGGGAGGCTTATCTTACAGAAACGTAACAGTTTTTAATCATGTACAGAATTATCTTAAATGTCTCATGATCACCAGGAAGGCTTATCTTACAGAAACGTAACAGTTTTTAATCATGTACAGAATTATCTTAAATGTCTCATGATCACCAGGGAGGCTTATCTTACAGAAACTTAACAGTTTTTAATCATGTACAGAATTATCTTAAATGTCTCATGATCACCAGGGAGGCTTATCTTACAGAAACGTAACAGTTTTTAATCATGTACAGAATTATCTTAAATGTCTCATGATCACCAGGGAGGCTTATCTTACAGAAACTTAACAGTTTTTAATCATGTACAGAATTATCTTAAATGTCTCATGATCACCAGGGAGGCTTATCTTACAGAAACTTAACAGTTTTTAATCATGTACAGAATTATCTTAAATGTCTCATGATCACCAGGGAGGCTTATCTTACAGAAACGTAACAGTTTTTAATCATGTACAGAATTATCTTAAATGTCTCATGATCACCAGGGAGGCTTATCTTACAGAAATGTAACAGTTTTTTATCATGTACAGATTTATCTTAAATGGCTCATGATCACCAGGGAGGCTTATCTTACAGAAACTTAATTATCTTAAATGTCTCATGATCACCAGGGAGGTTTATCTTACAGAAACTTAATTATCTTAAATGTCTCATGATCACCAGGGAGGCTTATCTTACAGAAACTTAAGTTTTTAATCATGTACAGAATTATCTTAAATGTCTCATGATCACCAGTGAGGCTTATCTTACAGAAACGTAACAGTTTTTAATCATGTACAGAATTATCTTAAATGTCTCATGATCACCAGGGAGGCTTATCTTACAGAAACGTAACAGTTTTTAATCATGTACAGAATTATCTTAAATGTCTCATGATCACCAGGGAGGCTTATCTTACAGAAACGTAACAGTTTTTAATCATGTACAGAATTATCTTTAATGTCTCATGATCATCAGGGAGGCTTATCTTACAGAAACGTAACAGTTTTTAATCATGTACAGAATTATCTTAAATGTCTCATGATCATCAGGGAGGCTTATCTTACAGAAACTTAACAGTTTTTAATCATGTACAGAATTATCTTAAATGTCTCATGATCACCAGGGAGGCTTATCTTACAGAAACTTAACAGTTTTTAATCATGTACAGAATTATCTTAAATGTCTCATGATCACCAGGGAGGCTTATCTTACAGAAACGTAACAGTTTTTAATCATGTACAAAATTATCTTAAATGTCTCATGATCACCAGGGAGGCTTATCTTACAGAAACGTAACAGTTTTTAATCATGTACAGAATTATCTTAAATGTCTCATGATCACCAGGGAGGCTTATCTTACAGAAACTTAACAGTTTTTAATCATGTACAGAATTATCTTAAATGTCTCATGATCACCAGGGAGGCTTATCTTAGAGAAACGTAACAGTTTTTAATCATGTACAGAATTATCTTAAATGTCTCATGATCACCAGGGAGGTTTATCTTACAGAAACGTAACAGTTTTTAATCATGTACAGAATTATCTTATATGTCTCATGATCACCAGGGAGGCTTATCTTACAGAAACGTAACAGTTTTTAATCATGTACAGAATTATCTTAAATGTCTCATGATCACCAGGGAGGCTTATCTTACAGAAACGTAACAGTTTTTAATCATGTACAGAATTATCTTAAATGTCTCATGATCACCAGGGAGGCTTATCTTACAGAAACTTAACAGTTTTTAATCATGTACAGAATTATCTTAAATGTCTCATGATCACCAGGGAGGCTTATCTTACAGAAACGTAACAGTTTTTAATCATGTACAGAATTATCTTAAATGTCTCATGATCACCAGGGAGGCTTATCTTACAGAAACTTAACAGTTTTTAATCATGTACAGAATTATCTTAAATGTCTCATGATCACCAGGGAGGCTTATCTTACAGAAACGTAACAGTTTTTAATCATGTACAGAATTATCTTAAATGTCTCATGATCACCAGGAAGGCTTATCTTACAGAAACGTAACAGTTTTTAATCATGTACAGAATTATCTTAAATGTCTCATGATCACCAGGGAGGCTTATCTTACAGAAACTTAACAGTTTTTAATCATGTACAGAATTATCTTAAATGTCTCATGATCACCAGGGAGGCTTATCTTACAGAAACGTAACAGTTTTTAATCATGTACAGAATTATCTTAAATGTCTCATGATCACCAGGGAGGCTTATCTTACAGAAACTTAACAGTTTTTAATCATGTACAGAATTATCTTAAATGTCTCATGATCACCAGGGAGGCTTATCTTACAGAAACTTAACAGTTTTTAATCATGTACAGAATTATCTTAAATGTCTCATGATCACCAGGGAGGCTTATCTTACAGAAACGTAACAGTTTTTAATCATGTACAGAATTATCTTAAATGTCTCATGATCACCAGGGAGGCTTATCTTACAGAAACTTAACAGTTTTTAATCATGTACAGAATTATCTTAAATGTCTCATGATCACCAGGGAGGCTTATCTTACAGAAACGTAACAGTTTTTAATCATGTACAGAATTATCTTAAATGTCTCATGATCACCAGGGAGGCTTATCTTACAGAAATGTAACAGTTTTTAATCATGTACAGATTTATCTTAAATGGCTCATGATCACCAGGGAGGCTTATCTTACAGAAACTTAATTATCTTAAATGTCTCATGACAACCAGGGAGGTTTATCTTACAGAAACTTAATTATCTTAAATGTCTCATGATCACCAGGGAGGCTTATCTTACAGAAACTTAAGTTTTTAATCATGTACAGAATTATCTTAAATGTCTCATGATCACCAGTGAGGCTTATCTTACAGAAACGTAACAGTTTTTAATCATGTACAGAATTATCTTAAATGTCTCATGATCACCAGGGAGGCTTATCTTACAGAAACGTAACAGTTTTCAATCATGTACAGAATTATCTTAAATGTCTCATGATCACCAGGGAGGCTTATCTTACAGAAACGTAACAGTTTTTAATCATGTACAGAATTATCTTTAATGTCTCATGATCATCAGGGAGGCTTATCTTACAGAAACGTAACAGTTTTTAATCATGTACAGAATTATCTTAAATGTCTCATGATCATCAGGGAGGCTTATCTTACAGAAACTTAACAGTTTTTAATCATGTACAGAATTATCTTAAATGTCTCATGATCACCAGGGAGGCTTATCTTACAGAAACGTAACAGTTTTTAATCATGTACAGAATTATCTTAAATGTCTCATGATCACCAGGGAGGCTTATCATACAGAAACTTAACAGTTTTTAATCATGTACAGAATTATCTTAAATGTCTCATGATCACCAGGGAGGCTTATCTTACAGAAACGTAACAGTTTTTAATCATGTACAGAATTATCTTAAATGTCTCATGATCACCAGGGAGGCTTATCTTACAGAAACGTAACAGTTTTTAATCATGTACAAAATTATCTTAAATGTCTCATGATCACCAGGGAGGCTTATCTTACAGAAACGTAACAGTTTTTAATCATGTACAGAATTATCTTAAATGTCTCATGATCACCAGGGAGGCTTATCTTACAGAAACTTAACAGTTTTTAATCATGTACAGAATTATCTTAAATGTCTCATGATCACCAGGGAGGCTTATCTTACAGAAACTTAACAGTTTTTAATCATGTACAGAATTATCTTAAATGTCTCATGATCACCAGGGAGGCTTATCTTACAGAAACTTAACAGTTTTTAATCATGTACAGAATTATCTTAAATGTCTCATGATCACCAGGGAGGCTTATCTTACAGAAACGTAACAGTTTTTAATCATGTACAGAATTATCTTAAATGTCTCATGATCACCAGGGAGGCTTATCTTACAGAAACTTAACAGTTTTTAATCATGTACAGAATTATCTTAAATGTCTCATGATCACCAGGGAGGCTTATCTTACAGAAACGTAACAGTTTTTAATCATGTACAGAATTATCTTAAATGTCTCATGATCACCAGGGAGGCTTATCTTACAGAAATGTAACAGTTTTTAATCATGTACAGATTTATCTTAAATGGCTCATGATCACCAGGGAGGCTTATCTTACAGAAACTTAATTATCTTAAATGTCTCATGATCACCAGGGAGGCTTATCTTACAGAAACTTAATTATCTTAAATGTCTCATGATCACCAGGGAGGCTTATCTTACAGAAACTTAAGTTTTTAATCATGTACAGAATTATCTTAAATGTCTCATGATCACCAGTGAGGCTTATCTTACAGAAACATAACAGTTTTTAATCATGTACAGAATTATCTTAAATGTCTCATGATCACCAGGGAGGCTTATCTTACAGAAACGTAACAGTTTTTAATCATGTACAGAATTATCTTAAATGTCTCATGATCACCAGGGAGGCTTATCTTACAGAAACGTAACAGTTTTTAATCATGTACAGAATTATCTTTAATGTCTCATGATCATCAGGGAGGCTTATCTTACAGAAACGTAACAGTTTTTAATCATGTACAGAATTATCTTAAATGTCTCATGATCATCAGGGAGGCTTATCTTACAGAAACTTAACAGTTTTTAATCATGTACAGAATTATCTTAAATGTCTCATGATCACCAGGGAGGCTTATCTTACAGAAACGTAACAGTTTTTAATCATGTACAGAATTATCTTAAATGTCTCATGATCACCAGGGAGGCTTATCATACAGAAACTTAACAGTTTTTAATCATGTACAGAATTATCTTAAATGTCTCATGATCACCAGGGAGGCTTATCTTACAGAAACGTAACAGTTTTTAATCATGTACAGAATTATCTTAAATGTCTCATGATCACCAGGGAGGCTTATCTTACAGAAACGTAACAGTTTTTAATCATGTACAAAATTATCTTAAATGTCTCATGATCACCAGGGAGGCTTATCTTACAGAAACTTAACAGTTTTTAATCATGTACAGAATTATCTTAAATGTCTCATGATCACCAGGGAGGCTTATCTTACAGAAACGTAACAGTTTTTAATCATGTACAGAATTATCTTAAATGTCTCATGATCACCAGGGAGGCTTATCTTACAGAAATGTAACAGTTTTTAATCATGTACAGATTTATCTTAAATGGCTCATGATCACCAGGGAGGCTTATCTTACAGAAACTTAATTATCTTAAATGTCTCATGACAACCAGGGAGGTTTATCTTACAGAAACTTAATTATCTTAAATGTCTCATGATCACCAGGGAGGCTTATCTTACAGAAACTTAAGTTTTTAATCATGTACAGAATTATCTTAAATGTCTCATGATCACCAGTGAGGCTTATCTTACAGAAACGTAACAGTTTTTAATCATGTACAGAATTATCTTAAATGTCTCATGATCACCAGGGAGGCTTATCTTACAGAAACGTAACAGTTTTTAATCATGTACAGAATTATCTTAAATGTCTCATGATCACCAGGGAGGCTTATCTTACAGAAACGTAACAGTTTTTAATCATGTACAGAATTATCTTAAATGTCTCATGATCACCAGGGAGGCTTATCTTACAGAAACTTAACAGTTTTTAATCATGTACAGAATTATCTTAAATGTCTCATGATCACCAGGGAGGCTTATCTTACAGAAACTTAACAGTTTTTAATCATGTACAGAATTATCTTAAATGTCTCATGATCACCAGGGAGGCTTATCTTACAGAAACGTAACAGTTTTTAATCATGTACAGAATTATCTTAAATGTCTCATGATCACCAGGGAGGCTTATCTTACAGAAACTTAACAGTTTTTAATCATGTACAGAATTATCTTAAATGTCTCATGATCACCAGGGAGGCTTATCTTACAGAAACGTAACAGTTTTTAATCATGTACAGAATTATCTTAAATGTCTCATGATCACCAGGGAGGCTTATCTTACAGAAATGTAACAGTTTTTAATCATGTACAGATTTATCTTAAATGGCTCATGATCACCAGGGAGGCTTATCTTACAGAAACTTAATTATCTTAAATGTCTCATGATCACCAGGGAGGCTTATCTTACAGAAACTTAATTATCTTAAATGTCTCATGATCACCAGGGAGGCTTATCTTACAGAAACTTAAGTTTTTAATCATGTACAGAATTATCTTAAATGTCTCATGATCACCAGGGAGGCTTATCTTACAGAAACTTAATTATCTTAAATGTCTCATGATCACCAGGGAGGCTTATCTTACAGAAACTTAAGTTTTTAATCATGTACAGAATTATCTTAAATGTCTCATGATCACCAGTGAGGCTTATCTTACAGAAACATAACAGTTTTTAATCATGTACAGAATTATCTTAAATGTCTCATGATCACCAGGGAGGCTTATCTTACAGAAACGTAACAGTTTTTAATCATGCACAGAATTATCTTAAATGTCTCATGATCACCAGGGAGGCTTATCTTACAGAAACGTAACAGTTTTTAATCATGTACAGAATTATCTTTAATGTCTCATGATCATCAGGGAGGCTTATCTTACAGAAACGTAACAGTTTTTAATCATGTACAGAATTATCTTAAATGTCTCATGATCATCAGGGAGGCTTATCTTACAGAAACTTAACAGTTTTTAATCATGTACAGAATTATCTTAAATGTCTCATGATCACCAGGGAGGCTTATCTTACAGAAACGTAACAGTTTTTAATCATGTACAGAATTATCTTAAATGTCTCATGATCACCAGGGAGGCTTATCATACAGAAACTTAACAGTTTTTAATCATGTACAGAATTATCTTAAATGTCTCATGATCACCAGGGAGGCTTATCTTACAGAAACTTAACAGTTTTTAATCATGTACAGAATTATCTTAAATGTCTCATGATCACCAGGGAGGCTTATCTTACAGAAACGTAACAGTTTTTAATCATGTACAAAATTATCTTAAATGTCTCATGATCACCAGGGAGGCTTATCTTACAGAAACGTAACAGTTTTTAATCATGTACAGAATTATCTTAAATGTCTCATGATCACCAGGGAGGCTTATCTTACAGAAATGTAACAGTTTTTAATCATGTACAGATTTATCTTAAATGGCTCATGATCACCAGGGAGGCTTATCTTACAGAAACTTAATTATCTTAAATGTCTCATGACAACCAGGGAGGTTTATCTTACAGAAACTTAATTATCTTAAATGTCTCATGATCACCAGGGAGGCTTATCTTACAGAAACTTAAGTTTTTAATCATGTACAGAATTATCTTAAATGTCTCATGATCACCAGTGAGGCTTATCTTACAGAAACGTAACAGTTTTTAATCATGTACAGAATTATCTTAAATGTCTCATGATCACCAGGGAGGCTTATCTTACAGAAACGTAACAGTTTTTAATCATGTACAGAATTATCTTAAATGTCTCATGATCACCAGGGAGGCTTATCTTACAGAAACGTAACAGTTTTTAATCATGTACAGAATTATCTTTAATGTCTCATGATCATCAGGGAGGCTTATCTTACAGAAACGTAACAGTTTTTAATCATGTACAGAATTATCTTAAATGTCTCATGATCATCAGGGAGGCTTATCTTACAGAAACTTAACAGTTTTTAATCATGTACAGAATTATCTTAAATGTCTCATGATCACCAGGGAGGCTTATCTTACAGAAACGTAACAGTTTTTAATCATGTACAGAATTATCTTAAATGTCTCATGATCACCAGGGAGGCTTATCATACAGAAACTTAACAGTTTTTAATCATGTACAGAATTATCTTAAATGTCTCATGATCACCAGGGAGGCTTATCTTACAGAAACTTAACAGTTTTTAATCATGTACAGAATTATCTTAAATGTCTCATGATCACCAGGGAGGCTTATCTTACAGAAACGTAACAGTTTTTAATCATGTACAAAATTATCTTAAATGTCTCATGATCACCAGGGAGGCTTATCTTACAGAAACGTAACAGTTTTTAATCATGTACAGAATTATCTTAAATGTCTCATGATCACCAGGGAGGCTTATCTTACAGAAACTTAACAGTTTTTAATCATGTACAGAATTATCTTAAATGTCTCATGATCACCAGGGAGGCTTATCTTACAGAAACTTAACAGTTTTTAATCATGTACAGAATTATCTTAAATGTCTCATGATCACCAGGGAGGCTTATCTTACAGAAACGTAACAGTTTTTAATCATGTACAGAATTATCTTAAATGTCTCATGATCACCAGGGAGGCTTATCTTACAGAAACTTAACAGTTTTTAATCATGTACAGAATTATCTTAAATGTCTCATGATCACCAGGGAGGCTTATCTTACAAAAACGTAACAGTTTTTAATCATGTACAGAATTATCTTAAATGTCTCATGATCACCAGGGAGGCTTATCTTACAGAAATGTAACAGTTTTTAATCATGTACAGATTTATCTTAAATGGCTCATGATCACCAGGGAGGCTTATCTTACAGAAACTTAATTATCTTAAATGTCTCATGATCACCAGGGAGGCTTATCTTACAGAAACTTAATTATCTTAAATGTCTCATGATCACCAGGGAGGCTTATCTTACAGAAACTTAAGTTTTTAATCATGTACAGAATTATCTTAAATGTCTCATGATCACCAGTGAGGCTTATCTTACAGAAACATAACAGTTTTTAATCATGTACAGAATTATCTTAAATGTCTCATAATCACCAGGGAGGCTTATCTTACAGAAACGTAACAGTTTTTAATCATGTACAGAATTATCTTAAATGTCTCATGATCACCAGGGAGGCTTATCTTACAGAAACGTAACAGTTTTTAATCATGTACAGAATTATCTTTAATGTCTCATGATCATCAGGGAGGCTTATCTTACAGAAACGTAACAGTTTTTAATCATGTACAGAATTATCTTAAATGTCTCATGATCATCAGGGAGGCTTATCTTACAGAAACTTAACAGTTTTTAATCATGTACAGAATTATCTTAAATGTCTCATGATCACCAGGGAGGCTTATCTTACAGAAACGTAACAGTTTTTAATCATGTACAGAATTATCTTAAATGTCTCATGATCACCAGGGAGGCTTATCATACAGAAACTTAACAGTTTTTAATCATGTACAGAATTATCTTAAATGTCTCATGATCACCAGGGAGGCTTATCTTACAGAAACTTAACAGTTTTTAATCATGTACAGAATTATCTTAAATGTCTCATGATCACCAGGGAGGCTTATCTTACAGAAACGTAACAGTTTTTAATCATGTACAAAATTATCTTAAATGTCTCATGATCACCAGGGAGGCTTATCTTACAGAAACGTAACAGTTTTTAATCATGTACAGAATTATCTTAAATGTCTCATGATCACCAGGGAGGCTTATCTTACAGAAACTTAACAGTTTTTAATCATGTACAGAATTATCTTAAATGTCTCATGATCACCAGGGAGGCTTATCTTAGAGAAACGTAACAGTTTTTAATCATGTACAGAATTATCTTAAATGTCTCATGATCACCAGGGAGGCTTATCTTACAGAAACGTAACAGTTTTTAATCATGTACAGAATTATCTTAAATGTCTCATGATCACCAGGGAGGCTTATCTTACAGAAACGTAACAGTTTTTAATCATGTACAGAATTATCTTAAATGTCTCATGATCACCAGGGAGGCTTATCTTACAGAAACTTAACAGTTTTTAATCATGTACAGAATTATCTTAAATGTCTCATGATCACCAGGGAGGCTTATCTTACAGAAACGTAACAGTTTTTAATCACGTACAGAATTATCTTAAATGTCTCATGATCACCAGGGAGGCTTATCTTACAGAAACTTAACAGTTTTTAATCATGTACAGAATTATCTTAAATGTCTCATGATCACCAGGGAGGCTTATCTTACAGAAACTTAACAGTTTTCAATCATGTACAGAATTATCTTAAATGTCTCATGATCACCAGGGAGGCTTATCTTACAGAAACGTAACAGTTTTTAATCATGTACAGAATTATCTTAAATGTCTCATGATCACCAGGGAGGTTTATCTTACAGAAACGTAACAGTTTTTAATCATGTACAGAATTATCTTATATGTCTCATGATCACCAGGGAGGCTTATCTTACAGAAACTTAACAGTTTTTAATCATGTACAGAATTATCTTAAATGTCTCATGATCACCAGGGAGGCTTATCTTACAGAAACGTAACAGTTTTTAATCATGTACAGAATTATCTTAAATGTCTCATGATCACCAGGGAGGCTTATCTTACAGAAACTTAACAGTTTTTAATCATGTACAGAATTATCTTAAATGTCTCATGATCACCAGGGAGGCTTATCTTACAGAAACGTAACAGTTTTTAATCATGTACAGAATTATCTTAAATGTCTCATGATCACCAGGGAGGCTTATCTTACAGAAACGTAACAGTTTTTAATCATGTACAGAATTATCTTAAATGTCTCATGATCACCAGGGAGGCTTATCTTACAGAAACGTAACAGTTTTTAATCATGTACAGAATTATCTTAAATGTCTCATGATCACCAGGAAGGCTTATCTTACAGAAACGTAACAGTTTTTAATCATGTACAGAATTATCTTAAATGTCTCATGATCACCAGGGAGGCTTATCTTACAGAAACTTAACAGTTTTTAATCATGTACAGAATTATCTTAAATGTCTCATGATCACCAGGGAGGCTTATCTTACAGAAACGTAACAGTTTTTAATCATGTACAGAATTATCTTAAATGTCTCATGATCACCAGGGAGGCTTATCTTACAGAAACTTAACAGTTTTTAATCATGTACAGAATTATCTTAAATGTCTCATGATCACCAGGGAGGCTTATCTTACAGAAACTTAACAGTTTTTAATCATGTACGGAATTATCTTAAATGTCTCATGATCACCAGGGAGGCTTATCTTACAGAAACGTAACAGTTTTTAATCATGTACAGAATTATCTTAAATGTCTCATGATCACCAGGGAGGCTTATCTTACAGAAACGTAACAGTTTTTAATCATGTACAGAATTATCTTAAATGTCTCATGATCATCAGGGAGGCTTATCTTACAGAAACGTAACAGTTTTTAATCATGTACAGAATTATCTTAAATGTCTCATGATCACCAGGGAGGCTTATCTTACAGAAACTTAACAGTTTTTAATCATGTACAGAATTATCTTAAATGTCTCATGATCACCAGGGGGGCTTATCTTACAGAAACGTAACAGTTTTTAATCATGTACAGAATTATCTTAAATGTCTCATGATCACCAGGGAGGCTTATCTTACAGAAACTTAACAGTTTTTAATCATGTACAGAATTATCTTAAATGTCTCATGATCACCAGGGAGGCTTATCTTACAGAAACTTAACAGTTTTCAATCATGTACAGAATTATCTTAAATGTCTCATGATTACCAGGGAGGCTTATCTTACAGAAACGTCACAGTTTTTAATCATGTACAGAATTATCTTAAATGTCTCATGATCACCAGGGAGGCTTATCTTACAGAAACGTAACAGTTTTTAATCATGTACAGAATTATCTTAAATGTCTCATGATCACCAGGGAGGCTTATCTTACAGAAACGTAACAGTTTTTAATCATGTACAGAATTATCTTAAATGTCTCATGATCACCAGGGAGGCTTATCTTACAGAAACTTAACAGTTTTTAATCATGTACAGAATTATCTTAAATGTCTCATGATCACCAGGGAGGCTTATCTTACAGAAACGTAACAGTTTTTAATCATGTACAGAATTATCTTAAATGTCTCATGATCACCAGGGAGGCTTATCTTACAGAAACGTAACAGTTTTTAATCATGTACAGATTTATCTTAAATGTCTCATGATCACCAGGGAGGCTTATCTTACAGAAACTTAATTATCTTAAATGTCTCATGATCACCAGGGAGGCTTATCTTACAGAAACTTAATTATCTTAAATGTCTCATGATCACCAGGGAGGCTTATCTTACAGAAACTTAAGTTTTTAATCATGTACAGAATTATCTTAAATGTCTCATGATCACCAGGGAGGCTTATCTTACAGAAACTTAACAGTTTTTAATCATGTACAGAATTATCTTAAATGTCTCATGATCACCAGGGAGGCTTATCTTACAGAAACGTAACAGTTTTTAATCATTTACAGAATTATCTTAAATGTCTCATGATCACCAGGGAGGCTTATCTTACAGAAACTTAACAGTTTTTAATCATGTACAGAATTATCTTAAATGTCTCATGATCACCAGGGAGGCTTATCTTACAGAAACTTAACAGTTTTTAATCATGTACAGAATTATCTTAAATGTCTCATGATCACCAGGGAGGCTTATCTTACAGAAACGTAACAGTTTTTAATCATGTACAGAATTATCTTAAATGTCTCATGATCACCAGGGAGGCTTATCTTACAGAAACGTAACAGTTTTTAATCATGTACAGAATTATCTTAAATGTCTCATGATCATCAGGGAGGCTTATCTTACAGAAACGTAACAGTTTTTAATCATGTACAGAATTATCTTAAATGTCTCATGATCACCAGGGAGGCTTATCTTACAGAAACTTAACAGTTTTTAATCATGTACAGAATTATCTTAAATGTCTCATGATCACCAGGGGGGCTTATCTTACAGAAACGTAACAGTTTTTAATCATGTACAGAATTATCTTAAATGTCTCATGATCACCAGGGAGGCTTATCTTACAGAAACTTAACAGTTTTTAATCATGTACAGAATTATCTTAAATGTCTCATGATCACCAGGGAGGCTTATCTTACAGAAACTTAACAGTTTTCAATCATGTACAGAATTATCTTAAATGTCTCATGATTACCAGGGAGGCTTATCTTACAGAAACGTCACAGTTTTTAATCATGTACAGAATTATCTTAAATGTCTCATGATCACCAGGGAGGCTTATCTTACAGAAACGTAACAGTTTTTAATCATGTACAGAATTATCTTAAATGTCTCATGATCACCAGGGAGGCTTATCTTACAGAAACGTCACAGTTTTTAATCATGTACAGAATTATCTTAAATGTCTCATGATCACCAGGGAGGCTTATCTTACAGAAACTTAACAGTTTTTAATCATGTACAGAATTATCTTAAATGTCTCATGATCACCAGGGAGGCTTATCTTACAGAAACTTAACAGTTTTTAATCATGTACAGAATTATCTTAAATGTCTCATGATCACCAGGGAGGCTTATCTTACAGAAACGTAACAGTTTTTAATCATGTACAGATTTATCTTAAATGTCTCATGATCACCAGGGAGGCTTATCTTACAGAAACTTAATTATCTTAAATGTCTCATGATCACCAGGGAGGCTTATCTTACAGAAACTTAATTATCTTAAATGTCTCATGATCACCAGGGAGGCTTATCTTACAGAAACTTAAGTTTTTAATCATGTACAGAATTATCTTAAATGTCTCATGATCACCAGGGAGGCTTATCTTACAGAAACGTAACAGTTTTTAATCATGTACAGAATTATCTTAAATGTCTCATGATCACCAGGGAGGCTTATCTTACAGAAACGTAACAGTTTTTAATCATGTACAGAATTATCTTAAATGTCTCATGATCACCAGGGAGGCTTATCTTACAGAAACGTAACAGTTTTTAATCATGTACAGAATTATCTTAAATATCTCATGATCACCAGGGAGGCTTATCTTACAGAAACGTAACAGTTTTTAATCATGTACAGAATTATCTTAAATGTCTCATGATCACCAGGGAGGCTTATCTTACAGAAACTTAACAGTTTTTAATCATGTACAGAATTATCTTAAATGTCTCATGATCACCAGGGAGGCTTATCTTACAGAAACGTAACAGTTTTTAATCATGTACAGATTTATCTTAAATGTCTCATGATCACCAGGGAGGCTTATCTTACAGAAACTTAATTATCTTAAATGTCTCATGATCACCAGGGAGGCTTATCTTACAGAAACTTAATTATCTTAAATGTCTCATGATCACCAGGGAGGCTTATCTTACAGAAACTTAAGTTTTTAATCATGTACAGAATTATCTTAAATGTCTCATGATCACCAGGGAGGCTTATCTTACAGAAACGTAACAGTTTTTAATCATGCACAGAATTATCTTAAATGTCTCATGATCACCAGGGAGGCTTATCTTACAGAAACGTAACAGTTTTTAATCATGTACAGAATTATCTTAAATGTCTCATGATCACCAGGGAGGCTTATCTTACAGAAACTTAACAGTTTTTAATCATGTACAGAATTATCTTAAATGTCTCATGATCACCAGGGAGGTTTATCTTACAGAAACGTAACAGTTTTTAATCATGTACAGAATTATCTTATATATCTCATGATCACCAGGGAGGCTTATCTTACAGAAACGTAACAGTTTTTAATCATGTACAGAATTATCTTAAATGTCTCATGATCACCAGGGAGGCTTATCTTACAGAAACGTAACAGTTTTTAATCATGTACAGAATTATCTTAAATGTCTCATGATCACCAGGGAGGCTTATCTTACAGAAACGTAACAGTTTTTAATCATGTACAGAATTATCTTAAATGTCTCATGATCACCAGGGAGGCTTATCTTACAGAAACGTAACAGTTTTTAATCATGTACAGAATTATCTTAAATGTCTCATGATCACCAGGGAGGCTTATCTTACAGAAACTTAACAGTTTTTAATCATGTACAGAATTATCTTAAATGTCTCATGATCACCAGGGAGGCTTATCTTACAGAAACGTAACAGTTTTTAATCATGTACAGATTTATCTTAAATGTCTCATGATCACCAGGGAGGCTTATCTTACAGAAACTTAATTATCTTAAATGTCTCATGATCACCAGGGAGGCTTATCTTACAGAAACTTAATTATCTTAAATGTCTCATGATCACCAGGGAGGCTTATCTTACAGAAACTTAAGTTTTTAATCATGTACAGAATTATCTTAAATGTCTCATGATCACCAGGGAGGCTTATCTTACAGAAACGTAACAGTTTTTAATCATGCACAGAATTATCTTAAATGTCTCATGATCACCAGGGAGGCTTATCTTACAGAAACGTAACAGTTTTTAATCATGTACAGAATTATCTTAAATGTCTCATGATCACCAGGGAGGCTTATCTTACAGAAACTTAACAGTTTTTAATCATGTACAGAATTATCTTAAATGTCTCATGATCACCAGGGAGGTTTATCTTACAGAAACGTAACAGTTTTTAATCATGTACAGAATTATCTTATATATCTCATGATCACCAGGGAGGCTTATCTTACAGAAACGTAACAGTTTTTAATCATGTACAGAATTATCTTAAATGTCTCATGATCACCAGGGAGGCTTATCTTACAGAAACGTAACAGTTTTTAATCATGTACAGAATTATCTTAAATGTCTCATGATCACCAGGGAGGCTTATCTTACAGAAACGTAACAGTTTTTAATCATGTACAGAATTATCTTAAATGTCTCATGATCACCAGGGAGGCTTATCTTACAGAAACGTAACAGTTTTTAATCATGTACAGAATTATCTTAAATGTCTCATGATCACCAGGGAGGCTTATCTTACAGAAACATAACAGTTTTTAATCATGCACAGAATTATCTTAAATGTCTCATGATCACCAGGGATGCTTATCTTACAGAAACTTAACAGTTTTTAATCATGTACAGAATTATCTTAAATGTCTCATGATCACCAGGGAGGCTTATCTTACAGAAACGTAACAGTTTTTAATCATGTACAGAATTATCTTAAATGTCTCATGATCACCAGGGAGGCTTATCTTACAGAAACGTAACAGTTTTTAATCATGTACAGAATTATCTTAAATGTCTCATGATCACCAGGGAGGCTTATCTTACAGAAACTTAACAGTTTTCAATCATGTACAGAATTATCTTAAATGTCTCATGATCACCAGGGAGGCTTATCTTACAGAAACGTAACAGTTTTTAATCATGTACAGAATTATCTTAAATGTCTCATGATCACCAGGGAGGTTTATCTTACAGAAACGTAACAGTTTTTAATCATGTACAGAATTATCTTATATGTCTCATGATCACCAGGGAGGCTTATCTTACAGAAACTTAACAGTTTTTAATCATGTACAGAATTATCTTAAATGTCTCATGATCACCAGGGAGGCTTATCTTACAGAAACGTAACAGTTTTTAATCATGTACAGAATTATCTTAAATGTCTCATGATCACCAGGGAGGCTTATCTTACAGAAACTTAACAGTTTTTAATCATGTACAGAATTATCTTAAATGTCTCATGATCACCAGGGAGGCTTATCTTACAGAAACGTAACAGTTTTTAATCATGTACAGAATTATCTTAAATGTCTCATGATCACCAGGGAGGCTTATCTTACAGAAACTTAACAGTTTTTAATCATGTACAGAATTATCTTAAATGTCTCATGATCACCAGGGAGGCTTATCTTACAGAAACGTAACAGTTTTTAATCATGTACAGAATTATCTTAAATGTCTCATGATCACCAGGAAGGCTTATCTTACAGAAACGTAACAGTTTTTAATCATGTACATAATTATCTTAAATGTCTCATGATCACCAGGGAGGCTTATCTTACAGAAACTTAACAGTTTTTAATCATGTACAGAATTATCTTAAATGTCTCATGATCACCAGGGAGGCTTATCTTACAGAAACGTAACAGTTTTTAATCATGTACAGAATTATCTTAAATGTCTCATGATCACCAGGGAGGCTTATCTTACAGAAACTTAACAGTTTTTAATCATGTACAGAATTATCTTAAATGTCTCATGATCACCAGGGAGGCTTATCTTACAGAAACGTAACAGTTTTTAATCATGTACAGATTTATCTTAAATGTCTCATGATCACCAGGGAGGCTTATCTTACAGAAACTTAATTATCTTAAATGTCTCATGATCACCAGGGAGGCTTATCTTACAGAAACTTAATTATCTTAAATGTCTCATGATCACCAGGGAGGCTTATCTTACAGAAACTTAAGTTTTTAATCATGTACAGAATTATCTTAAATGTCTCATGATCACCAGGGAGGCTTATCTTACAGAAACGTAACAGTTTTTAATCATGCACAGAATTATCTTAAATGTCTCATGATCACCAGGGAGGCTTATCTTACAGAAACATAACAGTTTTTAATCATGTACAGAATTATCTTAAATGTCTCATGATCACCAGGGAGGCTTATCTTACAGAAACGTAACAGTTTTTAATCATGTACAGAATTATCTTAAATGTCTCATGATCACCAGGGAGGTTTATCTTACAGAAACGTAACAGTTTTTAATCATGTACAGAATTATCTTATATATCTCATGATCACCAGGGAGGCTTATCTTACAGAAACGTAACAGTTTTTAATCATGTACAGAATTATCTTAAATGTCTCATGATCACCAGGGAGGCTTATCTTACAGAAACGTAACAGTTTTTAATCATGTACAGAATTATCTTAAATGTCTCATGATCACCAGGGAGGTTTATCTTACAGAAACGTAACAGTTTTTAATCATGTACAGAATTATCTTATATGTCTCATGATCACCAGGGAGGCTTATCTTACAGAAACTTAACAGTTTGTAATCATGTACAGAATTATCTTAAATGTCTCATGATCACCAGGGAGGCTTATCTTACAGAAACGTAACAGTTTTTAATCATGTATAGAATTATCTTAAATGTCTCATGATCACCAGGGAGGCTTATCTTACAGAAACTTAACAGTTTTTAATCATGTACAGAATTATCTTAAATGTCTCATGATCACCAGGGAGGCTTATCTTACAGAAACTTAACAGTTTTTAATCATGTACAGAATTATCTTAAATGTCTCATGATCACCAGGGAGGTTTATCTTACAGAAACGTAACAGTTTTTAATCATGTACAGAATTATCTTATATATCTCATGATCACCAGGGAGGCTTATCTTACAGAAACGTAACAGTTTTTAATCATGTACAGAATTATCTTAAATGTCTCATGATCACCAGGGAGGCTTATCTTACAGAAACGTAACAGTTTTTAATCATGTACAGAATTATCTTAAATGTCTCATGATCACCAGGGAGGCTTATCTTACAGAAACGTAACAGTTTTTAATCATGTACAGAATTATCTTAAATGTCTCATGATCACCAGGGAGGCTTATCTTACAGAAACGTAACAGTTTTTAATCATGTACAGAATTATCTTAAATGTCTCATGATCACCAGGGAGGCTTATCTTACAGAAACATAACAGTTTTTAATCATGCACAGAATTATCTTAAATGTCTCATGATCACCAGGGATGCTTATCTTACAGAAACTTAACAGTTTTTAATCATGTACAGAATTATCTTAAATGTCTCATGATCACCAGGGAGGCTTATCTTACAGAAACGTAACAGTTTTTAATCATGTACAGAATTATCTTAAATGTCTCATGATCACCAGGGAGGCTTATCTTACAGAAACGTAACAGTTTTTAATCATGTACAGAATTATCTTAAATGTCTCATGATCACCAGGGAGGCTTATCTTACAGAAACTTAACAGTTTTCAATCATGTACAGAATTATCTTAAATGTCTCATGATCACCAGGGAGGCTTATCTTACAGAAACGTAACAGTTTTTAATCATGTACAGAATTATCTTAAATGTCTCATGATCACCAGGGAGGTTTATCTTACAGAAACGTAACAGTTTTTAATCATGTACAGAATTATCTTATATGTCTCATGATCACCAGGGAGGCTTATCTTACAGAAACTTAACAGTTTTTAATCATGTACAGAATTATCTTAAATGTCTCATGATCACCAGGGAGGCTTATCTTACAGAAACGTAACAGTTTTTAATCATGTACAGAATTATCTTAAATGTCTCATGATCACCAGGGAGGCTTATCTTACAGAAACTTAACAGTTTTTAATCATGTACAGAATTATCTTAAATGTCTCATGATCACCAGGGAGGCTTATCTTACAGAAACGTAACAGTTTTTAATCATGTACAGAATTATCTTAAATGTCTCATGATCACCAGGGAGGCTTATCTTACAGAAACTTAACAGTTTTTAATCATGTACAGAATTATCTTAAATGTCTCATGATCACCAGGGAGGCTTATCTTACAGAAACGTAACAGTTTTTAATCATGTACAGAATTATCTTAAATGTCTCATGATCACCAGGAAGGCTTATCTTACAGAAACGTAACAGTTTTTAATCATGTACATAATTATCTTAAATGTCTCATGATCACCAGGGAGGCTTATCTTACAGAAACTTAACAGTTTTTAATCATGTACAGAATTATCTTAAATGTCTCATGATCACCAGGGAGGCTTATCTTACAGAAACGTAACAGTTTTTAATCATGTACAGAATTATCTTAAATGTCTCATGATCACCAGGGAGGCTTATCTTACAGAAACTTAACAGTTTTTAATCATGTACAGAATTATCTTAAATGTCTCATGATCACCAGGGAGGCTTATCTTACAGAAACGTAACAGTTTTTAATCATGTACAGATTTATCTTAAATGTCTCATGATCACCAGGGAGGCTTATCTTACAGAAACTTAATTATCTTAAATGTCTCATGATCACCAGGGAGGCTTATCTTACAGAAACTTAATTATCTTAAATGTCTCATGATCACCAGGGAGGCTTATCTTACAGAAACTTAAGTTTTTAATCATGTACAGAATTATCTTAAATGTCTCATGATCACCAGGGAGGCTTATCTTACAGAAACGTAACAGTTTTTAATCATGCACAGAATTATCTTAAATGTCTCATGATCACCAGGGAGGCTTATCTTACAGAAACATAACAGTTTTTAATCATGTACAGAATTATCTTAAATGTCTCATGATCACCAGGGAGGCTTATCTTACAGAAACTTAACAGTTTTTAATCATGTACAGAATTATCTTAAATGTCTCATGATCACCAGGGAGGTTTATCTTACAGAAACGTAACAGTTTTTAATCATGTACAGAATTATCTTATATATCTCATGATCACCAGGGAGGCTTATCTTACAGAAACGTAACAGTTTTTAATCATGTACAGAATTATCTTAAATGTCTCATGATCACCAGGGAGGCTTATCTTACAGAAACGTAACAGTTTTTAATCATGTACAGAATTATCTTAAATGTCTCATGATCACCAGGGAGGCTTATCTTACAGAAACGTAACAGTTTTTAATCATGTACAGAATTATCTTAAATGTCTCATGATCACCAGGGAGGCTTATCTTACAGAAACGTAACAGTTTTTAATCATGTACAGAATTATCTTAAATGTCTCATGATCACCAGGGAGGCTTATCTTACAGAAACATAACAGTTTTTAATCATGCACAGAATTATCTTAAATGTCTCATAATCACCAGGGAGGCTTATCTTACAGAAACGTAACAGTTTTTAATCATGTACAGAATTATCTTAAATGTCTCATGATCACCAGGGAGGCTTATCTTACAGAAACGTAACAGTTTTTAATCATGTACAGAATTATCTTAAATGTCTCATGATCACCAGGGAGGCTTATCTTACAGAAACTTAACAGTTTTCAATCATGTACAGAATTATCTTAAATGTCTCATGATCACCAGGGAGGCTTATCTTACAGAAACGTAACAGTTTTTAATCATGTACAGAATTATCTTAAATGTCTCATGATCACCAGGGAGGTTTATCTTACAGAAACGTAACAGTTTTTAATCATGTACAGAATTATCTTATATGTCTCATGATCACCAGGGAGGCTTATCTTACAGAAACTTAACAGTTTTTAATCATGTACAGAATTATCTTAAATGTCTCATGATCACCAGGGAGGCTTATCTTACAGAAACGTAACAGTTTTTAATCATGTACAGAATTATCTTAAATGTCTCATGATCACCAGGGAGGCTTATCTTACAGAAACTTAACAGTTTTTAATCATGTACAGAATTATCTTAAATGTCTCATGATCACCAGGGAGGCTTATCTTACAGAAACGTAACAGTTTTTAATCATGTACAGAATTATCTTAAATGTCTCATGATCACCAGGGAGGCTTATCTTACAGAAACTTAACAGTTTTTAATCATGTACAGAATTATCTTAAATGTCTCATGATCACCAGGGAGGCTTATCTTACAGAAACGTAACAGTTTTTAATCATGTACAGAATTATCTTAAATGTCTCATGATCACCAGGAAGGCTTATCTTACAGAAACGTAACAGTTTTTAATCATGTACATAATTATCTTAAATGTCTCATGATCACCAGGGAGGCTTATCTTACAGAAACTTAACAGTTTTTAATCATGTACAGAATTATCTTAAATGTCTCATGATCACCAGGGAGGCTTATCTTACAGAAACGTAACAGTTTTTAATCATGTACAGAATTATCTTAAATGTCTCATGATCACCAGGGAGGCTTATCTTACAGAAACTTAACAGTTTTTAATCATGTACAGAATTATCTTAAATGTCTCATGATCACCAGGGAGGCTTATCTTACAGAAACGTAACAGTTTTTAATCATGTACAGATTTATCTTAAATGTCTCATGATCACCAGGGAGGCTTATCTTACAGAAACTTAATTATCTTAAATGTCTCATGATCACCAGGGAGGCTTATCTTACAGAAACTTAATTATCTTAAATGTCTCATGATCACCAGGGAGGCTTATCTTACAGAAACTTAAGTTTTTAATCATGTACAGAATTATCTTAAATGTCTCATGATCACCAGGGAGGCTTATCTTACAGAAACGTAACAGTTTTTAATCATGCACAGAATTATCTTAAATGTCTCATGATCACCAGGGAGGCTTATCTTACAGAAACATAACAGTTTTTAATCATGTACAGAATTATCTTAAATGTCTCATGATCACCAGGGAGGCTTATCTTACAGAAACGTAACAGTTTTTAATCATGTACAGAATTATCTTAAATGTCTCATGATCACCAGGGAGGTTTATCTTACAGAAACGTAACAGTTTTTAATCATGTACAGAATTATCTTATATATCTCATGATCACCAGGGAGGCTTATCTTACAGAAACGTAACAGTTTTTAATCATGTACAGAATTATCTTAAATGTCTCATGATCACCAGGGAGGCTTATCTTACAGAAACGTAACAGTTTTTAATCATGTACAGAATTATCTTAAATGTCTCATGATCACCAGGGAGGTTTATCTTACAGAAACGTAACAGTTTTTAATCATGTACAGAATTATCTTATATGTCTCATGATCACCAGGGAGGCTTATCTTACAGAAACTTAACAGTTTGTAATCATGTACAGAATTATCTTAAATGTCTCATGATCACCAGGGAGGCTTATCTTACAGAAACGTAACAGTTTTTAATCATGTATAGAATTATCTTAAATGTCTCATGATCACCAGGGAGGCTTATCTTACAGAAACTTAACAGTTTTTAATCATGTACAGAATTATCTTAAATGTCTCATGATCACCAGGGAGGCTTATCTTACAGAAACTTAACAGTTTTTAATCATGTACAGAATTATCTTAAATGTCTCATGATCACCAGGGAGGTTTATCTTACAGAAACGTAACAGTTTTTAATCATGTACAGAATTATCTTATATATCTCATGATCACCAGGGAGGCTTATCTTACAGAAACGTAACAGTTTTTAATCATGTACAGAATTATCTTAAATGTCTCATGATCACCAGGGAGGCTTATCTTACAGAAACGTAACAGTTTTTAATCATGTACAGAATTATCTTAAATGTCTCATGATCACCAGGGAGGCTTATCTTACAGAAACGTAACAGTTTTTAATCATGTACAGAATTATCTTAAATGTCTCATGATCACCAGGGAGGCTTATCTTACAGAAACGTAACAGTTTTTAATCATGTACAGAATTATCTTAAATGTCTCATGATCACCAGGGAGGCTTATCTTACAGAAACATAACAGTTTTTAATCATGCACAGAATTATCTTAAATGTCTCATGATCACCAGGGATGCTTATCTTACAGAAACTTAACAGTTTTTAATCATGTACAGAATTATCTTAAATGTCTCATGATCACCAGGGAGGCTTATCTTACAGAAACGTAACAGTTTTTAATCATGTACAGAATTATCTTAAATGTCTCATGATCACCAGGGAGGCTTATCTTACAGAAACGTAACAGTTTTTAATCATGTACAGAATTATCTTAAATGTCTCATGATCACCAGGGAGGCTTATCTTACAGAAACTTAACAGTTTTCAATCATGTACAGAATTATCTTAAATGTCTCATGATCACCAGGGAGGCTTATCTTACAGAAACGTAACAGTTTTTAATCATGTACAGAATTATCTTAAATGTCTCATGATCACCAGGGAGGTTTATCTTACAGAAACGTAACAGTTTTTAATCATGTACAGAATTATCTTATATGTCTCATGATCACCAGGGAGGCTTATCTTACAGAAACTTAACAGTTTTTAATCATGTACAGAATTATCTTAAATGTCTCATGATCACCAGGGAGGCTTATCTTACAGAAACGTAACAGTTTTTAATCATGTACAGAATTATCTTAAATGTCTCATGATCACCAGGGAGGCTTATCTTACAGAAACTTAACAGTTTTTAATCATGTACAGAATTATCTTAAATGTCTCATGATCACCAGGGAGGCTTATCTTACAGAAACGTAACAGTTTTTAATCATGTACAGAATTATCTTAAATGTCTCATGATCACCAGGGAGGCTTATCTTACAGAAACTTAACAGTTTTTAATCATGTACAGAATTATCTTAAATGTCTCATGATCACCAGGGAGGCTTATCTTACAGAAACGTAACAGTTTTTAATCATGTACAGAATTATCTTAAATGTCTCATGATCACCAGGAAGGCTTATCTTACAGAAACGTAACAGTTTTTAATCATGTACATAATTATCTTAAATGTCTCATGATCACCAGGGAGGCTTATCTTACAGAAACTTAACAGTTTTTAATCATGTACAGAATTATCTTAAATGTCTCATGATCACCAGGGAGGCTTATCTTACAGAAACGTAACAGTTTTTAATCATGTACAGAATTATCTTAAATGTCTCATGATCACCAGGGAGGCTTATCTTACAGAAACTTAACAGTTTTTAATCATGTACAGAATTATCTTAAATGTCTCATGATCACCAGGGAGGCTTATCTTACAGAAACGTAACAGTTTTTAATCATGTACAGATTTATCTTAAATGTCTCATGATCACCAGGGAGGCTTATCTTACAGAAACTTAATTATCTTAAATGTCTCATGATCACCAGGGAGGCTTATCTTACAGAAACTTAATTATCTTAAATGTCTCATGATCACCAGGGAGGCTTATCTTACAGAAACTTAAGTTTTTAATCATGTACAGAATTATCTTAAATGTCTCATGATCACCAGGGAGGCTTATCTTACAGAAACGTAACAGTTTTTAATCATGCACAGAATTATCTTAAATGTCTCATGATCACCAGGGAGGCTTATCTTACAGAAACATAACAGTTTTTAATCATGTACAGAATTATCTTAAATGTCTCATGATCACCAGGGAGGCTTATCTTACAGAAACGTAACAGTTTTTAATCATGTACAGAATTATCTTAAATGTCTCATGATCACCAGGGAGGTTTATCTTACAGAAACGTAACAGTTTTTAATCATGTACAGAATTATCTTATATATCTCATGATCACCAGGGAGGCTTATCTTACAGAAACGTAACAGTTTTTAATCATGTACAGAATTATCTTAAATGTCTCATGATCACCAGGGAGGCTTATCTTACAGAAACGTAACAGTTTTTAATCATGTACAGAATTATCTTAAATGTCTCATGATCACCAGGGAGGTTTATCTTACAGAAACGTAACAGTTTTTAATCATGTACAGAATTATCTTATATGTCTCATGATCACCAGGGAGGCTTATCTTACAGAAACTTAACAGTTTGTAATCATGTACAGAATTATCTTAAATGTCTCATGATCACCAGGGAGGCTTATCTTACAGAAACGTAACAGTTTTTAATCATGTATAGAATTATCTTAAATGTCTCATGATCACCAGGGAGGCTTATCTTACAGAAACTTAACAGTTTTTAATCATGTACAGAATTATCTTAAATGTCTCATGATCACCAGGGAGGCTTATCTTACAGAAACGTAACAGTTTTTAATCATGTACAGAATTATCTTAAATGTCTCATGATCACCAGGGAGGCTTATCTTACAGAAACTTAACAGTTTTTAATCATGTACAGAATTATCTTAAATGTCTCATGATCACCAGGGAGGCTTATCTTACAGAAACTTAACAGTTTTTAATCATGTACAGAATTATCTTAAATGTCTCATGATCACCAGGGAGGCTTATCTTACAGAAACGTAACAGTTTTTAATCATGTACAGAATTATCTTAAATGTCTCATGATCACCAGGGAGGCTTTTCTTACAGAAACTTAACAGTTTTTAATCATGTACAGAATTATCTTAAATGTCTCATGATCACCAGGGAGGCTTATCTTACAGAAACTTAACAGTTTTTAATCATGTACAGAATTATCTTAAATGTCTCATGATCACCAGGGAGGCTTATCTTACAGAAACGTAACAGTTTTTAATCATGTACAGAATTATCTTAAATGTCTCATGATCACCAGGGAGGCTTATCTTACAGAAACTTAACAGTTTTTAATCATGTACAGAATTATCTTAAATGTCTCATGATCATCAGGGAGGCTTATCTTACAGAAACGTAACAGTTTTTAATCATGTACAGAATTATCTTAAATGTCTCATGATCACCAGGGAGGCTTATCTTACAGAAACTTAACAGTTTTTAATCATGTACAGAATTATCTTAAATGTCTCATGATCACCAGGGGGGCTTATCTTACAGAAACGTAACAGTTTTTAATCATGTACAGAATTATCTTAAATGTCTCATGATCACCAGGGAGGCTTATCTTACAGAAACGTAACAGTTTTTAATCATGTACAGAATTATCTTAAATGTCTCATGATCACCAGGGAGGCTTATCTTACAGAAACTTAACAGTTTTTAATCATGTACAGAATTATCTTAAATGTCTCATGATCACCAGGGGGGCTTATCTTACAGAAACGTAACAGTTTTTAATCATGTACAGAATTATCTTAAATGTCTCATGATCACCAGGGAGGCTTATCTTACAGAAACTTAACAGTTTTTAATCATGTACAGAATTATCTTAAATGTCTCATGATCACCAGGGAGGCTTATCTTACAGAAACGTAACAGTTTTTAATCATGTACAGAATTATCTTAAATGTCTCATGATCACCAGGGAGGCTTATCTTACAGAAACGTAACAGTTTTTAATCATGTACAGAATTATCTTAAATGTCTCATGATCACCAGGGGGGCTTATCTTACAGAAACGTAACAGTTTTTAATCATGTACAGAATTATCTTAAATGTCTCATGATCACCAGGGAGGCTTATCTTACAGAAACTTAACAGTTTTTAATCATGTACAGAATTATCTTAAATGTCTCATGATCACCAGGGAGGCTTATCTTACAGAAACTTAACAGTTTTCAATCATGTACAGAATTATCTTAAATGTTTCATGATTACCAGGGAGGCTTATCTTACAGAAACGTCACAGTTTTTAATCATGTACAGAATTATCTTAAATGTCTCATGATCACCAGGGAGGCTTATCTTACAGAAACGTAACAGTTTTTAATCATGTACAGAATTATCTTAAATGTCTCATGATCACCAGGGAGGCTTATCTTACAGAAACGTAACAGTTTTTAATCATGTACAGAATTATCTTAAATGTCTCATGATCACCAGGGAGGCTTATCTTACAGAAACTTAACAGTTTTTAATCATGTACAGAATTATCTTAAATGTCTCATGATCACCAGGGAGGCTTATCTTACAGAAACGTAACAGTTTTTAATCATGTACAGAATTATCTTAAATGTCTCATGATCACCAGGGAGGCTTATCTTACAGAAACGTAACAGTTTTTAATCATGTACAGATTTATCTTAAATGTCTCATGATCACCAGGGAGGCTTATCTTACAGAAACTTAATTATCTTAAATGTCTCATGATCACCAGGGAGGCTTATCTTACAGAAACTTAATTATCTTAAATGTCTCATGATCACCAGGGAGGCTTATCTTACAGAAACTTAAGTTTTTAATCATGTACAGAATTATCTTAAATGTCTCATGATCACCAGGGAGGCTTATCTTACAGAAACGTAACAGTTTTTAATCATGCACAGAATTATCTTAAATGTCTCATGATCACCAGGGAGGCTTATCTTACAGAAACGTAACAGTTTTTAATCATGTACAGAATTATCTTAAATGTCTCATGATCACCAGGGAGGCTTATCTTACAGAAACTTAACAGTTTTTAATCATGTACAGAATTATCTTAAATGTCTCATGATCACCAGGGAGGTTTATCTTACAGAAACGTAACAGTTTTTAATCATGTACAGAATTATCTTATATATCTCATGATCACCAGGGAGGCTTATCTTACAGAAACGTAACAGTTTTTAATCATGTACAGAATTATCTTAAATGTCTCATGATCACCAGGGAGGCTTATCTTACAGAAACGTAACAGTTTTTAATCATGTACAGAATTATCTTAAATGTCTCATGATCACCAGGGAGGCTTATCTTACAGAAACGTAACAGTTTTTAATCATGTACAGAATTATCTTAAATGTCTCATGATCACTAGGGAGGCTTATCTTACAGAAACGTAACCGTTTTTAATCATGTACAGAATTATCTTAAATGTCTCATGATCACCAGGGAGGCTTATCTTACAGAAACGTAACAGTTTTTAATCATGCACAGAATTATCTTAAATGTCTCATGATCACCAGGGATGCTTATCTTACAGAAACTTAACAGTTTTTAATCATGTACAGAATTATCTTAAATGTCTCATGATCACCAGGGAGGCTTATCTTACAGAAACGTAACAGTTTTTAATCATGTACAGAATTATCTTAAATGTCTCATGATCACCAGGGAGGCTTATCTTACAGAAACGTAACAGTTTTTAATCATGTACAGAATTATCTTAAATGTCTCATGATCACCAGGGAGGCTTATCTTACAGAAACTTAACAGTTTTCAATCATGTACAGAATTATCTTAAATGTCTCATGATCACCAGGGAGGCTTATCTTACAGAAACGTAACAGTTTTTAATCATGTACAGAATTATCTTAAATGTCTCATGATCACCAGGGAGGTTTATCTTACAGAAACGTAACAGTTTTTAATCATGTACAGAATTATCTTAAATGTCTCATGATCACCAGGGAGGCTTATCTTACAGAAACTTAACAGTTTTTAATCATGTACAGAATTATCTTAAATGTCTCATGATCACCAGGGAGGCTTATCTTACAGAAACGTAACAGTTTTTAATCATGTACAGAATTATCTTAAATGTCTCATGATCACCAGGGAGGCTTATCTTACAGAAACTTAACAGTTTTTAATCATGTACAGAATTATCTTAAATGTCTCATGATCACCAGGGAGGCTTATCTTACAGAAACGTAACAGTTTTTAATCATGTACAGAATTATCTTAAATGTCTCATGATCACCAGGGAGGCTTATCTTACAGAAACGTAACAGTTTTTAATCATGTACAGAATTATCTTAAATGTCTCATGATCACCAGGGAGGCTTATCTTACAGAAACGTAACAGTTTTTAATCATGTACAGAATTATCTTAAATGTCTCATGATCACCAGGGAGGCTTATCTTACAGAAACTTAACAGTTTTTAATCATGTACAGAATTATCTTAAATGTCTCATGATCACCAGGGAGGCTTATCTTACAGAAACGTAACAGTTTTTAATCATGTACAGATTTATCTTAAATGTCTCATGATCACCAGGGAGGCTTATCTTACAGAAACTTAATTATCTTAAATGTCATGTACAGAATTATCTTAAATGTCTCATGATCACCAGGGAGGCTTATCTTACAGAAATGTAAGTTTTTAATCATGTACAGATTTATCTTAAATGGCTCATGATCACCAGGGAGGCTTATCTTACAGAAACTTGATTATCTTAAATGTCTCATGATCACCAGGGAGGCTTATCTTACAGAAACTTAATTATCTTAAATGTCTCATGATCACCAGGGAGGCTTATCTTACAGAAGCTTAAGTTTTTAATCATGTACAGAATTATCTTAAATGTCTCATGATCACCAGTGAGGCTTATCTTACAGAAACGTAACAGTTTTTAATCATGTACAGAATTATCTTAAATGTCTCATGATCACCAGGGAGGCTTATCTTACAGAAACGTAACAGTTTTTAATCATGTACAGAATTATCTTAAATGTCTCATGATCACCAGGGAGGCTTATCTTATAGAAACGTAACAGTTTTTAATCATGTACAGAATTATCTTAAATGTCTCATGATCACCAGGGAGGCTTATCTTACAGAAACGTAACAGTTTTTAATCATGTACAGAATTATCTTAAATGTCTCATGATCACCAGGGAGGCTTATCTTACAGAAACGTAACAGTTTTTAATCATGTACAGAATTATCTTATATTTCTCATGATCACCAGGGAGGCTTATCTTACAGAAACGTAACAGTTTTTAATCATGTACAGAATTATCTTAAATGTCTCATGATCACCAGGGTGGCTTATCTTACAGAAACTTAAGTTTTTAATCATGTACAGAATTATCTTAAATGTCTCATGATCACCAGGGAGGCTTATCTTACAGAAACTTAACATTTTTAATCATGTACAGAATTATCTTAAATGTCTCATGATCACCAGGGAGGCTTATCTTACAGAAACGTAACAGTTTTTAATCATGTACAGAATTATCTTAAATGTCTGATGATCACCAGGGAGGCTTATCTTACAGAAACGTAACAGTTTTTAATCATGTACAGATTTATCTTAAATGTCTCATGATCACCAGGGAGGCTTATCTTACAGAAACTTAATTATCTTAAATGTCTCATGATCACCAGGGAGGCTTATCTTACAGAAACTTAACAGTTTTTAATCATGTACAGAATTATCTTAAATGTCTCATGATCACCAGGGAGGCTTATCTTACAGAAACGTCACAGTTTTTAATCATGTACAGAATTATCTTAAATGTCTCATGATCACTAGGGAGGCTTATCTTACAGAAACTTAACATTTTTAATCATGTACAGAATTATCTTAAATGTCTCATGATCACCAGGGAGGCTTATCTTACAGAAACGTAACAGTTTTTAATCATGTACAGAATTATCTTAAATGTCTCATGATCACCAGGGAGGCTTATCTTACAGAAATGTCACAGTTTTTAATCATGTACAGATTTATCTTAAATGTCTCATGATCACCAGGGAGGCTTATCTTACAGAAACTTAATTATCTTAAATGTCTCATGATCACCAGGGAGGCTTATCTTACAGAAACTTAATTATCTTAAATGTCTCATGATCACCAGGGAGGCTTATCTTACAGAAACTTAAGTTTTTAATCATGTACAGAATTATCTTAAATGTCTCATGATCACCAGTGAGGCTTATCTTACAGAAACGTAACAGTTTTTAATCATGTACAGAATTATCTTAAATGTCTCATGATCACCAGAGAGGCTTATCTTACAGAAACGTAACAGTTTTTAATCATGTACAGAATTATCTTAAATGTCTCATGATCACCAGGGAGGCTTATCTTACAGAAACGTAACAGTTTTTAATCATGTACAGAATTATCTTAAATGTCTCATGATCACCAGGGAGGCTTATCTTACAGAAACTTAACAGTTTTTAATCATGTACAGAATTATCTTATATTTCTCATGATCACCAGGGTGGCTTATCTTACAGAAACTTAACAGTTTTTAATCATGTACAGAATTATCTTAAATGTCTCATGATCACCAGGGAGGCTTATCTTACAGAAACTTAACATTTTTAATCATGTACAGAATTATCTTAAATGTCTCATGATCACCAGGGAGGCTTATCTTACAGAAACGTAACAGTTTTTAATCATGTACAGAATTATCTTAAATGTCTCATGATCACCAGGGTGGCTTATCTTACAGAAACTTAACAGTTTTTAATCATGTACAGAATTATCTTAAATGTCTCATGATCACCAGGGAGGCTTATCTTACAGAAACTTAACATTTTTAATCATGTACAGAATTATCTTAAATGTCTCATGATCACCAGGGAGGCTTATCTTACAGAAACGTAACAGTTTTTAATCATGTACAGAATTATCTTAAATGTCTCATGATCACCAGGGTGGCTTATCTAACAGAAACTTAACAGTTTTTAATCATGTACAGAATTATCTTAAATGTCTCATGATCACCAGGGAGGCTTATCTTACAGAAACGTAACAGTTTTTAATCATGTACAGAATTATCTTAAATGTCTCATGATCACCAGGGAGGCTTATCTTACAGAAATGTAACAGTTTTTAATCATGTACAGATTTATCTTAAATGGCTCATGATCACCAGGGAGGCTTATCTTACAGAAACTTAATTATCTTAAATGTCTCATGATCACCAGGGAGGCTTATCTTACAGAAACTTAATTATCTTAAATGTCTCATGATCACCAGGGAGGCTTATCTTACAGAAGCTTAAGTTTTTAATCATGTACAGAATTATCTTAAATGTCTCATGATCACCAGTGAGGTTTATCTTACAGAAACGTAACAGTTTTTAATCATGTACAGAATTATCTTAAATGTCTCATGATCACCAGGGAGGCTTATCTTACAGAAACGTAACAGTTTTTAATCATGTACAGAATTATCTTAAATGTCTCATGATCACCAGGGAGGCTTATCTTACAGAAACGTAACAGTTTTTAATCATGTACAGAATTATCTTAAATGTCTCATGATCACCAGGGAGGCTTATCTTACAGAAACGTAACAGTTTTTAATCATGTACAGAATTATCTTATATTTCTCATGATCACCAGGGAGGCTTATCTTACAGAAACGTAACAGTTTTTAATCATGTACAGAATTATCTTAAATGTCTCATGATCACCAGGGTGGCTTATCTTACAGAAACTTAACAGTTTTTAATCATGTACAGAATTATCTTAAATGTCTCATGATCACCAGGGAGGCTTATCTTACAGAAACTTAACATTTTTAATCATGTACAGAATTATCTTAAATGTCTCATGATCACCAGGGAGGCTTATCTTACAGAAACGTAAGTTTTTAATCATGTACAGAATTATCTTAAATGTCTCATGATCACCAGGGAGGCTTATCTTACAGAAACGTAACAGTTTTTAATCATGTACAGATTTATCTTAAATGTCTCATGATCACCAGGGAGGCTTATCTTACAGAAACTTAATTCTCTTAAATGTCTCATGATCACCAGGGAGGCTTATCTTACAGAAACTTAACAGTTTTTAATCATGTACAGAATTATCTTAAATGTCTCATGATCACCAGGGAGGCTTATCTTACAGAAACGTCACAGTTTTTAATCATGTACAGAATTATCTTAAATGTCTCATGATCACCAGGGAGGCTTATCTTACAGAAACTTAACATTTTTAATCATGTACAGAATTATCTTAAATGTCTCATGATCACCAGGGAGGCTTATCTTACAGAAACGTAACAGTTTTTAATCATGTACAGAATTATCTTAAATGTCTCATGATCACCAGGGAGGCTTATCTTACAGAAATGTAACAGTTTTTAATCATGTACAGATTTATCTTAAATGTCTCATGATCACCAGGGAGGCTTATCTTACAGAAACTTAATTATCTTAAATGTCTCATGATCACCAGGGAGGCTTATCTTACAGAAACTTAATTATCTTAAATGTCTCATGATCACCAGGGAGGCTTATCTTACAGAAACTTAAGTTTTTAATCATGTACAGAATTATCTTAAATGTCTCATGATCACTAGGGAGGCTTATCTTACAGAAACTTAACATTTTTAATCATGTACAGAATTATCTTAAATGTCTCATGATCACCAGGGAGGCTTATCTTACAGAAACGTAACAGTTTTTAATCATGTACAGAATTATCTTAAATGTCTCATGATCACCAGGGAGGCTTATCTTACAGAAATGTCACAGTTTTTAATCATGTACAGATTTATCTTAAATGTCTCATGATCACCAGGGAGGCTTATCTTACAGAAACTTAATTATCTTAAATGTCTCATGATCACCAGGGAGGCTTATCTTACAGAAACTTAATTATCTTAAATGTCTCATGATCACCAGGGAGGCTTATCTTACAGAAACTTAAGTTTTTAATCATGTACAGAATTATCTTAAATGTCTCATGATCACCAGTGAGGCTTATCTTACAGAAACGTAACAGTTTTTAATCATGTACAGAATTATCTTAAATGTCTCATGATCACCAGAGAGGCTTATCTTACAGAAACGTAACAGTTTTTAATCATGTACAGAATTATCTTAAATGTCTCATGATCACCAGGGAGGCTTATCTTACAGAAACGTAACAGTTTTTAATCATGTACAGAATTATCTTAAATGTCTCATGATCACCAGGGAGGCTTATCTTACAGAAACTTAACAGTTTTTAATCATGTACAGAATTATCTTATATTTCTCATGATCACCAGGGTGGCTTATCTTACAGAAACTTAACAGTTTTTAATCATGTACAGAATTATCTTAAATGTCTCATGATCACCAGGGAGGCTTATCTTACAGAAACTTAACATTTTTAATCATGTACAGAATTATCTTAAATGTCTCATGATCACCAGGGAGGCTTATCTTACAGAAACGTAACAGTTTTTAATCATGTACAGAATTATCTTAAATGTCTCATGATCACCAGGGTGGCTTATCTTACAGAAACTTAACAGTTTTTAATCATGTACAGAATTATCTTAAATGTCTCATGATCACCAGGGAGGCTTATCTTACAGAAACTTAACATTTTTAATCATGTACAGAATTATCTTAAATGTCTCATGATCACCAGTGAGGCTTATCTTACAGAAACGTAACAGTTTTTAATCATGTACAGAATTATCTTAAATGTCTCATGATCACCAGAGAGGCTTATCTTACAGAAACGTAACAGTTTTTAATCATGTACAGAATTATCTTAAATGTCTCATGATCACCAGGGAGGCTTATCTTACAGAAACGTAACAGTTTTTAATCATGTACAGAATTATCTTAAATGTCTCATGATCACCAGGGAGGCTTATCTTACAGAAACTTAACAGTTTTTAATCATGTACAGAATTATCTTATATTTCTCATGATCACCAGGGTGGCTTATCTTACAGAAACTTAACAGTTTTTAATCATGCACAGAATTATCTTAAATGTCTCATGATCACCAGGGAGGCTTATCTTACAGAAACTTAACATTTTTAATCATGTACAGAATTATCTTAAATGTCTCATGATCACCAGGGAGGCTTATCTTACAGAAACGTAACAGTTTTTAATCATGTACAGAATTATCTTAAATGTCTCATGATCACCAGGGTGGCTTATCTTACAGAAACTTAACAGTTTTTAATCATGTACAGAATTATCTTAAATGTCTCATGATCACCAGGGAGGCTTATCTTACAGAAACGTAACAGTTTTTAATCATGTACAGAATTATCTTAAATGTCTCATGATCACCAGGGAGGCTTATCTTACAGAAATGTAACAGTTTTTAATCATGTACAGATTTATCTTAAATGGCTCATGATCACCAGGGAGGCTTATCTTACAGAAACTTAATTATCTTAAATGTCTCATGATCACCAGGGAGGCTTATCTTACAGAAACTTAATTATCTTAAATGTCTCATGATCACCAGGGAGGCTTATCTTACAGAAGCTTAAGTTTTTAATCATGTACAGAATTATCTTAAATGTCTCATGATCACCAGTGAGGTTTATCTTACAGAAACGTAACAGTTTTTAATCATGTACAGAATTATCTTAAATGTCTCATGATCACCAGGGAGGCTTATCTTACAGAAACGTAACAGTTTTTAATCATGTACAGAATTATCTTAAATGTCTCATGATCACCAGGGAGGCTTATCTTACAGAAACGTAACAGTTTTTAATCATGTACAGAATTATCTTAAATGTCTCATGATCACCAGGGAGGCTTATCTTACAGAAACGTAACAGTTTTTAATCATGTACAGAATTATCTTATATTTCTCATGATCACCAGGGAGGCTTATCTTACAGAAACGTAACAGTTTTTAATCATGTACAGAATTATCTTAAATGTCTCATGATCACCAGGGTGGCTTATCTTACAGAAACTTAACAGTTTTTAATCATGTACAGAATTATCTTAAATGTCTCATGATCACCAGGGAGGCTTATCTTACAGAAACTTAACATTTTTAATCATGTACAGAATTATCTTAAATGTCTCATGATCACCAGGGAGGCTTATCTTACAGAAACGTAAGTTTTTAATCATGTACAGAATTATCTTAAATGTCTCATGATCACCAGGGAGGCTTATCTTACAGAAACGTAACAGTTTTTAATCATGTACAGATTTATCTTAAATGTCTCATGATCACCAGGGAGGCTTATCTTACAGAAACTTAATTCTCTTAAATGTCTCATGATCACCAGGGAGGCTTATCTTACAGAAACTTAACAGTTTTTAATCATGTACAGAATTATCTTAAATGTCTCATGATCACCAGGGAGGCTTATCTTACAGAAACGTCACAGTTTTTAATCATGTACAGAATTATCTTAAATGTCTCATGATCACCAGGGAGGCTTATCTTACAGAAACTTAACATTTTTAATCATGTACAGAATTATCTTAAATGTCTCATGATCACCAGGGAGGCTTATCTTACAGAAACGTAACAGTTTTTAATCATGTACAGAATTATCTTAAATGTCTCATGATAACCAGGGAGGCTTATCTTACAGAAACGTAACAGTTTTTAATCATGTACAGAATTATCTTAAATGTCTCATGATCACCAGGGAGGCTTATCTTACAGAAACGTAACAGTTTTTAATCATGTACAGAATTATCTTAAATGTCTCATGATCACCAGGGAGGCTTATCTTACAGAAATGTAACAGTTTTTAATCATGTACAGATTTATCTTAAATGTCTCATGATCACCAGGGAGGCTTATCTTACAGAAACTTAATTATCTTAAATGTCTCATGATCACCAGGGAGGCTTATCTTACAGAAACTTAATTATCTTAAATGTCTCATGATCACCAGGGAGGCTTATCTTACAGAAACTTAAGTTTTTAATCATGTACAGAATTATCTTAAATGTCTCATGATCACTAGGGAGGCTTATCTTACAGAAACTTAACATTTTTAATCATGTACAGAATTATCTTAAATGTCTCATGATCACCAGGGAGGCTTATCTTACAGAAACGTAACAGTTTTTAATCATGTACAGAATTATCTTAAATGTCTCATGATCACCAGGGAGGCTTATCTTACAGAAATGTCACAGTTTTTAATCATGTACAGATTTATCTTAAATGTCTCATGATCACCAGGGAGGCTTATCTTACAGAAACTTAATTATCTTAAATGTCTCATGATCACCAGGGAGGCTTATCTTACAGAAACTTAATTATCTTAAATGTCTCATGATCACCAGGGAGGCTTATCTTACAGAAACTTAAGTTTTTAATCATGTACAGAATTATCTTAAATGTCTCATGATCACCAGTGAGGCTTATCTTACAGAAACGTAACAGTTTTTAATCATGTACAGAATTATCTTAAATGTCTCATGATCACCAGAGAGGCTTATCTTACAGAAACGTAACAGTTTTTAATCATGTACAGAATTATCTTAAATGTCTCATGATCACCAGGGAGGCTTATCTTACAGAAACGTAACAGTTTTTAATCATGTACAGAATTATCTTAAATGTCTCATGATCACCAGGGAGGCTTATCTTACAGAAACTTAACAGTTTTTAATCATGTACAGAATTATCTTATATTTCTCATGATCACCAGGGTGGCTTATCTTACAGAAACTTAACAGTTTTTAATCATGTACAGAATTATCTTAAATGTCTCATGATCACCAGGGAGGCTTATCTTACAGAAACTTAACATTTTTAATCATGTACAGAATTATCTTAAATGTCTCATGATCACCAGGGAGGCTTATCTTACAGAAACGTAACAGTTTTTAATCATGTACAGAATTATCTTAAATGTCTCATGATCACCAGGGTGGCTTATCTTACAGAAACTTAACAGTTTTTAATCATGTACAGAATTATCTTAAATGTCTCATGATCACCAGGGAGGCTTATCTTACAGAAACTTAACATTTTTAATCATGTACAGAATTATCTTAAATGTCTCATGATCACCAGTGAGGCTTATCTTACAGAAACGTAACAGTTTTTAATCATGTACAGAATTATCTTAAATGTCTCATGATCACCAGAGAGGCTTATCTTACAGAAACGTAACAGTTTTTAATCATGTACAGAATTATCTTAAATGTCTCATGATCACCAGGGAGGCTTATCTTACAGAAACGTAACAGTTTTTAATCATGTACAGAATTATCTTAAATGTCTCATGATCACCAGGGAGGCTTATCTTACAGAAACTTAACAGTTTTTAATCATGTACAGAATTATCTTATATTTCTCATGATCACCAGGGTGGCTTATCTTACAGAAACTTAACAGTTTTTAATCATGTACAGAATTATCTTAAATGTCTCATGATCACCAGGGAGGCTTATCTTACAGAAACTTAACATTTTTAATCATGTACAGAATTATCTTAAATGTCTCATGATCACCAGGGAGGCTTATCTTACAGAAACGTAACAGTTTTTAATCATGTACAGAATTATCTTAAATGTCTCATGATCACCAGGGTGGCTTATCTTACAGAAACTTAACAGTTTTTAATCATGTACAGAATTATCTTAAATGTCTCATGATCACCAGGGAGGCTTATCTTACAGAAACGTAACAGTTTTTAATCATGTACAGAATTATCTTAAATGTCTCATGATCACCAGGGAGGCTTATCTTACAGAAATGTAACAGTTTTTAATCATGTACAGATTTATCTTAAATGGCTCATGATCACCAGGGAGGCTTATCTTACAGAAACTTAATTATCTTAAATGTCTCATGATCACCAGGGAGGCTTATCTTACAGAAACTTAATTATCTTAAATGTCTCATGATCACCAGGGAGGCTTATCTTACAGAAGCTTAAGTTTTTAATCATGTACAGAATTATCTTAAATGTCTCATGATCACCAGTGAGGTTTATCTTACAGAAACGTAACAGTTTTTAATCATGTACAGAATTATCTTAAATGTCTCATGATCACCAGGGAGGCTAATCTTACAGAAACGTAACAGTTTTTAATCATGTACAGAATTATCTTAAATGTCTCATGATCACCAGGGAGGCTTATCTTACAGAAACGTAACAGTTTTTAATCATGTACAGAATTATCTTAAATGTCTCATGATCACCAGGGAGGCTTATCTTACAGAAACGTAACAGTTTTTAATCATGTACAGAATTATCTTATATTTCTCATGATCACCAGGGAGGCTTATCTTACAGAAACGTAACAGTTTTTAATCATGTACAGAATTATCTTAAATGTCTCATGATCACCAGGGTGGCTTATCTTACAGAAACTTAACAGTTTTTAATCATGTACAGAATTATCTTAAATGTCTCATGATCACCAGGGAGGCTTATCTTACAGAAACTTAACATTTTTAATCATGTACAGAATTATCTTAAATGTCTCATGATCACCAGGGAGGCTTATCTTACAGAAACGTAAGTTTTTAATCATGTACAGAATTATCTTAAATGTCTCATGATCACCAGGGAGGCTTATCTTACAGAAACGTAACAGTTTTTAATCATGTACAGATTTATCTTAAATGTCTCATGATCACCAGGGAGGCTTATCTTACAGAAACTTAATTCTCTTAAATGTCTCATGATCACCAGGGAGGCTTATCTTACAGAAACTTAACAGTTTTTAATCATGTACAGAATTATCTTAAATGTCTCATGATCACCAGGGAGGCTTATCTTACAGAAACGTCACAGTTTTTAATCATGTACAGAATTATCTTAAATGTCTCATGATCACCAGGGAGGCTTATCTTACAGAAACTTAACATTTTTAATCATGTACAGAATTATCTTAAATGTCTCATGATCACCAGGGAGGCTTATCTTACAGAAACGTAACAGTTTTTAATCATGTACAGAATTATCTTAAATGTCTCATGATCACCAGGGAGGCTTATCTTACAGAAATGTAACAGTTTTTAATCATGTACAGATTTATCTTAAATGTCTCATGATCACCAGGGAGGCTTATCTTACAGAAACTTAATTATCTTAAATGTCTCATGATCACCAGGGAGGCTTATCTTACAGAAACTTAATTATCTTAAATGTCTCATGATCACCAGGGAGGCTTATCTTACAGAAACTTAAGTTTTTAATCATGTACAGAATTATCTTAAATGTCTCATGATCACCAGTGAGGCTTATCTTACAGAAACGTAACAGTTTTTAATCATGTACAGAATTATCTTAAATGTCTCATGATCACCAGAGAGGCTTATCTTACAGAAACGTAACAGTTTTTAATCATGTACAGAATTATCTTAAATGTCTCATGATCACCAGGGAGGCTTATCTTACAGAAACGTAACAGTTTTTAATCATGTACAGAATTATCTTAAATGTCTCATGATCACCAGGGAGGCTTATCTTACAGAAACTTAACAGTTTTTAATCATGTACAGAATTATCTTATATTTCTCATGATCACCAGGGTGGCTTATCTTACAGAAACTTAACAGTTTTTAATCATGTACAGAATTATCTTAAATGTCTCATGATCACCAGGGAGGCTTATCTTACAGAAATGTAACAGTTTTTAATCATGTACAGATTTATCTTAAATGGCTCATGATCACCAGGGAGGCTTATCTTACAGAAACTTAATTATATTAAATGTCTCATGATCACCAGGGAGGCTTATCTTACAGAAACTTAATTATCTTAAATGTCTCATGATCACCAGGGAGGCTTATCTTACAGAAACTTAAGTTTTTAATCATGTACAGAATTATCTTAAATGTCTCATGATCACCAGTGAGGCTTATCTTACAGAAACGTCACAGTTTTTAATCATGTACAGAATTATCTTAAATGTCTCATGATCACCAGGGAGGCTTATCTTACAGAAACTTAACATTTTTAATCATGTACAGAATTATCTTAAATGTCTCATGATCACCAGGGAGGCTTATCTTACAGAAACGTAACAGTTTTTAATCATGTACAGAATTATCTTAAATGTCTCATGATCACCAGGGAGGCTTATCTTACAGAAATGTAACAGTTTTTAATCATGTACAGATTTATCTTAAATGTCTCATGATCACCAGGGAGGCTTATCTTACAGAAACTTAATTATCTTAAATGTCTCATGATCACCAGGGAGGCTTATCTTACAGAAACTTAATTATCTTAAATGTCTCATGATCACCAGGGAGGCTTATCTTACAGAAACTTAAGTTTTTAATCATGTACAGAATTATCTTAAATGTCTCATGATCACCAGTCAGGCTTATCTTACAGAAACGTAACAGTTTTTAATCATGTACAGAATTATCTTAAATGTCTCATGATCACCAGAGAGGCTTATCTTACAGAAACGTAACAGTTTTTAATCATGTACAGAATTATCTTAAATGTCTCATGATCACCAGTGAGGCTTATCTTACAGAAATTTAATTATCTTAAATGTCTCATGATCACCAGGGAGGCTTATCTTACAGAAACTTAATTATCTTAAATGTCTCATGATCACCAGGGAGGCTTATCTTACAGAAACTTAAGTTTTTAATCATGTACAGAATTATCTTAAATGTCTCATGATCACCAGTCAGGCTTATCTTACAGAAACGTAACAGTTTTTAATCATGTACAGAATTATCTTAAATGTCTCATGATCACCAGAGAGGCTTATCTTACAGAAACGTAACAGTTTTTAATCATGTACAGAATTATCTTAAATGTCTCATGATCACCAGTGAGGCTTATCTTACAGAAACGTAACAGTTTTTAATCATGTACAGAATTATCTTAAATGTCTCATGATCACCAGAGAGGCTTATCTTACAGAAACGTAACAGTTTTTAATCATGTACAGAATTATCTTAAATGTCTCATGATCACCAGGGAGGCTTATCTTACAGAAACGTAACAGTTTTTAATCATGTACAGAATTATCTTAAATGTCTCATGATCACCAGGGAGGCTTATCTTACAGAAACTTAACAGTTTTTAATCATGTACAGAATTATCTTATATTTCTCATGATCACCAGGGTGGCTTATCTTACAGAAACTTAACAGTTTTTAATCATGTACAGAATTATCTTAAATGTCTCATGATCACCAGGGAGGCTTATCTTACAGAAATGTAACAGTTTTTAATCATGTACAGATTTATCTTAAATGGCTCATGATCACCAGGGAGGCTTATCTTACAGAAACTTAATTATATTAAATGTCTCATGATCACCAGGGAGGCTTATCTTACAGAAACTTAATTATCTTAAATGTCTCATGATCACCAGGGAGGCTTATCTTACAGAAACTTAAGTTTTTAATCATGTACAGAATTATCTTAAATGTCTCATGATCACCAGTGAGGCTTATCTTACAGAAACGTCACAGTTTTTAATCATGTACAGAATTATCTTAAATGTCTCATGATCACCAGGGAGGCTTATCTTACAGAAACTTAACATTTTTAATCATGTACAGAATTATCTTAAATGTCTCATGATCACCAGGGAGGCTTATCTTACAGAAACGTAACAGTTTTTAATCATGTACAGAATTATCTTAAATGTCTCATGATCACCAGGGAGGCTTATCTTACAGAAATGTAACAGTTTTTAATCATGTACAGATTTATCTTAAATGTCTCATGATCACCAGGGAGGCTTATCTTACAGAAACTTAATTATCTTAAATGTCTCATGATCACCAGGGAGGCTTATCTTACAGAAACTTAATTATCTTAAATGTCTCATGATCACCAGGGAGGCTTATCTTACAGAAACTTAAGTTTTTAATCATGTACAGAATTATCTTAAATGTCTCATGATCACCAGTGAGGCTTATCTTACAGAAACGTAACAGTTTTTAATCATGTACAGAATTATCTTAAATGTCTCATGATCACCAGAGAGGCTTATCTTACAGAAACGTAACAGTTTTTAATCATGTACAGAATTATCTTAAATGTCTCATGATCACCAGGGAGGCTTATCTGACAGAAACGTAACAGTTTTTAATCATGTACAGAATTATCTTAAATGTCTCATGATCACCAGGGAGGCTTATCTTACAGAAACTTAACAGTTTTTAATCATGTACAGAATTATCTTATATTTCTCATGATCACCAGGGTGGCTTATCTCACAGAAACTTAACAGTTTTTAATCATGTACAGAATTATCTTAAATGTCTCATGATCACCAGGGAGGCTTATCTTACAGAAATGTAACAGTTTTTAATCATGTACAGATTTATCTTAAATGGCTCATGATCACCAGGGAGGCTTATCTTACAGAAACTTAATTATATTAAATGTCTCATGATCACCAGGGAGGCTTATCTTACAGAAACTTAATTATCTTAAATGTCTCATGATCACCAGGGAGGCTTATCTTACAGAAACTTAAGTTTTTAATCATGTACAGAATTATCTTAAATGTCTCATGATCACCAGTGAGGCTTATCTTACAGAAACGTCACAGTTTTTAATCATGTACAGAATTATCTTAAATGTCTCATGATCACCAGGGAGGCTTATCTTACAGAAACTTAACATTTTTAATCATGTACAGAATTATCTTAAATGTCTCATGATCACCAGGGAGGCTTATCTTACAGAAACGTAACAGTTTTTAATCATGTACAGAATTATCTTAAATGTCTCATGATCACCAGGGAGGCTTATCTTACAGAAATGTAACAGTTTTTAATCATGTACAGATTTATCTTAAATGTCTCATGATCACCAGGGAGGCTTATCTTACAGAAACTTAATTATCTTAAATGTCTCATGATCACCAGGGAGGCTTATCTTACAGAAACTTAATTATCTTAAATGTCTCATGATCACCAGGGAGGCTTATCTTACAGAAACTTAAGTTTTTAATCATGTACAGAATTATCTTAAATGTCTCATGATCACCAGTGAGGCTTATCTTACAGAAACGTAACAGTTTTTAATCATGTACAGAATTATCTTAAATGTCTCATGATCACCAGAGAGGCTTATCTTACAGAAACGTAACAGTTTTTAATCATGTACAGAATTATCTTAAATGTCTCATGATCACCAGGGAGGCTTATCTTACAGAAACGTAACAGTTTTTAATCATGTACAGAATTATCTTAAATGTCTCATGATCACCAGGGAGGCTTATCTTACAGAAACTTAACAGTTTTTAATCATGTACAGAATTATCTTATATTTCTCATGATCACCAGGGTGGCTTATCTTACAGAAACTTAACAGTTTTTAATCATGTACAGAATTATCTTAAATGTCTCATGATCACCAGGGAGGCTTATCTTACAGAAACTTAACATTTTTAATCATGTACAGAATTATCTTAAATGTCTCATGATCACCAGGGAGGCTTATCTTACAGAAACGTAACAGTTTTTAATCATGTACAGAATTATCTTAAATGTCTCATGATCACCAGGGAGGCTTATCTTACAGAAATGTAACAGTTTTTAATCATGTACAGATTTATCTTAAATGGCTCATGATCACCAGGGAGGCTTATCTTACAGAAACTTAATTATATTAAATGTCTCATGATCACCAGGGAGGCTTATCTTACAGAAACTTAATTATCTTAAATGTCTCATGATCACCAGGGAGGCTTATCTTACAGAAACTTAAGTTTTTAATCATGTACAGAATTATCTTAAATGTCTCATGATCACCAGTGAGGCTTATCTTACAGAAACATAACAGTTTTTAATCATGTACAGAATTATCTTAAATGTCTCATGATCACCAGGGAGGCTTATCTTACAGAAACTTAAGTTTTTAATCATGTACAGAATTATCTTAAATGTCTCATGATCACCAGGGAGGCTTTTCTTACAGAAACGTAACAGTTTTTAATCATGTACAGATTTATCTTAAATGTCTCATGATCACCAGGGAGGCTTATCTTACAGAAACTTAATTATCTTAAATGTCTCATGATCACCAGGGAGGCTTATCTTACAGAAACTTAACAGTTTTTAATCATGTACAGAATTATCTTAAATGTCTCATGATCACCAGGGAGGCTTATCTTACAGAAACGTCACAGTTTTTAATCATGTACAGAATTATCTTAAATGTCTCATGATCACCAGGGAGGCTTATCTTACAGAAACTTAACATTTTTAATCATGTACAGAATTATCTTAAATGTCTCATGATCACCAGGGAGGCTTATCTTACAAAAACTTAATTATCTTAAATGTCATGTACAGAATTATCTTAAATGTCTCATGATCACCAGGGAGGCTTATCTTACAGAAATGTAACAGTTTTTAATCATGTACAGATTTATCTTAAATGTCTCATGATCACCAGGGAGGCTTATCTTACAGAAACTTAATTATCTTAAATGTCTCATGATCACCAGGGAGGCTTATCTTACAGAAACTAAATTATCTTAAATGTCTCATGATCACCAGGGAGGCTTATCTTACAGAAACTTAAGTTTTTAATCATGTACAGAATTATCTTAAATGTCTCATGATCACCAGTGAGGCTTATCTTACAGAAACTTAAGTTTTTAATCATGTACAGAATTATCTTAAATGTCTCATGATCACCAGTGAGGCTTATCTTACAGAAACGTAACAGTTTTTAATCATGTACAGAATTATCTTAAATGTCTCATGATCACCAGGGAGGCTTATCTTACAGAAACGTAACAGTTTTTAATCATGCACAGAATTATCTTAAATGTCTCATGATCACCAGGGAGGCTTATCTTACAGAAACGTAACAGTTTTTAATCATGTACAGAATTATCTTAAATGTCTCATGATCACCAGGGAGGCTTATCTTACAGAAACGTAACAGTTTTTAATCATGTACAGAATTATCTTAAATGTCTCATGATCACCAGGGAGGCTTATCTTACAGAAACTTAACAGTTTTTAATCATGTACAGAATTATCTTATATTTCTCATGATCACCAGGGTGGCTTATCTTACAGAAACGTAACAGTTTTTAATCATGTACAGAATTATCTTAAATGGCTCATGATCACCAGGGAGGCTTATCTTACAGAAACTTAACATTTTTAATCATGTACAGAATTATCTTAAATGTCTCATGATCACCAGGGAGGCTTATCTTACAGAAACGTAACAGTTTTTAATCATGTACAGAATTATCTTAAATGTCTCATGATCACCAGGGAGGCTTATCTTACAGAAATGTAACAGTTTTTAATCATGTACAGATTTATCTTAAATGGCTCATGATCACCAGGGAGGCTTATCTTACAGAAACTTAATTATCTTAAATGTCTCATGATCACCAGGGAGGCTTATCTTACAGAAACTTAATTATCTTAAATGTCTCATGATCACCAGGGAGGCTTATCTTACAGAAACTTAAGTTTTTAATCATGTACAGAATTATCTTAAATGTCTCATGATCACCAGTGAGGCTTATCTTACAGAAACGTAACAGTTTTTAATCATGTACAGAATTATCTTAAATGTCTCATGATCACCAGGGAGGCTTATCTTACAGAAATGTAACAGTTTTTAATCATGTACAGAATTATCTTAAATGTCTCATGATCACCAGGGAGGCTTATCTTACAGAAACGTAACAGTTTTTAATCATGTACAGAATTATCTTAAATGTCTCATGATCACCAGGGAGGCTTATCTTACAGAAACGTAACAGTTTTTAATCATGTACAGAATTATCTTAAATGTCTCATGATCACCAGGGAGGCTTATCTTACAGAAACTTAACAGTTTTTAATCATGTACAGAATTATCTTATATTTCTCATGATCACCAGGGAGGCTTATCTTACAGAAACGTAACAGTTTTTAATCATGTACAGAATTATCTTAAATGTCTCATGATCACCAGGGTGGCTTATCTTACAGAAACTTAACAGTTTTTAATCATGTACAGAATTATCTTAAATGTCTCATGATCACCAGGGAGGCTTATCTTACAGAAACTTAACAGTTTTTAATCATGTACAGAATTATCTTAAATGTCTCATGATCACCAGGGAGGCTTATCTTACAGAAATGTAACAGTTTTTAATCATGTACAGAATTATCTTAAATGTCTCATGATCACCAGGGAGGCTTATCTTACAGAAACGTAACAGTTTTTAATCATGTACAGAATTATCTTAAATGTCTCATGATCACCAGGGAGGCTTATCTTACAGAAACTTAACAGTTTTTAATCATGTACAGAATTATCTTAAATGTCTCATGATCACCAGGGAGGCTTATCTTACAGAAACTTAACAGTTTTTAATCATGTACAGAATTATCTTATATTTCTCATGATCTCTCCATGAAGGCATTCTTTTTATGAGAGATAGAAATATGTATTGAATTATCTCCCCTTACACATCAAAACATGTTTTTTTTAATGAGAAATAGAAGTCTGTATTGAATTATCGCCTGTTATCTATTTATATTTCTATGAATCACTAAAAAGGCATTTGTTTTATGATTTGATTTGATTTGATTTATTGTGTTTAACGCCACTTTCAGCAATATTTCAGCTATATCATGGTGACCAGTTTTAGTGGTGGAAGAAGGCGGAGTACCCGGAGAGAACCACCGACCATGGGTAAGCAACTGGTAAACTTTATCACTTGCGGCTGCGAGTCGAGTGCACCCTTTTTTGTGATTTACAAAGCCGGGTGCGAACCCACGCCGTATTGGTGATAGGCTTGCATGAGTTGTTAGGTAATCCAACTACCTAACTCATTGAGCCACCCAGGCCCACATATTTGTTTTATGAGAAACAGAAGTATATTAAATATCAAGTACAGAATTATCTCCCCTTACCTATTTATATTTCTAGTAATGACTATGAAGGCATTTTTGCTTAGACATAAAAGTTTTTACCATGTACTGAAATATTTAGAGAGATATATTTTCTCATAATATCCATTGAGGCATCTCTTTTTTAAAAGTTAGATACAGGATTTTATTGAATGCTACATTCATTATGACTTATCTCCCCTTACCTCACTATATTTCTCAAGATCAACATGAAGGCATTTTTCGCTGAAGTACAGAAATTTTTACCATGTGCTGCAATCTGAAAAAAATTCATTTATCTTTAGTACTTCTAAAATAATAATTATCACCTATTTTTAACTTTTAAACAAATACTGTGCATTCAGATTTTTTTTTTTTTTTACAAACGGAGAAGATACTAAAACTCACACCATATGATAATCACAATGAAGGTCAGGGTTATGGTGTTTAACACCACTTTCAACAATATTTCAGCTATATATTGGTGGTTAGTTTTATTGGTGGAGGAAACTGGAGTGCCCTGAGAAAACCAACAGATCTGCAGCAAGTCACTGACAAACTTTATCACATATAGTTGTATTGAATACACCTCGCCATGAACGGGGTTCGAATGATAATCATCATGATGTGAATTTAGAAAGTGACATATAAAGATAAAAGAATCACACACATATACAGTAGTACTATGAATAGGCCAATTTTTAACTTTAAGTTAAATAAGGAAATGAATTATCTGAGTTCAAGGTAATGACGTCAAACTGTTTACTTTCTTTTCTTACTTCAACAAGGAAGTTAATTACAGTCAAACCAGTTCATGTGGTCACCTCTATTAAACAATCACCTGTATTAAACAATCACCTGTATTAAACAATCACCTGTATTAAACAATCACCTGTATTAAAAGGTCACCTCTATTAAACAATCACCTGTATTAAAAGGTCATCGTTTCTTGTGTCCTGTCATAGAAAATGTCATATGTATTATATCTTTAAAGAGGTCACCTGTCTCATTAGGTCACTTTTTCTTTGTCCTAAAGGTGACCTCTTAATACAGGTGTTACTGTACATGGATTGTAAATAATCATGTCTGACTGTTTACATATGTGCTGCTTTCTTTTGGGACACTTTTATATAGATATAATCATTTATCTAAAAGATTTGGATTTTATTGCCCATGAAATAAAAATCACCCAAAACTCAAAATTTAATGAACAGTGTTTTAATCGTGATTCTTCATCTTATTGTCACCATTACGTCTAAAGTGGTGAGTATAACTCATAGTTCAAAGACAAGAAAAAGGTGACCTTTTAATACAGGTGACCTCTCAATAAAGGTGAACACATGGACAGGTTTGACTGTACAAATAGAGTTCACATTTTCCACCAATATACATAATTTTGTATATTTTCTAAATTTTAACTTACCTGTATGTATGCGTTCTTGTTTAAAAATTTCATAAACTTTTCTAAACACCAAAAACAGCACTTTAAACACCTACAAAATGTCAAATGTATGAAAATATATAGTGTACTTAAATGTAATAATCATCTTTAAAATGTAAAAAAAATGCAGATGCTAGAACAATGGATGAATTACAGGTTTTTAACACCACTTGTATTTCATTTTTATTTCATTTTTATCAAGGAGAACAGATTTATTGATGGAGTACTCATAGAAAACCACTGATCTGCTGTAAGTTACTGATAACCTTTATCACACAAGGTTGTATTTGAGTACACCTTACTACATGTAGGAATAAAACTTACAGTCCCAACTTGAGAAGAGATTACAGGGTTCGAGTTATGGTGTTAACACCACTTTCAACAATATTTCACGGTCAGTTTTAATAGAGGAAACCGGAGAACCCTGAGAAAACCACTGACCTGCCGCAAGTCACTGACAAACTATTTCAGTTATATCATGGCAGTAAGTTTTATTGGTGGAGGAAACCGGAGTACTTGGAGAAAACCACTGACCTTTTCCAAGTCATTGACAAACTTTATCACATAATGTTGTATCAAGTACACCTCGCCATGAACAGTATATATGAACTAAGGTTGTGATAGGTGCTGATTGCACAGGTCGCTGTAAATCCAACCACCATACAATCACAACCATGATGGCCCCTGAGAAGAGATTACATATTTTAATTCTACAACTTAAACTTAAACCATAGGTTTTTTTTGCTTTGTTGACACTTATTTGAAGAAAACCAGAATATCTTTGTTTAATTTAGATTATTAATTGATTCGTATTGCATGTAAAAAAAATATTGCCATCGTGCCATATGAGTCAAGGTTGGGTGTGATTTGGTTCAATGGCTTCAGTGATATTTGGTCACAATAGGCTTTATATTATTATAAACAGCAAAAATACAAATTTCTGAGAAAAATCCAGTATATATAAAAAATAAATCATTAGTTAGTTTAAATAGCAACTAATTTTACCACAAAATGTAGACATTTGGACAATTTAAGTAAAGAAATTTATGTTCTTAGTAATGGCAACCATCTTTGCAAATAAATGTTAGAGAATACTAAAGGGGCAATCAAAAATGGACAATCTAGAGAAACTGGCAACATAAGGTACACAATATGAAGGAAAACAAAACACAATATGTGTTGGACACCACTATATGTAAACAAACACAAATAAGACTACAAACAACTGAATGCTAAGACGAACCGAACATCGTTTTTATGCAGAAATCGTAACAGACATCACAACATGGAACTCAGAACATGAAGAACCATAATAGGACAACACAAGAAACTAAAAAGATATTATGTTTAACAGAGGATATTACAGGACCACCTCAGCCAAATATTTTCTAGTTTGACTCAGTGATGTCATAGAAAAAAATTTAAATTTGAAAAGCTACCAAAAAGAATTGTTAAAGATAATAGATGACGAAATTTAGTTGAAATACCAGGGTACTAATTTAGTTGAAACACCAAGGTACTAATTTAGTTGAAACACCAGAGTACTAATTTAGTTGAAATACCAGGGTACTAATTTAGTTGAAACACCAGGGTACTAATTTAGTTGAAACACCAGGGTACTAATTTAGTTGAAATACCAGGGTACTAATTTAGTTGAAACACCAGGGTACTAATTTAGTTGAAATACCAGGGTACTAATTTCCCAAAAAAATATTTGTATCATAAAAACACAATTTTAAATATTTTGTTTTGTATATTTTTTTTGCATACATTGACTTACTTTATGAAAAACTTGGCGACAGGATTTTCTGATCCTTTCAATTTGTGATCAAAATATTCCAGGACGAATCTGATCATCTGTATAATGGCAATAATAAGTGAACCGAAGGCTAAAGATCCTATATGATACCTGTAAAAACATGTCTTATATAATAAGTGAACCGAAGGCTAAAGATCCTATATGATACCTGTAAAAACATGTCTTATATAATAAGTGAAACGAAGGCTAAAGATCCTATATGATACCTGTAAAAACATGTCTTATATAATAAGTGAACCGAAGGCTAAAGATCCTATATGATACCTGTAAAAACATGTCTTATATAATAAGTGAACCGAAGGCTAAAGATCCTATATGATACCTGTAAAAACATGTCTTATATAATAAGTGAACCGAAGGCTAAAGATCCTATATGATACCTGTAAAAACATGTCTTATATAATAAGTGAAACGAAGGCTAAAGATCCTATATGATACCTGTAAAAACATGTCTTATATAATAAGTGAACCGAAGGCTAAAGATCCTATATGATACCTGTAAAAACATGTCTTATATAATAAGTGAACCGAAGGCTAAAGATCCTATATGATACCTGTAAAAACATGTCTTATATAATAAGTGAACCTAAGGCTAAAGATCTTATATGATACCTGTAAAAACATGTCTTATATAATAAGTGAACCGAAGGCTAAAGATCCTATATGATACCTGTAAAAACATGTCTTATATAATAAGTGAACCGAAGGCTAAAGATCCTATATGATACCTGTAAAAACATGTCTTATATAATAAGTGAACCGAAGGCTAAAGATCCTATATGATACCTGTAAAAACATGTCTTATATAATAAGTGAAACGAAGGCTAAAGATCCTATATGATACCTGTAAAAACATGTCTTATATAATAAGTGAACCGAAGGCTAAAGATCCTATATGATACCTGTAAAAACATGTCTTATATAATAAGTGAACCTAAGGCTAAAGATCTTATATGATACCTGTAAAAACATGTCTTATATAATAAGTGAAACGAAGGCTAAAGATCCTATATGATACCTGTAAAAACATGTCTTATATAATAAGTGAAACGAAGGCTAAAGATCCTATATGATACCTGTAAAAACATGTCTTATATAATAAGTGAACCGAAGGCTAAAGATCCTATATGATACCTGTTAAAACATGTCTTATATAATAAGTGAACCGAAGGCTAAAGATCCTATATGATACCTGTAAAAACATGTCTTATATAATAAGTGAACCTAAGGCTAAAGATCTTATATGATACCTGTAAAAACATGTCTTATATAATAAGTGAAACGAAGGCTAAAGATCCTATATGATACCTGTAAAAACATGTCTTATATAATAAGTGAAACGAAGGCTAAAGATCCTATATGATACCTGTAAAAACATGTCTTATATAATAAGTGAAACGAAGGCTAAAGATCCTATATGATACCTGTAAAAACATGTCTTATATAATAAGTGAACCTAAGGCTAAAGATCTTATATGATACCTGTAAAAACATGTCTTATATAATAAGTGAACCGAAGGCTAAAGATCCTATATGATACCTGTAAAAACATGTCTTATATAATAAGTGAACCGAAGGCTAAAGATCCTATATGATACCTGTAAAAACATGTCTTATATAATAAGTGAACCGAAGGCTAAAGATCCTATATGATACCTGTAAAAACAAGTCTTATATAATAAGTGAAACGAAGGCTAAAGATCCTATATGATACCTGTAAAAACATGTCTTATATATTGTTTTTATTATAATTATTGCTTAATTAAAAAATAAGAACAAAATAGTCAAACCAGTATATAAAGGGCAATCAAGGGAAGCTGAAAATGTGCTCTTTATGAGCAGGTGCCCTTTATATAGAGGTTACAATTATATGCACTATTCATTAATGGGAAAAATGTAGCTGCCCTTTATAGAAAGTGATTTGCTATATAGAGGTGCCCTTTATAGACAGTGATTTGTTATATAGAGGTGCCCTTTATAGACAGTGATTTGTTATATAGAGGTGCCCTTTATAGACAGTGATTTGTTATATAGAGGTGCCCTTTACAGACAGTGATTTGATATATAGAGGTGCCTTTTATAGACAGTGATTTGTTATATAGAGGTGCCCTTTATAGACAGTGATTTGTTATATAGAGGTGGCCTTTATAGACAGTGATTTGTTATATAGAGGTGCCCTTTATAGACAGTGATTTGGTATATAGAGGTGGCCTTTATAGACAGTGATTTGTTATATAGAGGTGCCCTTTATAGACAGTGATTTGTTATATAGAGGTGGCCTTTATAGACAGTGATTTGTTATATAGAGGTGCCCTTTAAAGCAGGGTTGACTGTACAGACAAATGACAAAATTAAACTTGTTCATCAATTTCTGTCACCATCTTCTGCATAATACTAAAAAATAAAAATCACCATGGAGTATCTATTTACACAAATGTTTGGTATTTGTGTTATATTAAAACAATTGTTAATATTATACCTTACATAATTTTTTACAATATAAAAATGATAAGACAATTTGGATGTTTTACTGAAAAGGGAGACATTTTTGAATCCGGTGGAGAACCTCAAAATATATAATGTAGAGGGAAACAATAGGTTATTACACAGTCTACAACCCCTGACTATGTAGTAAATCCTTTTTATACAGTCCAGTTCCGTAATTGTATTTCTTTACTTGAAATTATTTTGTTGTCTTCTACAAACAAAACATTCAAGTTTTTAAACATCTTAAAAGTAGTTTTGGTATAATAAAACAGTCATTGCATTCATACGAGGTGAGCATCAGGATAAAGCAATCAGGTTGACAATGTTCGATGTTCACCTCATATGAAGGCAATAATTGTATAATGTATCTTCAAATGAGAAGTCATTCAGTACAGAATGTAAATTTCTTTGTCATTTAAAGAAATTTCTATTTTTAGTAACAACCGGAATCTTGGATGGAGGGTAGAGAAGTCAGATATAATTCTAAAAGGAAACCATATAAGACTTATGACAACATATTTTGGCTTAATTTGCTTGATGATTTCAGAGGAGAAGATTAAAATTAAAAAGCAAACAAAGCTGTACAACATTAGATACCACCTCAGCATGAACTCTATGGTGCTGTGAACTAAAATTTGATAATTTAAAAAGAATAAACCAACTCATAATTTTCCCTTGGAGTAGCATACTTAATTGAATCAATATTTCACACCCAATATGAATGAGTGAATGTTGTTTAGAACTAAGTATTGTTTTATCTCATGGAAGAACAAGTTACATTTTTATGAGATGTTCATGATGCCACAAAAAAATTTCCATGTTTATGAAAAGAAAATTTAAACAATGATGGTCGTCAATTTCACCAATATCAACAAAACGAACAATCACCTCTTATCTTAACTGAATTAGGGCCTGGGTGGCTCAATGAGTTAGGTAGTTGGATTACCTAACAACTCATACAACCCTATCATCAATACAGCGTGGGTTCGCACCCAGCTTTGTAAATTACAAAAAAGGGTGCACTCGATTCGCAGCTGCAAGTGATCAAGTTTACCAGTTGCTTGCCCATGGTTGGTGGTTCTCTCCAGGTACTCTGGCTTCTTTCACCACTAAAACTGGTCGCCATGATATAGCTGAAATATTGCTGAAAGTGGCATTAAACACAATAAATCAATCAATCAATCTCAACTGAATTCACTGAAGACAAAAAGACCATGACATATGACATTAGAAATCCAGCTCCTGGCTTAGAACAGGCACACAAATGTGGTGTGATTCAGCTGGTTAATGTGATCTCAACCCTCTCTTCTTGATTACTGGATCTCTAACAGCAATACACATACAGTCAAACATTGGTGCCTCGAACTCGGATGGGTCGAATACCATGGATGGCTCGAACTGATTTGAAAGTCCTGTCAATTTTCGTTATATTTCTAAGTAAAAAAAAACCTTTCCCTCGAACACCGAAACTCGAACAGTCGAACTCAATAATCGTAAATACCCATTACATACATAGTATGATGGTACAAGACTTTGTATCGGGTCGATTCTGTTGTGTGAATCAGTATCACTACGAGTCGCTATCGCGACTAGTTGTGATGCGGTTAGTTCACGTAACAGACAAGACCTGATACAAAATCTGGTACCACCACACTATGTATGTAATAAGTTTATCTAACATTTCAATAAAAACGAATCTTAAACAAATAGCAAGGGTTGAATTAAAATGTGTACAATACTCTTGAGGGAGACTACATTTTGTGTATGACATCACGTTATTTTTTCTGTTCATTCACCAACGTCAGGTTATTATGTTTTGTCTCACATTCCAATGGTATGACGTCATGTCAAAGTAGTTCGACAGAGAACGTCTGGTGCAACGTCGAGCCATTCTTTTATCACCACAGTGTGGTGATACAACATCTTGTATCAGACACCTTGTATCAGACTGGCGATTTTCGTTAATTTCAATGGAAAATGTATATAATGTTAGATAATAAAGTTTATTAAAACAATATTTAAAATTGTTCTTACATGAAATATTATTATTGAGAGTTTTCTAAAAAAAAACTTAATTTTGTTGTTGCTGAGGTCGAATAATATCAAACTGTGTGGTCTCAAGGTTCATCTAAATACTCAAAAAATAGAAATGTACTCGTACTGAAATTCCGATTAACCTGAGTTTTTATGTGTATATAATACCAAAAGAAACAAATTCAAATTGCTTCAAATTCAATTCAAAGAAAAAGAAAGTGGCTAAAATTTGAAAATTGGCCATTAAGAATATATATCCGAATTATCAAGCATTATACCGACATTGATCCAAGTATTAATACCTGACCTCGTATTTCCTGTTTATAAAATAGATCGCGAACAAAGTGAAAAAACGTTTCTAAGGAACATTTGAAGATATCAAAGAGGTATTCAGAAGTCGTAGTCTTTGAGAACTTTCTAAAGGATTAAATATTTTTTACGAGAAAAATCCACTTTACTGTGCATCAGTTATCGTACTGTAATGAAACTGTCCCGGGTCAGAACCAGATTGTTTTCTCTTTAAAATTACGAGACCTCGGTGGCTCGAACTTCTGATAGCTCGAACAGATTTTAACAGTCCCTTCGAGTTCGAGCCAGCGAAGTTCTACTGTATTAACAAATGATAAAACACATTCTTAGATTCGCTTCCACTTAAAAAGACCTTATACTATCACAAAAATGAATGATAATATGGACAGTACAATTAGCAGGGTCACTGAATGCTTAGTTAATAATATGGACAGTACAATAGCAGGGTCACTGAATGCTTAGTTAATTGACTACTATCAAGGAAAGTAGTAGATCCTGTTGGTTAAAGACCATTACTCGACAACAAAAATCATAACTGCATTGATGACATCACAAATATGATCTTTAACACAAATATCTGAATAACATGATACCTGAGTGATCTCCAGAGTGAGGCTGTCAAGGGAAAAATTGGTAAGTCAGCAGGTTTATAGTATGTCCAGTAGTATGATGCAAAAGCTCCAGCTAATACCATCTGTCCTAAAGCTATACAGAAGTTGATCAACCAAAACAACATGAATAAATTGTATATCTGGCCGTACAACACAAAACTGAAAGAGAAAAACGAAAATATAAATATTCAAGTAAGTTAGTACACACAACAAGTTTCTGGAATAACCTTCATCAGCTACACTCATAGTCAAAATATTACAATAACCTTCATCAGCTACACTCATAGTCAAAATATTACAATAACCTTCATCAGCTACACTCATAGTCAAAAGATTAGATTAACCTTCATCAGCTACACTCATAGTCAAAATATTACAATAACCTTCATCAGCTACACTCATAGTCAAAATATTACAATAACCTTCATCAGTTACACTCATAGTCAAAATATTACAATAACCTTCATCAGCTACACTCATAGTCAAAAGATTAGAATAACCTTCATCAGCTACACTCATAGTCAAAAGATTAGAATAACCTTCATCAGCTACACTCATAGTTAAAAGATTAGAATAACCTTCATCAGCTACACTCATAGTCAAAATATTACAATAACCTTCATCAGCTACACTCATAGTCAAAAGATTAGAATAACCTTCATCAGCTACACTCATAGTCAAAAGATTAGAATAACCTTCATCAGCTACACTCATAGTCAAAAGATTCGAATAACCTTCATCAGCTGCACTCATAGTCAAAATATTACAATAACCTTCATCAGCTACACTCATAGTCAAAATATTACAATAACCTTCATCAGGTACACTCATAGTCAAAAGATTCGAATAATCTTCATCAGCTACACTCATAGTCAAAATATTACAATAACCTTCATCAGCTACACTCATAGTCAAAAGATTAGAATAACCTTCATCAGCTACACTCATAGTCAAAATATTAGAATAACCATCATCAGCTACACTCATAGTCAAACGATTAAAATAACCTTCATCAGGTACACTCATAGTCAAAAGATTCGAATAACCTTTATCAGCTACACTCATAGTCAAAATATTACAATAACCTTCATCAGGTACACTCATAGTCAAAAGATTCGAATAACCTTAATCAGCTACACTCATAGTCAAAATATTACAATAATCTTCATCAGCTACACTCATAGTCAAAATATTACAATAACCTTCATCCGCTACACTCATAGTCAAAATATTACAATAACATTCATCAGCTACACTCATAGTCAAAATATTACAATAACCTTCATCAGCTACACTCATAGTCAAAAGATTAGAATAACCTTCATCAGGTACACTCATAGTCAAAAGATTCGAATAACCTTCATCAGCTACACTCATAGTCAAAATATTACAATAACCTTCATCAGCTACACTCATAGTCAAAATATTAGAATAACCTTCATCAGCTACACTCATAGTCAAAATATTAGAATAACCTTCATCAGCTACACTCATAGTCAAAATATTACAATAACCTTCATCAGCTACACTCATAGTCAAAATATTACAATAACCTTAATCAGCTACACTCATAGTCAAAATATTACAATAAACTTCATCAGCTACACTCATAGTCAAAATATTACAATAACCTTCATCAGCTACACTCATAGTCAAAATATTACAATAACCTTCATCAGCTACACTCATAGTCAAAATATTACAATAACCTTCATCAGCTACACTCATAGTCAAAAGATTAGGATAACCTTCATCAGCTACACTCATAGTCAAAATATTAGAATAACCTTCATCAGCTACACTCATAGTCAAAATATTACAATAACCTTCATCAGCTACACTCATAGTCAAAATATTACAATAACCTTCATCAGCTACACTCATAGTCAAAATATTACAATAAACTTCATCAGCTACACTCATAGTCAAAAGATTAGGATAACCTTCATCAGCTACACTCATTGTCAAAAGATTTGAATAACCTTCATCAGCTACACTCATAGTCAAAATATTACAATAACCTTCATCAGCTACACTCATAGTCAAAATATTACAATAACCTTCATCAGCTACACTCATAGTCAAAAGATTAGAATAACCTTCATCAGCTACACTCATATTCAAAAGATTAGAATAACCTTCATCAGCTACACTCATAGTCAAAATATTACAATAACCTTCATCAGCTACACTCATAGTCAAAATATTACAATAACCTTCATCAGCTACACTCATAGTCAAGAGATTAGAATAACCTTCATCAGCTACACTCATAGTCAAAATATTAGAATAACCTTCATCAGCTACACTAATAGTCAAAATATTACAATAACCTTCATCAGCTACACTCATAGTCAAAAGATTCAAATAACCTTCATCAGCTACACTCATAGTCAAAATATTACAATAACATTCATCAGCTACACTCATAGTCAAAATATCAGAATAACCTTCATCAGCTACACTCATAGTCAAAATATTAGAATAACCTTCATCAGCTACACTCATAGTCAAAATATTACAATAACCTTCATCAGCTACACTCATAGTCAAAATATTACAATAACCTTCATCAGCTACACTCATAGTCAAAATATTACAATAACCTTCATCAGCTACACTCATAGTCAAAATATTACAATAAACTTCATCAGCTACACTCATAGTCAAAAGATTAGGATAACCTTCAACAGCTACACTCATTGTCAAAAGATTCGAATAACCTTCATCAGCTACACTCATAGTCAAAATATTACAATAACCTTCATCAGCTACACTCATAGTCAAAATATTACAATAACCTTCATCAGCTACACTCATAGTCAAAAGATTAGAATAACCTTCGTCAGCTACACTCATAGTCAAAAGATTAGAATAACCTTCATCAGCTACACTCATAGTCAAAATATTAGAATAACCTTCATCAGCTACACTCATAGTCAAAATATTACAATAACCTTCATCAGCTACACTCATAGTCAAGAGATTAGAATAACCTTCATCAGCTACACTCATAGTCAAAATATTAGAATAACCTTCATCAGCTACACTAATAGTCAAAATATTACAATAACCTTCATCAGCTACACTCATAGTCAAAAGATTAGAATAACCTTCATCAGCTACACTCATAGTCAAAAGATTCGAATAACCTTCATCAGCTGCACTCATAGTCAAAATATTACAATAACCTTCATCAGCTACACTCATAGTCAAAATATTACAATAACCTTCATCAGGTACACTCATAGTCAAAAGATTCGAATAATCTTCATCAGCTACACTCATAGTCAAAATATTACAATAACCTTCATCAGCTACACTCATAGTCAAAAGATTAGAATAACCTTCATCAGCTACACTCATAGTCAAAATATTAGAATAACCATCATCAGGTACACTCATAGTCAAACGATTCGAATAACCTTCATCAGCTACACTCATAGTCAAAATATTAGAATAACCATCATCAGGTACACTCATAGTCAAAAGATTAGAATAACCTTCATCAGGTACACTCATAGTCAAAAGATTCGAATAACCTTCATCAGCTACACTCATAGTCAAAATATTACAATAACCTTCATCAGCTACACTCATAGTCAAAATATCAGAATAACCTTCATCAGCTACACTCATAGTCAAAATATTACAATAACCTTCATCAGCTACACTCATAGTCAAAATATTACAATAACCTTCATCAGCTACACTCATAGTCAAAATATTACAATAACCTTCATCAGCTACACTCATAGTCAAAATATTACAATAACCTTCATCAGCTACACTCATAGTCAAAATATTATAATAACCTTCATCAGCTACACTCATAGTCAAAATTTTACAATAACCTTCATCAGCTACACTCATAGTCAAAAGAATAGGATAACCTTCATCAGCTACACTCATTGTCAAAAGATTCGAATAACCTTCATCAGCTACACTCATAGTCAAAATATTACAATAACCTTCATCAGCTACACTCATAGTCAAAATATTACAATAACCTTCATCAGCTACACTCATAGTCAAAAGATTAGAATAACCTTCATCAGCTACACTCATAGTCAAAAGATTCGAATAACCTTCATCAGCTACACTCATAGTCAAAATATTACAATAACATTCATCAGCTACACTCATAGTCAAAATATTAGAATAACCTTCATCAGCTACACTCATAGTCAAAATATTACAATAACCTTCATCAGCTACACTCATAGTCAAAATATTACAATAACCTTCATCAGCTACACTCAGTCAAAATATTACAATAAACTTCATCAGCTACACTCATTGTCAAAAGATTCGAATAACCTTCATCAGCTACACTCATAGTCAAAATATTACAATAACCTTCATCAGCTATACTCATAGTCAAAATATTACAATAACCTTCATCAGCTACACTCATAGTCAAAAGATTAGAATAACCTTCATCAGCTACACTCATAGTCAAAAGATTAGAATAACCTTCATCAGCTACACTCATAGTCAAAATTTTACAATAACCTTCATCAGCTACACTCATAGTCAAAATATTACAATAACCTTCATCAGCTACACTCATAGTCAAGAGATTAGAATAACCTTCATCAGCTACACTCATAGTCAAAATATTAGAATAACCTTCATCAGCTACACTAATAGTCAAAATATTACAATAACCTTCATCAGCTACACTCATAGTCAAAAGATTCGAAAAACCTTCATCAGCTACACTCATAGTCAAAATATTACAATAACATTCATCAGCTACACTCATAGTCAAAATATTAGAATAACCTTCATCAGCTACACTCATAGTCAAAATATTACAATAACCTTCATCAGCTACACTCATAGTCAAAATATTACAATAACCTTCATCAGCTACACTCATAGTCAAAATATTACAATAACCTTCATCAGCTACACTCATAGTCAAAATATTACAATAACCTTCATCAGCTACACTCATAGTCAAAATATTACAATAAACTTCATCAGCTACACTCATAGTCAAAAGATTAGGATAACCTTCATCAGCTACACTCATTGTCAAAAGATTCGAATAATCTTCATAAGCTACACTCATAGTCAAAATATTACAATAACCTTCATCAGCTACACTCATAGTCAAAATATTACAATAACCTTCATCAGCTACACTCATAGTCAAAAGATTAGAATAACCTTCATCAGCTACACTCATAGTCAAAAGATTAGAATAACCTTCATCAGCTACACTCATAGTCAAAATATTTGAATAAACTTCATCAGCTACACTAATAGTCAAAATATTACAATAACCTTCATCAGCTACACTCATAGTCAAAAGATTAGAATAACCTTCATCAGCTACACTCATAGTCAAAAGATTCGAATAACCTTCATCAGCTGCACTCATAGTCAAAATATTACAATAACCTTCATCAGCTACACTCATAGTCAAAATATTACAATAACCTTCATCAGGTACACTCATAGTCAAAAGATTCGAATAATCTTCATCAGCTACACTCATAGTCAAAATATTACAATAACCTTCATCAGCTACACTCATAGTCAAAAGATTAGAATAACCTTCATCAGCTACACTCATAGTCAAAATATTAGAATAACCATCATCAGGTACACTCATAGTCAAACGATTAAAATAACCTTCATCAGGTACACTCATAGTCAAAAGATTCGAATAACCTTCATCAGCTACACTCATAGTCAAAATATTAGAATAACCATCATCAGGTACACTCATAGTCAAAAGATTAGAATAACCTTCATCAGGTACACTCATAGTCAAAATATTTGAATAACCTTCATCAGCTACACTCATAGTCAAAATATTACAATAACCTTCATCAGCTACACTCATAGTCAAAATATTAGAATAACCTTCATCAGCTACACTCATAGTCAAAATATTAGAATAACCTTCATCAACTACACTCATAGTCAAAATATTACAATAACCTTCATCATCTACACTCATAGTCAAAATATTAGAATAACCTTCATCAACTACACTCATAGTCAAAATATTAGAATAACCTTCATCAGCTACACTCATAGTCAAAATATTACAATAACCTTCATCAGCTACACTCATAGTCAAAATTTTACAATAAACTTCATCAGCTACACTCATAGTCAAAAGATTAGGATAACCTTCATCAGCTACACTCATTGTCAAAAGATTCGAATAACCTTCATCAGCTACACTCATAGTCAAAATATTACAATAACCTTCATCAGCTACACTCATAGTCAAAATATTACAATAACCTTCATCAGGTCCACTCATAGTCAAAAGATTCGAATAACCTTCATCAGCTACACTCATAGTCAAAATATTACAATAACCTTCATCAGTTACACTCATAGTCAAAATATTACAATAACCTTCATCAGCTACACTCATAGTCAAAATATTACAATAACCTTCATCAGCTACACTCATAGTCAAAAGATTAGAATAACCTTCATCAGCTACACTCATAGTCAAAATATTAGAATAACCATCATCAGGTACACTCATAGTCAAACGATTAAAATAACCTTCATCAGGTACACTCATAGTCAAAAGATTCGAATAACCTTCATCAGCTACACTCATAGTCAAAATATTACAATAACCTTCATCAGCTACACTCATAGTCAAAAGATTAGAATAACCTTCATCAGCTACACTCATAGTCAAAAGATTAGAATAACCTTCATCAGCTACACTCATAGTCAAAATTTTACAATAACCTTCATAAGCTACACTCATAGTCAAAATATTACAATAACCTTCATCAGCTACACTCAATAGTCAAAATATTACAATAACATTCATCAGCTACACTCATAGTCAAAATATTACAATAACCTTCATCAGTTACACTCATAGTCAAAATATTACAATAACCTTCATCAGGTACACTCATAGTCAAAATATTAGAATAACCTTCATCAACTACACTCATAGTCAAAATATTAGAATAACCTTCATCAGCTACACTCATAGTCAAAATATTACAATAACCTTCATCAGCTACACTCATAGTCAAAATATTACAATAACCTTCATCAGCTACACTCATAGTCAAAATATTACAATAACCTTCATCAGCTACACTCATAGTCAAAATATTACAATAACCTTCATCAGCTACACTCATAGTCAAAATTTTACAATAAAATTCATCAGCTACACTCATAGTCAAAAGATTAGAATAACCTTCATCAGCTACATTCATAGTCAAAATATTAGAATAACCTTCATCAGCTACACACATAGTCAAAATATTACAATAACCTTCATCAGCTACACTCATAGTCAAGAGATTAGAATAACCTTCATCAGCTACACTCATAGTCAAAATACTAGAATAACCTTCATCAGCTACACTAATAGTCAAAATATTACAATAACATTCATCAGCTACACTCATAGTCAAAAGATTAGAATAACCTTCATCAGCTACACTCATAGTCAAAATATTACAATAACCTTCATCAGCTACACTCATAGTCAAAAGATTAGAATAACCTTCATTAGCTACACTCATAGTCAAAATATTACAATAACCTTCATCAGCTACACTCATAGTCAAGAGATTAGAATAACCTTCATCAGCTACACTCATAGTTAAAATACTAGAATAACCTTCATCAGCTACACTAATAGTCAAAATATTACAATAACATTCATCAGCTACACTCATAGTCAAAAGATTAGAATAACCTTCATCAGCTACACTCATAGTCAAAAGATTAGAATAACCTTCATCAGGTACACTCACAGTCAAAAGATTAGAATAACCTTCATCAGCTACACTCATAGTCAAAATATTACAATAACCTTCATCAGCTACACTCATAGTCAAAATATTACAATAACATTCATCAGCTACACTCATAGTCAAAAGATTAGAATAACCTTCATCAGCTACACTCAAGGTCAAAATATTAGAATAACATTCATCAGCTACACTCATAGTCAAGAGATTAGAATAACCTTCATCAGCTACACTCATAGTCAAAAGATTAGAATAAACTTCATCAGCTACACTCATAGTCAAAATATTACAATAACCTTCATCAGCTACACTCATAGTCAAGAGATTAGAATAACCTTCATCAGCTACACTCATAGTCAAAATATTACAATAACCTTCATCAGTTACACTCATAGTCAAAATATTACAATAACCTTCATCAGCTACACTCATAGTCAAAATATTACAATAACCTTCATCAGCTACACTCATAGTCAAAAGATTAGAATAACCTTCATCAGCTACACTCATAGTCAAAATATTAGAATAACCATCATCAGGTACACTCATAGTCAAACGATTAAAATAACCTTCATCAGGTACACTCATAGTCAAAAGATTCGAATAACCTTCATCAGCTACACTCATAGTCAAAATATTACAATAACCTTCATCAGCTACACTCATAGTCAAAAGATTAGAATAACCTTCATCAGCTACACTCATAGTCAAAAGATTAGAATAACCTTCATCAGCTACACTCATAGTCAAAATTTTACAATAACCTTCATCAGCTACACTCATAGTCAAAATATTACAATAACCTTCATCAGCTACACTCAATAGTCAAAATATTACAATAACATTCATCAGCTACACTCATAGTCAAAATATTACAATAACCTTCATCAGTTACACTCATAGTCAAAATATTACAATAACCTTCATCAGGTACACTCATAGTCAAAATATTAGAATAACCTTCATCAACTACACTCATAGTCAAAATATTAGAATAACCTTCATCAGCTACACTCATAGTCAAAATATTACAATAACCTTCATCAGCTACACTCATAGTCAAAATATTACAATAACCTTCATCAGCTACACTCATAGTCAAAATATTACAATAACCTTCATCAGCTACACTCATAGTCAAAATATTACAATAACCTTCATCAGCTACACTCATAGTCAAAATTTTACAATAAACTTCATCAGCTACACTCATAGTCAAAAGATTAGAATAACCTTCATCAGCTACATTCATAGTCAAAATATTAGAATAACCTTCATCAGCTACACACATAGTCAAAATATTACAATAACCTTCATCAGCTACACTCATAGTCAAGAGATTAGAATAACCTTCATCAGCTACACTCATAGTCAAAATACTAGAATAACCTTCATCAGCTACACTAATAGTCAAAATATTACAATAACATTCATCAGCTACACTCATAGTCAAAAGATTAGAATAACCTTCATCAGCTACACTCATAGTCAAAATATTACAATAACCTTCATCAGCTACACTCATAGTCAAAAGATTAGAATAACCTTCATTAGCTACACTCATAGTCAAAATATTACAATAACCTTCATCAGCTACACTCATAGTCAAGAGATTAGAATAACCTTCATCAGCTACACTCATAGTTAAAATACTAGAATAACCTTCATCAGCTACACTAATAGTCAAAATATTACAATAACATTCATCAGCTACACTCATAGTCAAAAGATTAGAATAACCTTCATCAGCTACACTCATAGTCAAAAGATTAGAATAACCTTCATCAGGTACACTCACAGTCAAAAGATTAGAATAACCTTCATCAGCTACACTCATAGTCAAAATATTACAATAACCTTCATCAGCTACACTCATAGTCAAAATATTAGAATAACCTTCATCAACTACACTCATAGTCAAAATATTAGAATAACCTTCATCAGCTACACTCATAGTCAAAATATTACAATAACCTTCATCAGCTACACTCATAGTCAAAATATTACAATAACCTTCATCAGCTACACTCATAGTCAAAATATTACAATAACCTTCATCAGCTACACTCATAGTCAAAATTTTACAATAAACTTCATCAGCTACACTCATAGTCAAAAGATTAGAATAACCTTCATCAGCTACATTCATAGTCAAAATATTAGAATAACCTTCATCAGCTACACACATAGTCAAAATATTACAATAACCTTCATCAGCTACACTCATAGTCAAGAGATTAGAATAACCTTCATCAGCTACACTCATAGTCAAAATACTAGAATAACCTTCATCAGCTACACTAATAGTCAAAATATTACAATAACATTCATCAGCTACACTCATAGTCAAAAGATTAGAATAACCTTCATCAGCTACACTCATAGTCAAAATATTACAATAACCTTCATCAGCTACACTCATAGTCAAAAGATTAGAATAACCTTCATTAGCTACACTCATAGTCAAAATATTACAATAACCTTCATCAGCTACACTCATAGTCAAGAGATTAGAATAACCTTCATCAGCTACACTCATAGTTAAAATACTAGAATAACCTTCATCAGCTACACTAATAGTCAAAATATTACAATAACATTCATCAGCTACACTCATAGTCAAAAGATTAGAATAACCTTCATCAGCTACACTCATAGTCAAAAGATTAGAATAACCTTCATCAGGTACACTCACAGTCAAAAGATTAGAATAACCTTCATCAGCTACACTCATAGTCAAAATATTACAATAACCTTCATCAGCTACACTCATAGTCAAAATATTACAATAACATTCATCAGCTACACTCATAGTCAAAAGATTAGAATAACCTTCATCAGCTACACTCAAGGTCAAAATATTAGAATAACATTCATCAGCTACACTCATAGTCAAGAGATTAGAATAACCTTCATCAGCTACACTCATAGTCAAAAGATTAGAATAAACTTCATCAGCTACACTCATAGTCAAAATATTACAATAACCTTCATCAGCTACACTCATAGTCAAGAGATTAGAATAACCTTCATCAGCTACACTCATAGTCAAAATATTAGAATAACCTTCATCAGCTACACTAATAGTCAAAATATTACAATAACATTCATCAGCTACACTCAGAGTCAAAATATTACAATAACCTTCATCAGATACACTCATAGTCAAAAGATTCGAACAACCTTCATCAGATACACTCATAGTCAAAATATTACAATAACCTTCATTAGCTATACTCATAGTCAAAATATTACAATAACATTCATCAGCTACACTCATAGTCAAAATATTACACTAACCTTCATCAGCTACACTCATAGTCAAAAGATTAGAATAACCTTCTTCAGCTACACTCATAGTCAAAATATTACAATAACCTTCATCAGGTACACACTCATAGTCAAAAGATTCGAATAACCTTCATCAGGTACACTCATAGTCAAAAGATTAGAATAACCTTCATCAGCTACACTCATAGTCAAAATTTTACAATAACCTTCATCAGCTACACTCATAGTCAAAATATTACAATAACCTTCATCAGCTACACTCAATAGTCAAAATATTACAATAACATTCATCAGCTACACTCATAGTCAAAATATTACAATAACCTTCATCAGTTACACTCATAGTCAAAATATTACAATAACCTTCATCAGGTACACTCATAGTCAAAATATTAGAATAACCTTCATCAACTACACTCATAGTCAAAATATTAGAATAACCTTCATCAGCTACACTCATAGTCAAAATATTACAATAACCTTCATCAGCTACACTCATAGTCAAAATATTACAATAACCTTCATCAGCTACACTCATAGTCAAAATATTACAATAACCTTCATCAGCTACACTCATAGTCAAAATATTACAATAACCTTCATCAGCTACACTCATAGTCAAAATTTTACAATAAACTTCATCAGCTACACTCATAGTCAAAAGATTAGAATAACCTTCATCAGCTACATTCATAGTCAAAATATTAGAATAACCTTCATCAGCTACACACATAGTCAAAATATTACAATAACCTTCATCAGCTACACTCATAGTCAAGAGATTAGAATAACCTTCATCAGCTACACTCATAGTCAAAATACTAGAATAACCTTCATCAGCTACACTAATAGTCAAAATATTACAATAACATTCATCAGCTACACTCATAGTCAAAAGATTAGAATAACCTTCATCAGTTACACTCATAGTCAAAATATTACAATAACCTTCATCAGCTACACTCATAGTCAAAAGATTAGAATAACCTTCATTAGCTACACTCATAGTCAAAATATTACAATAACCTTCATCAGCTACACTCATAGTCAAGAGATTAGAATAACCTTCATCAGCTACACTCATAGTTAAAATACTAGAATAACCTTCATCAGCTACACTAATAGTCAAAATATTACAATAACATTCATCAGCTACACTCATAGTCAAAAGATTAGAATAACCTTCATCAGCTACACTCATAGTCAAAAGATTAGAATAACCTTCATCAGGTACACTCACAGTCAAAAGATTAGAATAACCTTCATCAGCTACACTCATAGTCAAAATATTACAATAACCTTCATCAGCTACACTCATAGTCAAAATATTACAATAACATTCATCAGCTACACTCATAGTCAAAAGATTAGAATAACCTTCATCAGCTACACTCAAGGTCAAAATATTAGAATAACATTCATCAGCTACACTCATAGTCAAGAGATTAGAATAACCTTCATCAGCTACACTCATAGTCAAAAGATTAGAATAAACTTCATCAGCTACACTCATAGTCAAAATATTACAATAACCTTCATCAGCTACACTCATAGTCAAGAGATTAGAATAACCTTCATCAGCTACACTCATAGTCAAAATATTAGAATAACCTTCATCAGCTACACTAATAGTCAAAATATTACAATAACATTCATCAGCTACACTCAGAGTCAAAATATTACAATAACCTTCATCAGATACACTCATAGTCAAAAGATTCGAACAACCTTCATCAGATACACTCATAGTCAAAATATTACAATAACCTTCATTAGCTATACTCATAGTCAAAATATTACAATAACATTCATCAGCTACACTCATAGTCAAAATATTACACTAACCTTCATCAGCTACACTCATAGTCAAAAGATTAGAATAACCTTCATCAGCTACACTCATAGTCAAAATATTACAATAACCTTCATCAGGTACACACTCATAGTCAAAAGATTCGAATAACCTTCATCAGGTACACTCATAGTCAAAAGATTAGAATAACCTCCATCAGGTACACTCATAGTCAAAAGATTCGAATAACCTTCATCAGCTACACTCATAGTCAAAATATTACAATAACCTTCATCAGCTACACTCATAGTCAAAATATTACAATAACATTCATCAGCTACACTCATAGTCAAAATATTACAATAACCTTCATCTGAGCTACACTCATAGTCAAAATATTACAATAAACTTCATCAGCCACACTCATAGTCAAAAGATTAGAATAACCTTCATCAGCTACACTCATTGTCAAAAGATTCGAATAACCTTCATCAGCTACACTCATAGTCAAAATATTACAATAACCTTCATCAGCTACACTCACAGTCAAAATATTACAATAACCTTCATCAGCTACACTCATAGTCAAGAGATTAGAATAACCTTCATCAGCTACACTTATAGTCAAAATATTAGAATAACCTTCATCAGCTACACTCATAGTCAAAATATTACAATAACCTTCATCACCTACACTCATAGTCAAGAGATTAGAATAACCTTCTTCAGCTACACTCATAGACAAAATATTAGAATAACCTTCATCAGCTACACTCATAGTCAAAATATTACAATAACCTTCATCAGCTAGACTCATAGTCAACAGATTAGAATAACCTTCATCAGCTACACTCATAGTCAAAAGATTCGAATAACCTTCATCAGCTGCACTCATAGTCAAAATATTACAATAACCTTCATCAGCTACACTCATAGTCAAAATATTACAATAACCTTCATCAGGTACACTCATAGTCAAAAGATTCGAATAATCTTCATCAGCTACACTCATAGTCAAAATATTACAATAACCTTCATCAGCTACACTCATAGTCAAAAGATTAGAATAACCTTCATCAGCTACACTCATAGTCAAAATATTAGAATAACCATCATCAGGTACACTCATAGTCAAACGATTCGAATAACCTTCATCAGCTACACTCATAGTCAAAATATTAGAATAACCATCATCAGGTACACTCATAGTCAAAAGATTAGAATAACCTTCATCAGGTACACTCATAGTCAAAAGATTCGAATAACCTTCATCAGCTACACTCATAGTCAAAATATTACAATAACCTTCATCAGCTACACTCATAGTCAAAATATCAGAATAACCTTCATCAGCTACACTCATGGTCAAAATATTACAATAACCTTCATCAGCTACACTCATAGTCAAAATATTACAATAACCTTCATCAGCTACACTCATAGTCAAAATATTACAATAACCTTCATCAGCTACACTCATAGTCAAAATATTACAATAACCTTCATCAGCTACACTCATAGTCAAAATATTACAATAACCTTCATCAGCTACACTCATAGTCAAAATTTTACAATAACCTTCATCAGCTACACTCATAGTCAAAAGAATAGGATAACCTTCATCAGCTACACTCATTGTCAAAAGATTCGAATAACCTTCATCAGCTACACTCATAGTCAAAATATTACAATAACCTTCATCAGCTACACTCATAGTCAAGAGATTAGAATAACCTTCATCAGCTACACTCATAGTCAAAATATTAGAATAACCTTCATCAGCTACACTAATAGTCAAAATATTACAATAACCTTCATCAGCTACACTCATAGTCAAAAGATTCGAAAAACCTTCATCAGCTACACTCATAGTCAAAATATTACAATAACATTCATCAGCTACACTCATAGTCAAAATATTAGAATAACCTTCATCAGCTACACTCATAGTCAAAATATTACAATAACCTTCATCAGCTACACTCATAGTCAAAATATTACAATAACCTTCATCAGCTACACTCATAGTCAAAATATTACAATAACCTTCATCAGCTACACTCATAGTCAAAATATTACAATAACCTTCATCAGCTACACTCATAGTCAAAATATTACAATAAACTTCATCAGCTACACTCATAGTCAAAAGATTAGGATAACCTTCATCAGCTACACTCATTGTCAAAAGATTCGAATAATCTTCATCAGCTACACTCATAGTCAAAATATTACAATAACCTTCATCAGCTACACTCATAGTCAAAATATTACAATAACCTTCATCAGCTACACTCATAGTCAAAAGATTAGAATAACCTTCATCAGCTACACTCATAGTCAAAAGATTAGAATAACCTTCATCAGCTACACTCATAGTCAAAATATTTGAATAAACTTCATCAGCTACACTAATAGTCAAAATATTACAATAACCTTCATCAGCTACACTCATAGTCAAAAGATTAGAATAACCTTCATCAGCTACACTCATAGTCAAAAGATTCGAATAACCTTCATCAGCTGCACTCATAGTCAAAATATTACAATAACCTTCATCAGCTACACTCATAGTCAAAATATTACAATAACCTTCATCAGGTACACTCATAGTCAAAAGATTCGAATAATCTTCATCAGCTACACTCATAGTCAAAATATTACAATAACCTTCATCAGCTACACTCATAGTCAAAAGATTAGAATAACCTTCATCAGCTACACTCATAGTCAAAATATTAGAATAACCATCATCAGGTACACTCATAGTCAAACGATTAAAATAACCTTCATCAGGTACACTCATAGTCAAAAGATTCGAATAACCTTCATCAGCTACACTCATAGTCAAAATATTAGAATAACCATCATCAGGTACACTCATAGTCAAAAGATTAGAATAACCTTCATCAGGTACACTCATAGTCAAAATATTTGAATAACCTTCATCAGCTACACTCATAGTCAAAATATTACAATAATCTTCATCAGCTACACTCATAGTCAAAATATTAGAATAACCTTCATCAGCTACACTCATAGTCAAAATATTAGAATAACCTTCATCAACTACACTCATAGTCAAAATATTACAATAACCTTCATCATCTACACTCATAGTCAAAATATTAGAATAACCTTCATCAACTACACTCATAGTCAAAATATTAGAATAACCTTCATCAGCTACACTCATAGTCAAAATATTACAATAACCTTCATCAGCTACACTCATAGTCAAAATTTTACAATAAACTTCATCAGCTACACTCATAGTCAAAAGATTAGGATAACCTTCATCAGCTACACTCATTGTCAAAAGATTCGAATAACCTTCATCAGCTACACTCATAGTCAAAATATTACAATAACCTTCATCAGCTACACTCATAGTCAAAATATTACAATAACCTTCATCAGGTCCACTCATAGTCAAAAGATTCGAATAACCTTCATCAGCTACACTCATAGTCAAAATATTACAATAACCTTCATCAGTTACACTCATAGTCAAAATATTACAATAACCTTCATCAGCTACACTCATAGTCAAAATATTACAATAACCTTCATCAGCTACACTCATAGTCAAAAGATTAGAATAACCTTCATCAGCTACACTCATAGTCAAAATATTAGAATAACCATCAACAGGTACACTCATAGTCAAACGATTAAAATAACCTTCATCAGGTACACTCATAGTCAAAAGATTCGAATAACCTTCATCAGCTACACTCATAGTCAAAATATTACAATAACCTTCATCAGCTACACTCATAGTCAAAAGATTAGAATAACCTTCATCAGCTACACTCATAGTCAAAAGATTAGAATAACCTTCATCAGCTACACTCATAGTCAAAATTTTACAATAACCTTCATCAGCTACACTCATAGTCAAAATATTACAATAACCTTCATCAGCTACACTCAATAGTCAAAATATTACAATAACATTCATCAGCTACACTCATAGTCAAAATATTACAATAACCTTCATCAGTTACACTCATAGTCAAAATATTACAATAACCTTCATCAGGTACACTCATAGTCAAAATATTAGAATAACCTTCATCAACTACACTCATAGTCAAAATATTAGAATAACCTTCATCAGCTACACTCATAGTCAAAATATTACAATAACCTTCATCAGCTACACTCATAGTCAAAATATTACAATAACCTTCATCAGCTACACTCATAGTCAAAATATTACAATAACCTTCATCAGCTACACTCATAGTCAAAATATTACAATAACCTTCATCAGCTACACTCATAGTCAAAATTTTACAATAAACTTCATCAGCTACACTCATAGTCAAAAGATTAGAATAACCTTCATCAGCTACATTCATAGTCAAAATATTAGAATAACCTTCATCAGCTACACACATAGTCAAAATATTACAATAACCTTCATCAGCTACACTCATAGTCAAGAGATTAGAATAACCTTCATCAGCTACACTCATAGTCAAAATACTAGAATAACCTTCATCAGCTACACTAATAGTCAAAATATTACAATAACCTTCATCAGCTACACTCATAGTCAAAAGATTAGAATAACCTTCATCAGCTACACTCATAGTCAAAATATTACAATAACCTTCATCAGCTACACTCATAGTCAAAAGATTAGAATAACCTTCATTAGCTACACTCATAGTCAAAATATTACAATAACCTTCATCAGCTACACTCATAGTCAAAATATCAGAATAACCTTCATCAGCTACACTCATGGTCAAAATATTACAATAACCTTCATCAGCTACACTCATAGTCAAAATATTACAATAACCTTCATCAGCTACACTCATAGTCAAAATATTACAATAACCTTCATCAGCTACACTCATAGTCAAAATATTACAATAACCTTCATCAGCTACACTCATAGTCAAAATATTACAATAACCTTCATCAGCTACACTCATAGTCAAAATTTTACAATAACCTTCATCAGCTACACTCATAGTCAAAAGAATAGGATAACCTTCATCAGCTACACTCATTGTCAAAAGATTCGAATAACCTTCATCAGCTACACTCATAGTCAAAATATTACAATAACCTTCATCAGCTACACTCATAGTCAAGAGATTAGAATAACCTTCATCAGCTACACTCATAGTCAAAATATTAGAATAACCTTCATCAGCTACACTAATAGTCAAAATATTACAATAACCTTCATCAGCTACACTCATAGTCAAAAGATTCGAAAAACCTTCATCAGCTACACTCATAGTCAAAATATTACAATAACATTCATCAGCTACACTCATAGTCAAAATATTAGAATAACCTTCATCAGCTACACTCATAGTCAAAATATTACAATAACCTTCATCAGCTACACTCATAGTCAAAATATTACAATAACCTTCATCAGCTACACTCATAGTCAAAATATTACAATAACCTTCATCAGCTACACTCATAGTCAAAATATTACAATAACCTTCATCAGCTACACTCATAGTCAAAATATTACAATAAACTTCATCAGCTACACTCATAGTCAAAAGATTAGGATAACCTTCATCAGCTACACTCATTGTCAAAAGATTCGAATAATCTTCATCAGCTACACTCATAGTCAAAATATTACAATAACCTTCATCAGCTACACTCATAGTCAAAATATTACAATAACCTTCATCAGCTACACTCATAGTCAAAAGATTAGAATAACCTTCATCAGCTACACTCATAGTCAAAAGATTAGAATAACCTTCATCAGCTACACTCATAGTCAAAATATTTGAATAAACTTCATCAGCTACACTAATAGTCAAAATATTACAATAACCTTCATCAGCTACACTCATAGTCAAAAGATTAGAATAACCTTCATCAGCTACACTCATAGTCAAAAGATTCGAATAACCTTCATCAGCTGCACTCATAGTCAAAATATTACAATAACCTTCATCAGCTACACTCATAGTCAAAATATTACAATAACCTTCATCAGGTACACTCATAGTCAAAAGATTCGAATAATCTTCATCAGCTACACTCATAGTCAAAATATTACAATAACCTTCATCAGCTACACTCATAGTCAAAAGATTAGAATAACCTTCATCAGCTACACTCATAGTCAAAATATTAGAATAACCATCATCAGGTACACTCATAGTCAAACGATTAAAATAACCTTCATCAGGTACACTCATAGTCAAAAGATTCGAATAACCTTCATCAGCTACACTCATAGTCAAAATATTAGAATAACCATCATCAGGTACACTCATAGTCAAAAGATTAGAATAACCTTCATCAGGTACACTCATAGTCAAAATATTTGAATAACCTTCATCAGCTACACTCATAGTCAAAATATTACAATAATCTTCATCAGCTACACTCATAGTCAAAATATTAGAATAACCTTCATCAGCTACACTCATAGTCAAAATATTAGAATAACCTTCATCAACTACACTCATAGTCAAAATATTACAATAACCTTCATCATCTACACTCATAGTCAAAATATTAGAATAACCTTCATCAACTACACTCATAGTCAAAATATTAGAATAACCTTCATCAGCTACACTCATAGTCAAAATATTACAATAACCTTCATCAGCTACACTCATAGTCAAAATTTTACAATAAACTTCATCAGCTACACTCATAGTCAAAAGATTAGGATAACCTTCATCAGCTACACTCATTGTCAAAAGATTCGAATAACCTTCATCAGCTACACTCATAGTCAAAATATTACAATAACCTTCATCAGCTACACTCATAGTCAAAATATTACAATAACCTTCATCAGGTCCACTCATAGTCAAAAGATTCGAATAACCTTCATCAGCTACACTCATAGTCAAAATATTACAATAACCTTCATCAGTTACACTCATAGTCAAAATATTACAATAACCTTCATCAGCTACACTCATAGTCAAAATATTACAATAACCTTCATCAGCTACACTCATAGTCAAAAGATTAGAATAACCTTCATCAGCTACACTCATAGTCAAAATATTAGAATAACCATCATCAGGTACACTCATAGTCAAACGATTAAAATAACCTTCATCAGGTACACTCATAGTCAAAAGATTCGAATAACCTTCATCAGCTACACTCATAGTCAAAATATTACAATAACCTTCATCAGCTACACTCATAGTCAAAAGATTAGAATAACCTTCATCAGCTACACTCATAGTCAAAAGATTAGAATAACCTTCATCAGCTACACTCATAGTCAAAATTTTACAATAACCTTCATCAGCTACACTCATAGTCAAAATATTACAATAACCTTCATCAGCTACACTCAATAGTCAAAATATTACAATAACATTCATCAGCTACACTCATAGTCAAAATATTACAATAACCTTCATCAGTTACACTCATAGTCAAAATATTACAATAACCTTCATCAGGTACACTCATAGTCAAAATATTAGAATAACCTTCATCAACTACACTCATAGTCAAAATATTAGAATAACCTTCATCAGCTACACTCATAGTCAAAATATTACAATAACCTTCATCAGCTACACTCATAGTCAAAATATTACAATAACCTTCATCAGCTACACTCATAGTCAAAATATTACAATAACCTTCATCAGCTACACTCATAGTCAAAATATTACAATAACCTTCATCAGCTACACTCATAGTCAAAATTTTACAATAAACTTCATCAGCTACACTCATAGTCAAAAGATTAGAATAACCTTCATCAGCTACATTCATAGTCAAAATATTAGAATAACCTTCATCAGCTACACACATAGTCAAAATATTACAATAACCTTCATCAGCTACACTCATAGTCAAGAGATTAGAATAACCTTCATCAGCTACACTCATAGTCAAAATACTAGAATAACCTTCATCAGCTACACTAATAGTCAAAATATTACAATAACCTTCATCAGCTACACTCATAGTCAAAAGATTAGAATAACCTTCATCAGCTACACTCATAGTCAAAATATTACAATAACCTTCATCAGCTACACTCATAGTCAAAAGATTAGAATAACCTTCATTAGCTACACTCATAGTCAAAATATTACAATAACCTTCATCAGCTACACTCATAGTCAAGAGATTAGAATAACCTTCATCAGCTACACTCATAGTTAAAATACTAGAATAACCTTCATCAGCTACACTAATAGTCAAAATATTACAATAACATTCATCAGCTACACTCATAGTCAAAAGATTAGAATAACCTTCATCAGCTACACTCATAGTCAAAAGATTAGAATAACCTTCATCAGGTACACTCACAGTCAAAAGATTAGAATAACCTTCATCAGCTACACTCATAGTCAAAATATTACAATAACCTTCATCAGCTACACTCATAGTCAAAATATTACAATAACATTCATCAGCTACACTCATAGTCAAAAGATTAGAATAACCTTCATCAGCTACACTCAAGGTCAAAATATTAGAATAACATTCATCAGCTACACTCATAATCAAGAGATTAGAATAACCTTCATCAGCTACACTCATAGTCAAAAGATTAGAATAAACTTCATCAGCTACACTCATAGTCAAAATATTACAATAACCTTCATCAGCTACACTCATAGTCAAGAGATTAGAATAACCTTCATCAGCTACACTCATAGTCAAAATATTAGAATAACCTTCATCAGCTACACTAATAGTCAAAATATTACAATAACATTCATCAGCTACACTCAGAGTCAAAATATTACAATAACCTTCATCAGATACACTCATAGTCAAAAGATTCGAACAACCTTCATCAGATACACTCATAGTCAAAATATTACAATAACCTTCATTAGCTATACTCATAGTCAAAATATTACAATAACATTCATCAGCTACACTCATAGTCAAAATATTACAATAACCTTCATCAGCTACACTCATAGTCAAAAGATTAGAATAACCTTCATCAGCTACACTCATAGTCAAAATATTACAATAACCTTCATCAGGTACACACTCGTAGTCAAAAGATTCGAATAACCTTCATCAGGTACACTCATAGTCAAAAGATTAGAATAACCTCCATCAGGTACACTCATAGTCAAAAGATTCGAATAACCTTCATCAGCTACACTCATAGTCAAAATATTACAATAACCTTCATCAGCTACACTCATAGTCAAAATATTACAATAACATTCATCAGCTACACTCATAGTCAAAATATTACAATAACCTTCATCTGAGCTACACTCATAGTCAAAATATTACAATAAACTTCATCAGCCACACTCATAGTCAAAAGATTAGAATAACCTTCATCAGCTACACTCATTGTCAAAAGATTCGAATAACCTTCATCAGCTACACTCATAGTCAAAATATTACAATAACCTTCATCAGCTACACTCACAGTCAAAATATTACAATAACCTTCATCAGCTACACTCATAGTCAAGAGATTAGAATAACCTTCATCAGCTACACTTATAGTCAAAATATTAGAATAACCTTCATCAGCTACACTCATAGTCAAAATATTACAATAACCTTCATCACCTACACTCATAGTCAAGAGATTAGAATAACCTTCTTCAGCTACACTCATAGACAAAATATTAGAATAACCTTCATCAGCTACACTCATAGTCAAAATATTACAATAACCTTCATCAGCTAGACTCATAGTCAACAGATTAGAATAACCTTCATCAGCTACATTCATAGTCAAAAGATTAGAATAACCTTCATCAGCTACACTCATAGTCAAAAGATTAGAATAACCTTCATCGGCTACACTCATAGTCAAACGATTAGAATAACCTTCATCAGGTACACTCATAGTCAAAAGATTTGAATAACCTTCATCAGCTACACTCATAGTCAATATATTACAATAACCTTCATCAGGTACACTCATAGTCAAAAGATTCGAATAACCTTCATCAGGTACACTCATAGTCAAAATATTACAATAACCTTCATCAGTTACACTCATAGTCAAAATATTACAATAACCTTCATCAGCTACACTCATAGTCAAAATATTACAATAACCTTCATCAGCTACACTCATAGTCAAAATATTACAATAACCTTCATCAGCTACACTCATAGTCAAAAGATTAGAATAACCTTCATCAGGTACACTCATAGTCAAAAGATTTGAATAACCTTCATCAGCTACACTCATAGTCAAAATATTACAATAAACTTCATCAGCTACACTCATAGTCAAAAGATTAGAATAACCTTCATCAGCTACACTCATAGTCAAAATATTACAATAACCTTCATCAGCTACACTCATAGTCAAAAGATTAGAATAACCTTCATCAGGTACACTCATAGTCAAAAGATTTGAATAACCTTCATCAGCTACACTCATAGTCAAAATATTACAATAACCTTCATCAGCTACACTCATAGTCAAAATATTAGAATAACCTTCATCAGCTACACTCATAGTCAAGAGATTAGAATAACCTTCATCAGCTACACTCATAGTCAAAATATTACAATAACCTTCATCAGCTACACTCATAGTCAAAATATTACAATAACCTTCATCAGCTACACTCATATTCAAAAGATTAGAATAACCTTCATCAGCTACACTCAGTCAAAATATTAGAATAACCTTCATCAGCTACAAACATAGTCAAAAGATTAGAATAACCTTCATCAGCTACACTCATAGTTAAAAGATTAGAATAACCTTCATCAGCTACACTCATAGTCAAACGATTAGAATAACCTTCATCAGGTACACTCATAGTCAAAAGATTCGAATAACCTTCATCAGCTGCACTCATAGTCAAAATATTACAATAACCTTCATCAGCTACACTCATAGTCAAAATATTACAATAACCTTCATCAGGTACACTCATAGTCAAAAGATTCGAATAATCTTCATCAGCTACACTCATAGTCAAAATATTACAATAACCTTCATCAGCTACACTCATAGTCAAAAGATTAGAATAACCTTCATCAGCTACACTCATAGTCAAAATATTAGAATAACCATCATCAGCTACACTCATAGTCAAATGATTAGAATAACCTTCATCAGGTACACTCATAGTCAAAAGATTCAAATAACCTTCATCAGCTGCACGCATAGTCAAAATATTACAATAACCTTCATCAGCTACACTCATAGTCAAAATATTACAATAACCTTCATCAGCTACACTCATAGTCAAAATATTACAATAACATTCATCAGCTACACTCATAGTCAAAAGATTAGAATAACCTTCATCAGCTACACTCAAGGTCAAAATATTAGAATAACATTCATCAGCTACACTCATAGTCAAGAGATTAGAATAACCTTCATCAGCTACACTCATAGTCAAAAGATTAGAATAAACTTCATCAGCTACACTCATAGTCAAAATATTACAATAACCTTCATCAGCTACACTCATAGTCAAGAGATTAGAATAACCTTCATCAGCTACACTCATAGTCAAAATATTACAATAACCTTCATCAGCTACACTCATAGTCAAGAGATTAGAATAACCTTCATCAGCTACACTCATAGTCAAAATACTAGAATAACCTTCATCAGCTACACTCATAGTCAAAATATTAGAATAACCATCATCAGCTACACTCATAGTCAAATGATTAGAATAACCTTCATCAGGTACACTCATAGTCAAAAGATTCGAATAACCTTCATCAGCTGCACTCATAGTCAAAATATTACAATAACCTTCATCAGGTACACTCATAGTCAAAAGATTCGAATAATCTTCATCAGCTACACTCATAGTCAAAATATTACAATAACCTTCATCAGCTACACTCATAGTCAAAAGATTAGAATAACCTTCATCAGCTACACTCATAGTCAAAATATTAGAATAACCATCATCAGGTACACTCATAGTCAAACGATTAAAATAACCTTCATCAGGTACACTCATAGTCAAAAGATTCGAATAACCTTCATCAGCTACACTCATAGTCAAAATATTACAATAACCTTCATCAGGTACACTCATAGTCAAAAGATTCGAATAACCTTCATCAGGTACACTCATAGTCAAAATATTACAATAACCTTCATCAGCTACACTCATAGTCAAAATATTACAATAACATTCATCAGCTACACTCATAGACAAAAGATTAGAATAACCTTCATCAGCTACACTCAAGGTCAAAATATTAGAATAACATTCATCAGCTACACTCATAGTCAATAGATTAGAATAACCTTCATCAGCTACACTCATAGTCAAAAGATTAGAATAAACTTCATCAGCTACACTCATAGTCAAAATATTACAATAACCTTCATCAGCTACACTCATAGTCAAGAGATTAGAATAACCTTCATCAGCTACACTCATAGTCAAAATATTAGAATAACCTTCATCAGCTACACTAATAGTCAAAATATTACAATAACATTCATCAGCTACACTCATAGTCAAAAGATTAGAATAACCTTCATCAGCTACACTCATAGTCAAACGATTAGAATAACCTTCATCAGGTACACTCATAGTCAAAAGATTCGAATAACCTTCATCAGCTACACTCATAGTCAAAATATTACAATAACCTTCATCAGATACACTCATAGTCAAAAGATTCGAATAACCTTCATCAGATACACTCATAGTCAAAATATTACAATAACCTTCATTAGCTATACTCATAGTCAAAATATTACAATAACATTCATCAGCTACTCATAGTCAAAATATTACTCTAACCTTCATCAGCTACACTCATAGTCAAAAGATTAGAATAACCTTCATCAGCTACACTCATAGTCAAAATATTACAATAACCTTCATCAGCTACACTCATAGTCAAAAGATTAGAATAACCTCCATCAGGTACACTCATAGTCAAAAGATTCGAATAACCTTCATCAGCTACACTCATAGTCAAAATATTACAATAACCTTCATCAGCTACACTCATAGTCAAAATATTACAATAACCTTCATCAGCTACACTCATAGTCAAAATATTACAATAACCTTCATCAGCTACACTCATAGTCAAAATATTACAATAAACTTCATCAGCCACACTCATAGTCAAAAGATTAGAATAACCTTCATCAGCTACACTCATAGTCAAAATATTAGAATAACCTTCATCAGCTACACTCATAGTCAAAATATTACAATAACCTTCATCACCTACACTCATAGTCAAGAGATTAGAATAACCTTCTTCAGCTACACTCATAGACAAAATATTAGAATAACCTTCATCAGCTACACTAATAGTCAAAATATTACAATAACCTTCATCAGCTACACTCATAGTCAAAAGATTAGAATAACCTTCATCAGCTACATTCATAGTCAAAAGATTAGAATAACCTTCATCAGCTACACTCATAGTCAAAAGATTAGAATAACCTTCATCGGCTACACTCATAGTCAAACGATTAGAATAACCTTCATCAGGTACACTCATAGTCAAAAGATTTGAATAACCTTCATCAGCTACACTCATAGTCAATATATTACAATAACCTTCATCAGGTACACTCATAGTCAAAAGATTTGAATAACCTTCATCAGGTACACTCATAGTCAAAATATTAGAATAACCTTCATCAGCTACACTCATAGTCAAAATATTACAATAACCTTCATCACCTACACTCATAGTCAAGAGATTAGAATAACCTTCTTCAGCTACACTCATAGACAAAATATTAGAATAACCTTCATCAGCTACACTAATAGTCAAAATATTACAATAACCTTCATCAGCTAGACTCATAGTCAACATATTAGAATAACCTTCATCAGCTACATTCATAGTCAAAAGATTAGAATAACCTTCATCAGCTACACTCATAGTCAAAAGATTAGAATAACCTTCATCGGCTACACTCATAGTCAAACGATTAGAATAACCTTCATCAAGTACACTCATAGTCAAAAGATTTGAATAACCTTCATCAGCTACACTCATAGTCAATATATTACAATAACCTTCATCAGGTACACTCATAGTCAAAAGATTCGAATAACCTTCATCAGGTACACTCATAGTCAAAATATTACAATAACCTTCATCAGTTACACTCATAGTCAAAATATTACAATAACCTTCATCAGCTACACTCATAGTCAAAAGATTAGAATAACCTTCATCAGCTACACTCATAGTCAAAATATTACAATAACCTTCATCAGCTACACTCATAGTCAAAAGATTAGAATAACCTTCATCAGGTACACTCATAGTCAAAAGATTTGAATAACCTTCATCAGCTACACTCATAGTCAAAATATTACAATAAACTTCATCAGCTACACTCATAGTCAAAAGATTAGAATAACCTTCATCAGCTACACTCATAGTCAAAATATTACAATAACCTTCATCAGCTACACTCATAGTCAAAAGATTAGAATAACCTTCATCAGGTACACTCATAGTCAAAAGATTCGAATAACCTTCATCAGCTACACTCATAGTCAAAATATTACAATAACCTTCATCAGCTACACTCATAGTCAAAATATTAGAATAACCTTCATCAGCTACACTCATAGTCAAGAGATTAGAATAACCTTCATCAGCTACACTCATAGTCAAAATATTACAATAACCTTCATCAGCTACACTCATAGTCAAAATATTAGAATAACCTTCATCAGCTACACTCATATTCAAAAGATTAGAATAACCTTCATCAGCTACACTCAGTCAAAATATTAGAATAACCTTCATCAGCTACAAACATAGTCAAAAGATTAGAATAACCTTCATCAGCTACACTCATAGTTAAAAGATTAGAATAACCTTCATCAGCTACACTCATAGTCAAACGATTAGAATAACCTTCATCAGGTACACTCATAGTCAAAAGATTCGAATAACCTTCATCAGCTGCACTCATAGTCAAAATATTACAACAACCTTCATCAGCTACACTCATAGTCAAAATATTACAATAACCTTCATCAGGTACACTCATAGTCAAAAGATTCGAATAATCTTCATCAGCTACACTCATAGTCAAAATATTACAATAACCTTCATCAGCTACACTCATAGTCAAAAGATTAGAATAACCTTCATCAGCTACACTCATAGTCAAAATATTAGAATAACCATCATCAGCTACACTCATAGTCAAATGATTAGAATAACCTTCATCAGGTACACTCATAGTCAAAAGATTCGAATAACCTTCATCAGCTGCACGCATAGTCAAAATATTACAATAACCTTCATCAGCTACACTCATAGTCAAAATATTACAATAACCTTCATCAGCTACACTCATAGTCAAAATATTACAATAACCTTCATCAGCTACACTCATAGTCAAAAGATTAGAATAACCTTCATCAGCTACACTCAAGGTCAAAATATTAGAATAACATTCATCAGCTACACTCATAGTCAAGAGATTAGAATAACCTTCATCAGCTACACTCATAGTCAAAATATTAGAATAAACTTCATCAGCTACACTCATAGTCAAAATATTACAATAACCTTCATCAGCTACACTCATAGTCAAGAGATTAGAATAACCTTCATCAGCTACACTCATAGTCAAAATATTAGAATAACCATCATCAGCTACACTCATAGTCAAATGATTAGAATAACCTTCATCAGGTACACTCATAGTCAAAAGATTCGAATAACCTTCATCAGCTGCACTCATAGTCAAAATATTACAATAACCTTCATCAGGTACACTCATAGTCAAAAGATTCGAATAATCTTTATCAGCTACACTCATAGTCAAAATATTACAATAACCTTCATCAGCTACACTCATAGTCAAAAGATTAGAATAACCTTCATCAGCTACACTCATAGTCAAAATATTAGAATAACCATCATCAGGTACACTCATAGTCAAACGATTAAAATAACCTTCATCAGGTACACTCATAGTCAAAAGATTCGAATAACCTTCATCAGCTACACTCATAGTCAAAATATTACAATAACCTTCATCAGGTACACTCATAGTCAAAAGATTCGAATAACCTTCATCAGGTACACTCATAGTCAAAATATTACAATAACCTTCATCAGCTACACTCATAGTCAAAATATTACAATAACATTCATCAGCTACACTCATAGACAAAAGATTAGAATAACCTTCATCAGCTACACTCAAGGTCAAAATATTAGAATAACATTCATCAGCTACACTCATAGTCAATAGATTAGAATAACCTTCATCAGCTACACTCATAGTCAAAAGATTAGAATAAACTTCATCAGCTACACTCATAGTCAAAATATTACAATAACCTTCATCAGCTACACTCATAGTCAAGAGATTAGAATAACCTTCATCAGCTACACTCATAGTCAAAATATTAGAATAACATTCATCAGCTACACTAATAGTCAAAATATTACAATAACATTCATCAGCTACACTCATAGTCAAAAGATTAGAATAACCTTCATCAGCTACACTCATAGTCAAACGATTAGAATAACCTTCATCAGGTACACTCATAGTCAAAAGATTCGAATAACCTTCATCAGCTACACTCATAGTCAAAATATTACAATAACCTTCATCAGATACACTCATAGTCAAAAGATTCGAATAACCTTCATCAGATACACTCATAGTCAAAATATTACAATAACCTTCATTAGCTATACTCATAGTCAAAATATTACAATAACATTCATCAGCTACTCATAGTCAAAATATTACTCTAACCTTCATCAGCTACACTCATAGTCAAAAGATTAGAATAACCTTCATCAGCTACACTCATAGTCAAAATATTACAATAACCTTCATCAGCTACACTCATAGTCAAAAGATTAGAATAACCTCCATCAGGTACATTCATAGTCAAAAGATTCGAATAACCTTCATCAGCTACACTCATAGTCAAAATATTACAATAACCTTCATCAGCTACACTCATAGTCAAAATATTACAATAACCTTCATCAGCTACACTCATAGTCAAAATATTACAATAACCTTCATCAGCTACACTCATAGTCAAAATATTACAATAAACTTCATCAGCCACACTCATAGTCAAAAGATTAGAATAACCTTCATCAGGTACACTCATAGTCAAAATATTAGAATAACCTTCATCAGCTACACTCATAGTCAAAATATTACAATAACCTTCATCACCTACACTCATAGTCAAGAGATTAGAATAACCTTCTTCAGCTACACTCATAGACAAAATATTAGAATAACCTTCATCAGCTACACTAATAGTCAAAATATTACAATAACCTTCATCAGCTACACTCATAGTCAAAATATTACAATAAACTTCATCAGCCACACTCATAGTCAAAAGATTAGAATAACCTTCATCAGCTACACTCATAGTCAAAATATTAGAATAACCTTCATCAGCTACACTCATAGTCAAAATATTACAATAACCTTCATCACCTACACTCATAGTCAAGAGATTAGAATAACCTTCTTCAGCTACACTCATAGACAAAATATTAGAATAACCTTCATCAGCTACACTAATAGTCAAAATATTACAATAACCTTCATCAGCTACACTCATAGTCAAAAGATTAGAATAACCTTCATCAGCTACATTCATAGTCAAAAGATTAGAATAACCTCCATCAGGTACACTCATAGTCAAAAGATTCGAATAACCTTCATCAGCTACACTCATAGTCAAAATATTACAATAACCTTCATCAGCTACACTCATAGTCAAAATATTACAATAACCTTCATCAGCTACACTCATAGTCAAAATATTACAATAACCTTCATCAGCTACACTCATAGTCAAAATATTACAATAAACTTCATCAGCCACACTCATAGTCAAAAGAATAGAATAACCTTCATCAGCTACACTCATAGTCAAAATATTAGAATAACCTTCATCAGCTACACTCATAGTCAAAATATTACAATAACCTTCATCACCTACACTCATAGTCAAGAGATTAGAATAACCTTCTTCAGCTACACTCATAGACAAAATATTAGAATAACCTTCATCAGCTACACTAATAGTCAAAATATTACAATAACCTTCATCAGCTACACTCATAGTCAAAAGATTAGAATAACCTTCATCAGCTACATTCATAGTCAAAAGATTAGAATAACCTTCATCAGCTACACTCATAGTCAAAAGATTAGAATAACCTTCATCGGCTACACTCATAGTCAAACGATTAGAATAACCTTCATCAGGTACACTCATAGTCAAAAGATTTGAACAACCTTCATCAGCTACACTCATAGTCAATATATTACAATAACCTTCATCAGGTACACTCATAGTCAAAAGATTTGAATAACCTTCATCAGGTACACTCATAGTCAAAATATTACAATAACCTTCATCAGTTACACTCATAGTCAAAATATTACAATAACCTTCATCAGCTACACTCATAGTCAAAAGATTAGAATAACCTTCATCAGCTACACTCATAGTCAAAATATTACAATAACCTTCATCAGCTACACTCATAGTCAAAAGATTAGAATAAGCTTCATCAGGTACACTCATAGTCAAAAGATTTGAATAACCTTCATCAGCTACACTCATAGTCAAAATATTACAATAAACTTCATCAGCTACACTCATAGTCAAAAGATTAGAATAACCTTCATCAGCTACACTCATAGTTAAAAGATTAGAATAACCTTCATCAGCTACACTCATAGTCAAACGATTAGAATAACCTTCATCAGGTACACTCATAGTCAAAAGATTCGAATAACCTTCATCAGCTGCACTCATAGTCAAAATATTACAATAACCTTCATCAGCTACACTCATAGTCAAAATATTACAATAACCTTCATCAGGTACACTCATAGTCAAAAGATTCGAATAATCTTCATCAGCTACACTCATAGTCAAAATATTACAATAACCTTCATCAGCTACACTCATAGTCAAAAGATTAGAATAACCTTCATCAGCTACACTCATAGTCAAAATATTAGAATAACCATCATCAGCTACACTCATAGTCAAATGATTAGAATAACCTTCATCAGGTACACTCATAGTCAAAAGATTCGAATAACCTTCATCAGCTGCACGCATAGTCAAAATATTACAATAACCTTCATCAGCTACACTCATAGTCAAAATATTACAATAACCTTCATCAGCTACACTCATAGTCAAAATATTACAATAACCTTCATCAGCTACACTCATAGTCAAAAGATTAGAATAACCTTCATCAGCTACACTCAAGGTCAAAATATTAGAATAACATTCATCAGCTACACTCATAGTCAAGAGATTAGAATAACCTTCATCAGCTACACTCATAGTCAAAATATTAGAATAAACTTCATCAGCTACACTCATAGTCAAAATATTACAATAACCTTCATCAGCTACACTCATAGTCAAGAGATTAGAATAACCTTCATCAGCTACACTCATAGTCAAAATATTAGAATAACCATCATCAGCTACACTCATAGTCAAATGATTAGAATAACCTTCATCAGGTACACTCATAGTCAAAAGATTCGAATAACCTTCATCAGCTGCACTCATAGTCAAAATATTACAATAACCTTCATCAGGTACACTCATAGTCAAAAGATTCGAATAATCTTCATCAGCTACACTCATAGTCAAAATATTACAATAACCTTCATCAGCTACACTCATAGTCAAAAGATTAGAATAACCTTCATCAGCTACACTCATAGTCAAAATATTAGAATAACCATCATCAGGTACACTCATAGTCAAACGATTAAAATAACCTTCATCAGGTACACTCATAGTCAAAAGATTCGAATAACCTTCATCAGCTACACTCATAGTCAAAATATTACAATAACCTTCATCAGGTACACTCATAGTCAAAAGATTCGAATAACCTTCATCAGGTACACTCATAGTCAAAATATTACAATAACCTTCATCAGCTACACTCATAGTCAAAATATTACAATAACATTCATCAGCTACACTCATAGACAAAAGATTAGAATAACCTTCATCAGCTACACTCAAGGTCAAAATATTAGAATAACATTCATCAGCTACACTCATAGTCAATAGATTAGAATAACCTTCATCAGCTACACTCATAGTCAAAAGATTAGAATAAACTTCATCAGCTACACTCATAGTCAAAATATTACAATAACCTTCATCAGCTACACTCATAGTCAAGAGATTAGAATAACCTTCATCAGCTACACTCATAGTCAAAATATTAGAATAACCTTCATCAGCTACACTAATAGTCAAAATATTACAATAACATTCATCAGCTACACTCATAGTCAAAAGATTAGAATAACCTTCATCAGCTACACTCATAGTCAAACGATTAGAATAACCTTCATCAGGTACACTCATAGTCAAAAGATTCGAATAACCTTCATCAGCTACACTCATAGTCAAAATATTACAATAACCTTCATCAGATACACTCATAGTCAAAAGATTCGAATAACCTTCATCAGATACACTCATAGTCAAAATATTACAATAACCTTCATTAGCTATACTCATAGTCAAAATATTACAATAACATTCATCAGCTACTCATAGTCAAAATATTACTCTAACCTTCATCAGCTACACTCATAGTCAAAAGATTAGAATAACCTTCATCAGCTACACTCATAGTCAAAATATTACAATAACCTTCATCAGCTACACTCATAGTCAAAAGATTAGAATAACCTCCATCAGGTACACTCATAGTCAAAAGATTCGAATAACCTTCATCAGCTACACTCATAGTCAAAATATTACAATAACCTTCATCAGCTACACTCATAGTCAAAATATTACAATAACCTTCATCAGCTACACTCATAGTCAAAATATTACAATAACCTTCATCAGCTACACTCATAGTCAAAATATTACAATAAACTTCATCAGCCACACTCATAGTCAAAAGATTAGAATAACCTTCATCAGCTACACTCATAGTCAAAATATTAGAATAACCTTCATCAGCTACACTCATAGTCAAAATATTACAATAACCTTCATCACCTACACTCATAGTCAAGAGATTAGAATAACCTTCTTCAGCTACACTCATAGACAAAATATTAGAATAACCTTCATCAGCTACACTAATAGTCAAAATATTACAATAACCTTCATCAGCTACACTCATAGTCAAAATATTACAATAAACTTCATCAGCCACACTCATAGTCAAAAGATTAGAATAACCTTCATCAGCTACACTCATAGTCAAAATATTAGAATAACCTTCATCAGCTACACTCATAGTCAAAATATTACAATAACCTTCATCACCTACACTCATAGTCAAGAGATTAGAATAACCTTCTTCAGCTACACTCATAGACAAAATATTAGAATAACCTTCATCAGCTACACTAATAGTCAAAATATTACAATAACCTTCATCAGCTACACTCATAGTCAAAAGATTAGAATAACCTTCATCAGCTACATTCATAGTCAAAAGATTAGAATAACCTCCATCAGGTACACTCATAGTCAAAAGATTCGAATAACCTTCATCAGCTACACTCATAGTCAAAATATTACAATAACCTTCATCAGCTACACTCATAGTCAAAATATTACAATAACCTTCATCAGCTACACTCATAGTCAAAATATTACAATAACCTTCATCAGCTACACTCATAGTCAAAATATTACAATAAACTTCATCAGCCACACTCATAGTCAAAAGATTAGAATAACCTTCATCAGCTACACTCATAGTCAAAATATTAGAATAACCTTCATCAGCTACACTCATAGTCAAAATATTACAATAACCTTCATCACCTACACTCATAGTCAAGAGATTAGAATAACCTTCTTCAGCTACACTCATAGACAAAATATTAGAATAACCTTCATCAGCTACACTAATAGTCAAAATATTACAATAACCTTCATCAGCTACACTCATAGTCAAAAGATTAGAATAACCTTCATCAGCTACATTCATAGTCAAAAGATTAGAATAACCTTCATCAGCTACACTCATAGTCAAAAGATTAGAATAACCTTCATCGGCTACACTCATAGTCAAACGATTAGAATAACCTTCATCAGGTACACTCATAGTCAAAAGATTTGAACAACCTTCATCAGCTACACTCATAGTCAATATATTACAATAACCTTCATCAGGTACACTCATAGTCAAAAGATTTGAATAACCTTCATCAGGTACACTCATAGTCAAAATATTACAATAACCTTCATCAGTTACACTCATAGTCAAAATATTACAATAACCTTCATCAGCTACACTCATAGTCAAAAGATTAGAATAACCTTCATCAGCTACACTCATAGTCAAAATATTACAATAACCTTCATCAGCTACACTCATAGTCAAAAGATTAGAATAAGCTTCATCAGGTACACTCATAGTCAAAAGATTTGAATAACCTTCATCAGCTACACTCATAGTCAAAATATTACAATAAACTTCATCAGCTACACTCATAGTCAAAAGATTAGAATAACCTTCATCAGCTACACTCATAGTCAAAATATTACAATAACCTTCATCAGCTACACTCATAGTCAAAAGATTAGAATAACCTTCATCAGGTACACTCATAGTCAAAAGATTCGAATAACCTTCATCAGCTACACTCATAGTCAAAATATTACAATAACCATCATCAGCTACACTCATAGTCAAAATATTAGAATAACCTTCATCAGCTACACTCATAGTCAAGAGATTAGAATAACCTTCATCAGCTACACTCATAGTCAAAATATTACAATAACCTTCATCAGCTACACTCAGTCAAAATATTAGAATAACCTTCATCAGCTACAAACATAGTCAAAAGATTAGAATAACCTTCATCAGCTACACTCATAGTTAAAAGATTAGAATAACCTTCATCAGCTACACTCATAGTCAAACGATTAGAATAACCTTCATCAGGTACACTCATAGTCAAAAGATTCGAATAACCTTCATCAGCTGCACTCATAGTCAAAATATTACAATAACCTTCATCAGCTACACTCATAGTCAAAATATTACAATAACCTTCATCAGGTACACTCATAGTCAAAATTTTCGAATAATCTTCATCAGCCACACTCATAGTCAAAATATTACAATAACCTTCATCAGCTACACTCATAGTCAAAAGATTAGAATAACCTTCATCAGCTACACTCATAGTCAAAATATTAGAATAACCATCATCAGCTACACTCATAGTCAAATGATTAGAATAACCTTCATCAGGTACACTCATAGTCAAAAGATTCGAATAACCTTCATCAGCTGCACTCATAGTCAAAATATTACAATAATCTTCATCAGCTACACTGATAGTCAAAATATTACAATAACCTTCATCAGCTACACTCATAGTCAAAATATTACAATAACCTTCATCAGCCACACTCATAGTCAAAAGATTAGAATAACCTTCATCAGCTACACTCAAGGTCAAAATATTAGAATAACATTCATCAGCTACACTCATAGTCAAGAGATTAGAATAACCTTCATCAGCTACACTCATAGTCAAAAGATTAGAATAAACTTCATCAGCTACACTCATAGTCAAAATATTACAATAACCTTCATCAGCTACACTCATAGTCAAAAGATTAGAATAACCTTCATCAGCTACACTCATGGTCAAAATACTAGAATAACCTTCATCAGCTACACTCATAGTCAAAATATTACAATAACCTTCATCAGCTACACTCATAGTCAAAAGATTAGAATAACCTTCATCAGCTACACTCATAGTCAAAATACTAGAATAACCTTCATCAGCTACACTCATAGTCAAAATATTAGAATAACCATCATCAGCTACACTCATAGTCAAATGATTAGAATAACCTTCATCAGGTACACTCATAGTCAAAAGATTCGAATAACCTTCATCAGCTGCACTCATAGTCAAAATATTACAATAACCTTCATCAGCTACACTCATAGTCAAAATATTACAATAACCTTCATCAGGTACACTCATAGTCAAAAGATTCGAATAATCTTCATCAGCTACACTCATAGTCAAAATATTACAATAACCTTCATCAGCTACACTCATAGTCAAAAGATTAGAATAACCTTCATCAGCTACACTCATAGTCAAAATATTAGAATAACCATCATCAGCTACACTCATAGTCAAATGATTAGAATAACCTTCTTCAGGTACACTCATAGTCAAAAGATTCGAATAACCTTCATCAGCTGCACTCATAGTCAAAATATTACAATAACCTTCATCAGCTACACTCATAGTCAAAAGATTAGAATAACCTTCATCAGCTACACTCATAGTCAAAATATTAGAATAACCATCATCAGCTACACTCATAGTCAAATGATTAGAATAACCTTCATCAGGTACACTCATAGTCAAAAGATTCGAATAACCTTCATCAGCTGCACGCATAGTCAAAATATTACAATAACCTTCATCAGCTACACTCATAGTCAAAATATTACAATAACCTTCATCAGCTACACTCATAGTCAAAATATTACAATAACCTTCATCAGCTACACTCATAGTCAAAAGATTAGAATAACCTTCATCAGCTACACTCAAGGTCAAAATATTAGAATAACATTCATCAGCTACACTCATAGTCAAGAGATTAGAATAACCTTCATCAGCTACACTCATAGTCAAAATATTAGAATAAACTTCATCAGCTACACTCATAGTCAAAATATTACAATAACCTTCATCAGCTACACTCATAGTCAAGAGATTAGAATAACCTTCATCAGCTACACTCATAGTCAAAATACTAGAATAACCTTCATCAGCTACACTCATAGTCAAAATATTAGAATAACCATCATCAGCTACACTCAGTCAAATGATTAGAATAACCTTCATCAGGTACACTCATAGTCAAAAGATTCGAATAACCTTCATCAGCTGCACTCATAGTCAAAATATTACAATAACCTTCATCAGGTACACTCATAGTCAAAAGATTCGAATAATCTTCATCAGCTACACTCATAGTCAAAATATTACAATAACCTTCATCAGCTACACTCATAGTCAAAAGATTAGAATAACCTTCATCAGCTACACTCATAGTCAAAATATTAGAATAACCATCATCAGGTACACTCATAGTCAAACGATTAAAATAACCTTCATCAGGTACACTCATAGTCAAAAGATTCGAATAACCTTCATCAGCTACACTCATAGTCAAAATATTACAATAACCTTCATCAGGTACACTCATAGTCAAAAGATTCGAATAACCTTCATCAGGTACACTCATAGTCAAAATATTACAATAACCTTCATCAGCTACACTCATAGTCAAAATATTACAATAACATTCATCAGCTACACTCATAGACAAAAGATTAGAATAACCTTCATCAGCTACACTCAAGGTCAAAATATTAGAATAACATTCATCAGCTACACTCATAGTCAATAGATTAGAATAACCTTCATCAGCTACACTCATAGTCAAAAGATTAGAATAAACTTCATCAGCTACACTCATAGTCAAAATATTACAATAACCTTCATCAGCTACACTCATAGTCAAGAGATTAGAATAACCTTCATCAGCTACACTCATAGTCAAAATATTAGAATAACCTTCATCAGCTACACTAATAGTCAAAATATTACAATAACATTCATCAGCTACACTCATAGTCAAAAGATTAGAATAACCTTCATCAGCTACACTCATAGTCAAACGATTAGAATAACCTTCATCAGGTACACTCATAGTCAAAAGATTCGAATAACCTTCATCAGCTACACTCATAGTCAAAATATTACAATAACCTTCATCAGATACACTCATAGTCAAAAGATTCGAATAACCTTCATCAGATACACTCATAGTCAAAATATTACAATAACCTTCATTAGCTATACTCATAGTCAAAATATTACAATAACATTCATCAGCTACTCATAGTCAAAATATTACTCTAACCTTCATCAGCTACACTCATAGTCAAAAGATTAGAATAACCTTCATCAGCTACACTCATAGTCAAAATATTACAATAACCTTCATCAGCTACACTCATAGTCAAAAGATTAGAATAACCTCCATCAGGTACACTCATAGTCAAAAGATTCGAATAACCTTCATCAGCTACACTCATAGTCAAAATATTACAATAACCTTCATCAGCTACACTCATAGTCAAAATATTACAATAACCTTCATCAGCTACACTCATAGTCAAAATATTACAATAACCTTCATCAGCTACACTCATAGTCAAAATATTACAATAAACTTCATCAGCCACACTCATAGTCAAAAGATTAGAATAACCTTCATCAGCTACACTCATAGTCAAAATATTAGAATAACCTTCATCAGCTACACTCATAGTCAAAATATTACAATAACCTTCATCACCTACACTCATAGTCAAGAGATTAGAATAACCTTCTTCAGCTACACTCATAGACAAAATATTAGAATAACCTTCATCAGCTACACTAATAGTCAAAATATTACAATAACCTTCATCAGCTACACTCATAGTCAAAAGATTAGAATAACCTTCATCAGCTACATTCATAGTCAAAAGATTAGAATAACCTTCATCAGCTACACTCATAGTCAAAAGATTAGAATAACCTTCATCGGCTACACTCATAGTCAAACGATTAGAATAACCTTCATCAGGTACACTCATAGTCAAAAGATTTGAATAACCTTCATCAGCTACACTCATAGTCAATATATTACAATAACCTTCATCAGGTACACTCATAGTCAAAAGATTTGAATAACCTTCATCAGGTACACTCATAGTCAAAATATTACAATAACCTTCATCAGTTACACTCATAGTCAAAATATTACAATAACCTTCATCAGCTACACTCATAGTCAAAAGATTAGAATAACCTTCATCAGCTACACTCATAGTCAAAATATTACAATAACCTTCATCAGCTACACTCATAGTCAAAAGATTAGAATAACCTTCATCAGGTACACTCATAGTCAAAAGATTTGAATAACCTTCATCAGCTACACTCATAGTCAAAATATTACAATAAACTTCATCAGCTACACTCATAGTCAAAAGATTAGAATAACCTTCATCAGCTACACTCATAGTCAAAATATTACAATAACCTTCATCAGCTACACTCATAGTCAAAAGATTAGAATAACCTTCATCAGGTACACTCATAGTCAAAAGATTCGAATAACCTTCATCAGCTACACTCATAGTCAAAATATTACAATAACCATCATCAGCTACACTCATAGTCAAAATATTAGAATAACCTTCATCAGCTACACTCATAGTCAAGAGATTAGAATAACCTTCATCAGCTACACTCATAGTCAAAATATTACAATAACCTTCATCAGCTACACTCAGTCAAAATATTAGAATAACCTTCATCAGCTACACTCATATTCAAAAGATTAGAATAACCTTCATCAGCTACACTCATAGTTAAAAGATTAGAATAACCTTCATCAGCTACACTCAGTCAAAATATTAGAATAACCTTCATCAGCTACAAACATAGTCAAAAGATTAGAATAACCTTCATCAGCTACACTCATAGTCAAAAGATTAGAATAACCTTCATCAGCTACACTCATAGTCAAACGATTAGAATAACCTTCATCAGGTACACTCATAGTCAAAAGATTCGAATAACCTTCATCAGCTGCACTCATAGTCAAAATATTACAATAACCTTCATCAGCTACACTCATAGTCAAAATATTACAATAACCTTCATCAGGTACACTCATAGTCAAAATTTTCGAATAATCTTCATCAGCTACACTCATAGTCAAAATATTACAATAACCTTCATCAGCTACACTCATAGTCAAAAGATTAGAATAACCTTCATCAGCTACACTCATAGTCAAAATATTAGAATAACCATCATCAGCTACACTCATAGTCAAATGATTAGAATAACCTTCATCAGGTACACTCATAGTCAAAAGATTCGAATAACCTTCATCAGCTGCACTCATAGTCAAAATATTACAATAATCTTCATCAGCTACACTCATAGTCAAAATATTACAATAACCTTCATCAGCTACACTCATAGTCAAAATATTACAATAACCTTCATCAGCTACACTCATAGTCAAAAGATTAGAATAACCTTCATCAGCTACACTCAAGGTCAAAATATTAGAATAACATTCATCAGCTACACTCATAGTCAAGAGATTAGAATAACCTTCATCAGCTACACTCATAGTCAAAAGATTAGAATAAACTTCATCAGCTACACTCATAGTCAAAATATTACAATAACCTTCATCAGCTACACTCATAGTCAAAAGATTAGAATAACCTTCATCAGCTACACTCATGGTCAAAATACTAGAATAACCTTCATCAGCTACACTCATAGTCAAAATATTACAATAACCTTCATCAGCTACACTCATAGTCAAAAGATTAGAATAACCTTCATCAGCTACACTCATAGTCAAAATACTAGAATAACCTTCATCAGCTACACTCATAGTCAAAATATTAGAATAACCATCATCAGCTACACTCATAGTCAAATGATTAGAATAACCTTCATCAGGTACACTCATAGTCAAAAGATTCGAATAACCTTCATCAGCTGCACTCATAGTCAAAATATTACAATAACCTTCATCAGCTACACTCATAGTCAAAATATTACAATAACCTTCATCAGGTACACTCATAGTCAAAAGATTCGAATAATCTTCATCAGCTACACTCATAGTCAAAATATTACAATAACCTTCATCAGCTACACTCATAGTCAAAAGATTAGAATAACCTTCATCAGCTACACTCATAGTCAAAATATTAGAATAACCATCATCAGCTACACTCATAGTCAAATGATTAGAATAACCTTCATCAGGTACACTCATAGTCAAAAGATTCGAATAACCTTCATCAGCTGCACTCATAGTCAAAATATTACAATAACCTTCATCAGCTACACTCATAGTCAAAATATTACAATAACCTTCATCAGCTACACTCATAGTCAAAATATTACAATAACCTTCATCAGCTACACTCATAGTCAAAAGATTAGAATAACCTTCATCAGCTACACTCAAGGTCAAAATATTAGAATAACATTCATCAGCTACACTCATAGACAAGAGATTAGAATAACCTTCATCAGCTACACTCATAGTCAAAAGATTAGAATAAACTTCATCAGCTACACTCATAGTCAAAATATAACAATAACCTTCATCAACTACACTCATAGTCAAGAGATTAGAATAACCTTCATCAGCTACACTCATAGTCAAAATACTAGAATAACCTTCATCAGCTACACTCATAGTCAAAATATTAGAATAACCATCATCAGCTACACTCATAGTCAAATGATTAGAATAACCTTCATCAGGTACACTCATAGTCAAAAGATTCGAATAACCTTCATCAGCTGCACTCATAGTCAAAATATTACAATAACCTTCATCAGCTACACTCATAGTCAAAATATTACAATAACCTTCATCAGGTACACTCATAGTCAAAAGATTCGAATAATCTTCATCAGCTACACTCATAGTCAAAATATTACAATAACCTTCATCAGCTACACTCATAGTCAAAAGATTAGAATAACCTTCATCAGCTACACTCATAGTCAAAATATTAGAATAACCATCATCAGGTACACTCATAGTCAAACGATTAAAATAACCTTCATCAGGTACACTCATAGTCAAAAGATTCGAATAACCTTCATCAGGTACACTCATAGTCAAAATATTACAATAACCTTCATCAGCTACACTCATAGTCAAAATATTACAATAACCTTCATCAGCTACACTCAATAGTCAAAATATTACAATAACATTCATCAGCTACACTCATAGTCAAAATATTACAATAACCTTCATCAGTTACACTCATAGTCAAAAGATTAGAATAACCTTCATCAGGTACACTCATAGTCAAAAGATTCGAATAACCTTCATCAGCTACACTCATAGTCAAAATATTACAATAACCTTCATCAGCTACACTCATAGTCAAAATATTAGAATAACCTTCATCAGCTACACTCATAGTCAAAATATTACAATAACCTTCATCAGCTACACTCATAGTCAAAATATTACAATGACCTTCATCAGCTACACTCATAGTCAAAATATTACAATAACCTTCATCAGCTACACTCATAGTCAAAATATTACAATAACCTTCATCAGCTACACTCATAGTCAAAATTTTACAATAAACTTCATCAGCTACACTCATAGTCAAAAGATTAGGATAACCTTCATCAGCTACACTCATTGTCAAAAGATTCGAATAACCTTCATCAGCTACACTCATAGTCAAAATATTACAATAACCTTCATCAGCTACACTCAGTCAAAATATTACAATAACCTTCATCAGCTACACTCATAGTCAAAAGATTAGAATAACCTTCATCAGCTACACTCATAGTCAAAAGATTAGAATAACCTTCATCAGCTACACTCATAGTCAAAATATTAGAATAACCTTCATCAGTTACACTCATAGTCAAAATATTACAATAACCTTCATCAGCTACACTCATAGTCAAGAGATTAGAATAACCTTCATCAGCTACACTCATAGTCAAAATATTAGAATAACCTTCATCAGCTACACTAATAGTCAAAATATTACAATAACATTCATCAGCTACACTCATAGTCAAAAGATTAGAATAACCTTCATCAGCTACACTCATAGTCAAACGATTAGAATAACCTTCATCAGGTACACTCTAGGTCAAAAGATTCGAATAACCTTCATCAGCTACACTCATAGTCAAAATATTACAATAACCTTCATCAGGTACATTCATAGTCAAAAGATTTGAATAACCTTCATCAGATACACACATAGTCAAAATATTACAATAACCTTCATTAGCTACACTCATAGTCAAAATATTACAATAACATTCATCAGCTACACTCATAGTCAAAATATTACAATAACCTTCATTAGCTACACTCATAGTCAAAAGATTAGAATAACCTTCATCAGCTACACTCATAGTCAAAATATTACAATAACCTCCATCAGGTACACTCATATTCAAAAGATTCGAATAACCTTCATCAGCTACACTCATAGTCAAAATATTACAATAACCTTCATCAGCTACACTCATAGTCAAAATATTACAATAACCTTCATCAGCTACACTCATAGTCAAAATATTACAATATCCTTCATCAGCTACACTCATAGTCAAAATATTACAATAACCTTCATCAGCTACACTCATAGTCAAAATATTACAATAACCTTCATCAGCTACACTCATACTCAAAATATTACAATAAACTTCATCAGTCACACTCATAGTCAAAAGATTAGAATAACCTTCATCATCTACACTCATTGTCAAAAGATTCGAATAACCTTCATCAGCTACACTCAGAGTCAAAATATTAGAATAACCTTCATCAGCTACACTCATAGTCAAAAGATTAGAATAACCTTCATCAGCTACACTCATAGTTAAAAGATTAGAATAACCTTCATCAGCTACACTCAGTCAAAATATTAGAATAACCTTCATCAGCTACAAACATAGTCAAAATATTACAATAACATTCATCAGCTACACTCATAGTCAAAATATTAGAATAACCTTCATCAGCTACACTCATAGTCAAAATATTAGAATAACCTTCATCAGCTACACTCATAGTCAAGAGATTAGAATAACCTTCATCAGCTACACTCATAGTCAAAATATTAGAATAACCTTCATCAGCTACACTCATAGTCAAAATATTAGAATAACCTTCATCAGCTACACTCATAGTCAAAAGATTAGAATAACCTTCATCAGCTACACTCATAGTTAAAAGATTAGAATAACCTTCATCAGCTACACTCATAGTCGAACGATTAGAATAACCTTCATCAGGTACACTCATAGTCAAAAGATTCGAATAACCTTCATCAGCTGCACTCATAGTCAAAATATTACAATAACCTTCATCAGCTACACTCATAGTCAAAAGATTACAATAACCTTCATCAGGTACACTCATAGTCAAAAGATTTGAATAATCTTCATCAGCTACACTCATAGTCAAAATATTACAATAACCTTCATCAGCTACACTCATAGTCAAAATATTACAATACCCTTCATCAGGTACACTCATAGTCAAAAGATTCGAATAATCTTCATCAGCTATACTCATAGTCAAAATATTACAATAACCTTCATCAGCTACACTCATAGTCAAAAGATTAGAATAACCTTCATCAGCTACACTCATAGTCAAAATATTAGAATAACCATCATCAGGTACACTCATAGTCAAACGATTAAAATAACCTTCATCAGGTACACTCATAGTCAAAAGATTCGAATAACCTTCATCAGCTACACTCATAGTCAAAATATTACAATAACCTTCATCAGGTACACACTCATAGTCAAAAGATTCGAATAACCTTCATCAGGTACACTCATAGTCAAAATATTACAATAACCTTCATCAGCTACACTCATAGTCAAAATATTACAATAACCTTCATCAGCTACACTCATAGTCAAAATATTACAATAACCTTCATCAGCTACACTCATAGTCAAAAGATTAGAATAACCTTCATCAGGTACACTCATAGTCAAAAGATTCGAATAACCTTCATCAGCTACACTCATAGTCAAATTATTAAAATAACCTTCATCAGCTACACTCATAGTCAAAATATTAGAATAACGTTCATCAGCTACACTCATAGTCAAAATATTAGAATAACCTTCATCAGCTACACTCATAGTCAAAATATTACAATAACCTTCATCAGCTACACTCATAGTCAAAATATTACAATAACCTTCATCAGCTACACTCATAGTCAAAATATTAGAATAACCTTCATCAGCTACACTCATAGTTAAAAGATTAGAATAACCTTCATCAGCTACACTCATAGTCGAACGATTAGAATAACCTTCATCAGGTACACTCATAGTCAAAAGATTCGAATAACCTTCATCAGCTGCACTCATAGTCAAAATATTACAATAACCTTCATCAGCTACACTCATAGTCAAAAGATTACAATAACCTTCATCAGGTACACTCATAGTCAAAAGATTTGAATAATCTTCATCAGCTACACTCATAGTCAAAATATTACAATAACCTTCATCAGCTACACTCATAGTCAAAATATTACAATACCCTTCATCAGGTACACTCATAGTCAAAAGATTCGAATAATCTTCATCAGCTATACTCATAGTCAAAATATTACAATAACCTTCATCAGCTACACTCATAGTCAAAAGATTAGAATAACCTTCATCAGCTACACTCATAGTCAAAATATTAGAATAACCATCATCAGGTACACTCATAGTCAAACGATTAAAATAACCTTCATCAGGTACACTCATAGTCAAAAGATTCGAATAACCTTCATCAGCTACACTCATAGTCAAAATATTACAATAACCTTCATCAGGTACACACTCATAGTCAAAAGATTCGAATAACCTTCATCAGGTACACTCATAGTCAAAATATTACAATAACCTTCATCAGCTACACTCATAGTCAAAATATTACAATAACCTTCATCAGCTACACTCATAGTCAAAATATTACAATAACCTTCATCAGCTACACTCATAGTCAAAAGATTAGAATAACCTTCATCAGGTACACTCATAGTCAAAAGATTCGAATAACCTTCATCAGCTACACTCATAGTCAAATTATTAAAATAACCTTCATCAGCTACACTCATAGTCAAAATATTAGAATAACGTTCATCAGCTACACTCATAGTCAAAATATTAGAATAACCTTCATCAGCTACACTCATAGTCAAAATATTACAATAACCTTCATCAGCTACACTCATAGTCAAAATATTACAATAACCTTCATCAGCTACACTCACAGTCAAAATATTAGAATAACCTTCATCAGCTACACTAATAGTCAAAATATTACAATAACATTCATCAGCTACACTCATAGTCAAAATATTAGAATAACCTTCATCAGCTACACTAATAGTCAAAATATTACAATAACATTCATCAGCTACACTCATAGTCAAAAGATTAGAATAACCTTCATCAGCTACACTAATAGTCAAAAGATTAGAATAACCTTCATCAGCTACACTAATAGTCAAAATATTACAAGAACATTCATCAGCTACACTCATAGTCAAAAGATTAGAATAACCTTCATCAGCTACACTAATAGTCAAAAGATTAGAATAACCTTCATCAGCTACACTAATAGTCAAAATATTACAATAACATTCATCAGCTACACTCATAGTCAAAAGATTAGAATAACCTTCATCAGCTACACTCATAGTCAAAATATTACAATAACCTTGATCAGCTACACTAATAGTCAAAATATTACAATAACAGTCATCAGCTACACTCATAGTCAAAAGATTAGAATAACCTTCATCAGCTACACTAATAGTCAAAATATTAGAATAACCTTCATCAGCTACACTAATAGTCAAAATATTACAATAACCTTCATCAGCTACACTCAGAGTCAAAAGATTAGAATAACCTTCATCAGCTACACTAATAGTCAAAAGATTAGAATAACCTTCATCAGCTACACTCATAGTCAAAATATTACAATGACCTTCATCAGCTACACTCATAGTCAAACGATTAGAATAACCTTCATCAGGTACACTCATAGTCAAAATATTACAATAACCTTCATCTGGTACACTCATAGTCAAAAGATAAGAATAACCTTCATCAGGTACACTCATAGTCAAAAGATTCTAATAACCTTCATCAGCCACACTCATAGTCAAAATATTACAATAACCTTCATCAGCTACACTCATAGTCAAAATATTAGAATAACCTTCATCAGCTACACTCATAGTCAAAAGATTCGAATAATCTTCATCAGCTACACTCATAGTCAAAATATTACAATAACCTTCATCAGCTACACTCATAGTCAAAAGATTAGAATAACCTTCATCAGCTACACTCATAGTCAAAATATTAGAATAACCATCATCAGCTACACTCATAGTCAAATGATTAGAATAACCTTCATCAGGTACACTCATAGTCAAAAGATTCGAATAACCTTCATCAGCTGCACTCATAGTCAAAATATTACAATAACCTTCATCAGCTACACTCATAGTCAAAATATTACAATACCCTTCATCAGGTACACTCATAGTCAAAAGATTCGAATAATCTTCATCAGTTACACTCATAGTCAAAATATTACAATAACCTTCATCAGCTACACTCATAGTCAAAAGATTAGAATAACCTTCATCAGCTACACTCATAGTCAAAATATTAGAATAACCATCATCAGGTACACTCATAGTCAAACGATTAAAATAACCTTCATCAGGTACACTCATAGTCAAAAGATTCAAATAACCTTCATCAGCTACACTCATAGTCAAAATATTACAATATCCTTCATCAGGTACACACTCATAGTCAAAAGATTCGAATAACCTTCATCAGGTACACTCAGAGTCAAAATATTACAATAACCTTCATCAGCTACACTCATAGTCAAAATATTACAATAACCTTCATCAGCTACACTCATAGTCAAAATATTACAATAACCTTCATCAGCTACACTCATAGTCAAAAGATTAGAATAACCTTCATCAGGTACACTCATAGTCAAAAGATTCGAATAACCTTCATCAGCTACACTCATAGTCAAAATATTAGAATAACCTTCATCAGCTACACTCATAGTCAAAATATTAGAATAACCTTCATCAGCTACACTCATAGTCAAAAGATTAGGATAACCTTCATCAGCTACACTCATTGTCAAAAGATTCGAATAACCTTCATCAGCTACACTCATGGTCAAAATATTACAATAACCTTCATCAGCTACACTAATAGTCAAACTATTACAATAACATTCATCAGCTACACTCATAGTCAAAAGATTAGAATAACCTTCATCAGCTACACTAATAGTCAAAAGATTAGAATAACCTTCATCAGCTACACTAATAGTCAAAATATTACAAGAACATTCATCAGCTACACTCATAGTCAAAAGATTAGAATAACCTTCATCAGCTACACTAATAGTTAAAAGATTAGAATAACCTTCATCAGCTACACTAATAGTCAAAATATTACAATAACATTCATCAGCTACACTCATAGTCAAAAGATTAGAATAACCTTCATCAGCTACACTCATAGTCAAAATATTACAATAACCTTGATCAGCTACACTAATAGTCAAAATATTACAATAACAGTCATCAGCTACACTCATAGTCAAAAGATTAGAATAACCTTCATCAGCTACACTAATAGTCAAAATATTAGAATAACCTTCATCAGCTACACTAATAGTCAAAATATTACAATAACCTTCATCAGCTACACTCATAGTCAAAAGATTAGAATAACCTTCATCAGCTACACTAATAGTCAAAAGATTAGAATAACCTTCATCAGGTACACTCATAGTCAAAAGATTCGAATAATCTTCATCAGCTACACTCATAGTCAAAATATTACAATAACCTTCATCAGCTACTCTCATAGTCAAAAGATTAGAATAACCTTCATCAGCTACACTCATAGTCAAAATATTAGAATAACCATCATCAGCTACACTCATAGTCAAATGATTAGAATAACCTTCATCAGGTACACTCATAGTCAAAAGATTCGAATAACCTTCATCAGCTGCACTCATAGTCAAAATATTACAATAACCTTCATCAGCTACACTCATAGTCAAAATATTACAATAACCTTCATCAGCTACACTCATAGTCAAAATATTACAATAACCTTCATCAGCTACACTCATAGTCAAAAGATTAGAATAACCTTCATCAGCTACACTCAAGGTCAAAATATTAGAATAACATTCATCAGCTACACTCATAGTCAAGAGATTAGAATAACCTTCATCAGCTACACTCATAGTCAAAAGATTAGAATAAACTTCATCAGCTACACTCATAGTCAAAATATAACAATAACCTTCATCAACTACACTCATAGTCAAGAGATTAGAATAACCTTCATCAGCTACACTCATAGTCAAAATACTAGAATAACCTTCATCAGCTACACTCATAGTCAAAATATTAGAATAACCATCATCAGCTACACTCATAGTCAAATGATTAGAATAACCTTCATCAGGTACACTCATAGTCAAAAGATTCGAATAACCTTCATCAGCTGCACTCATAGTCAAAATATTACAATAACATTCATCAGCTACACTCATAGTCAAAATATTACAATAACCTTCATCAGGTACACTCATAGTCAAAAGATTCGAATAATCTTCATCAGCTACACTCATAGTCAAAATATTACAATAACCTTCATCAGCTACACTCATAGTCAAAAGATTAGAATAACCTTCATCAGCTACACTCATAGTCAAAATATTAGAATAACCATCATCAGGTACACTCATAGTCAAACGATTAAAATAACCTTCATCAGGTACGATCATAGTCAAAAGATTCGAATAACCTTCATCAGCTACACTCATAGTCAAAATATTACAATAACCTTCATCAGGTACACTCATAGTCAAAAGATTCGAATAACCTTCATCAGGTACACTCATAGTCAAAATATTAAAATAACCTTCATCAGCTACACTCATAGTCAAAATATTACAATAACCTTCATCAGCTACACTCATAGTCAAAATATTAGAATAACCTTCATCAGCTACACTCATAGTCAAAATATTAGAATAACCTTCATCAGCTACACTCATAGTCAAAATATTACAATAACCTTCATCAGCTACACTCATAGTCAAAATATTACAATGACCTTCATCAGCTACACTCATAGTCAAAATATTACAATAACCTTCATCAGCTACACTCATAGTCAAAATATTACAATAACCTTCATCAGCTACACTCATAGTCAAAATTTTACAATAAACTTCATCAGCTACACTCATAGTCAAAAGATTAGGATAACCTTCATCAGCTACACTCATTGTCAAAAGATTCAAATAACCTTCATCAGCTACACTCATAGTCAAAATATTACAATAACCTTCATCAGCTACACTCATAGTCAAAAGATTAGAATAACCTTCATCAGCTACACTCATAGTCAAAAGATTAGAATAACCTTCATCAGCTACACTCATAGTCAAAATATTAGAATAACCTTCATCAGTTACACTCATAGTCAAAATATTACAATAACCTTCATCAGCTACACTCATAGTCAAGAGATTAGAATAACCTTCATCAGCTACACTCATAGTCAAAATATTAGAATAACCTTCATCAGCTACACTAATAGTCAAAATATTACAATAACATTCATCAGCTACACTCATAGTCAAAAGATTAGAATAACCTTCATCAGCTACACTCATAGTCAAACGATTAGAATAACCTTCATCAGGTACACTCTTAGTCAAAAGATTCGAATAACCTTCATCAGCTACACTCATAGTCAAAATATTACAATAACCTTCATCAGGTACATTCATAGTCAAAAGATTCGAATAACCTTCATCAGATACACACATAGTCAAAATATTACAATAACCTTCATTAGCTACACTCATAGTCAAAATATTACAATAACATTCATCAGCTACACTCATAGTCAAAATATTACAATAACCTTCATTAGCTACACTCATAGTCAAAAGATTAGAATAACCTTCATCAGCTACACTCATAGTCAAAATATTACAATAACCTCCATCAGGTACACTCATAGTCAAAAGATTCGAATAACCTTCATCAGCTACACTCATAGTCAAAATATTACAATAACCTTCATCAGCTACACTCATAGTCAAAATATTACAATAACCTTCATCAGCTACACTCATAGTCAAAATATTACAATATCCTTCATCAGCTACACTCATAGTCAAAATATTACAATAACCTTCATCAGCTACACTCATAGTCAAAATATTACAATAACCTTCATCAGCTACACTCATACTCAAAATATTACAATAAACTTCATCAGCCACACTCATAGTCAAAAGATTAGAATAACCTTCATCACCTACACTCATTGTCAAAAGATTCGAATAACCTTCATCAGCTACACTCATAGTCAAAATATTACAATAACCTTCATCAGCTACACTCATTATAGTCAAAATATTAGAATAACCTTCATCAGCTACACTCATAGTCAAAAGATTAGAATAACCTTCATCAGCTACACTCATAGTCAAAATATTACAATAACCTTCATCAGCTACACTCATAGTCAAAAGATTAGAATAACCTTCATCAGGTACACTCATAGTCAAAATATTACAATAACCTTCATCAGCTACACTCATAGTCAAAAGATTAGAATAACCTTCATCAGCTACACTCATAGTCAAAATATTACAATAACCTTCATCAGCTACACTCATAGTCAAAAGATTAGAATAACCTTCATCAGGTACACTCATAGTCAAAAGATTCGAATAACCTTCATCAGCTACACTCATAGTCAAAATATTACAATAACCTTCATCAGCTACACTCATAGTCAAAATATTAGAATAACCTTCATCAGCTACCCTCAGAGTCAAAATATTACAATACCCTTCATCAGCTACACTCATAGTCAAAAGATTCGAATAATCTTCATCAGCTACACTCATAGTCAAAATATTACAATAACCTTCATCAGCTACACTCATAGTCAAAAGATTAGAATAACCTTCATCAGCTACACTCATAGTTAAAAGATTAGAATAACCTTCATCAGCTACACTCAGTCAAAATATTAGAATAACCTTCATCAGCTACAAACATAGTCAAAATATTACAATAACCTTCATCAGCTACACTCATAGTCAAAATATTAGAATAACCTTCATCAGCTACACTCATAGTCAAAATATTAGAATAACCTTCATCAGCTACACTCATAGTCAAGAGATTAGAATAACCTTCATCAGCTACACTCATAGTCAAAATATTAGAATAACCTTCATCAGCTACACTCATAGTCAAAATATTAGAATAACCTTCATCAGCTACACTCATAGTCAAAAGATTAGAATAACCTTCATCAGCTACACTCATAGTTAAAAGATTAGAATAACCTTCATCAGCTACACTCATAGTCAAACGATTAGAATAACCTTCATCAGGTACACTCATAGTCAAAAGATTCGAATAACCTTCATCAGCTGCACTCATAGTCAAAATATTACAATAAAATTCATCAGCTACACTCATAGTCAAAATATTACAATAACCTTCATCAGGTACACTCATAGTCAAAAGATTCGAATAATCATCATCAGCTACACTCATAGTCAAAATATTACAATAACCTTCATCAGCTACACTCATAGTCAAAATATTACAATACCCTTCATCAGGTACACTCATAGTCAAAAGATTCGAATAATCTTCATCAGCTACACTCATAGTCAAAATATTACAATAACCTTCATCAGCTACACTCATAGTCAAAAGATTAGAATAACCTTCATCAGCTACACTCATAGTCAAAATATTAGAATAACCATCATCAGGTACACTCATAGTCAAACGATTAAAATAACCTTCATCAGGTACACTCATAGTCAAAAGATTCGAATAACCTTCATCAGCTACACTCATAGTCAAAATATTACAATAACCTTCATCAGGTACACACTCAGAGTCAAAAGATTCGAATAACCTTCATCAGGTACACTCATAGTCAAAATATTACAATAACCTTCATCAGCTACACTCATAGTCAAAATATTACAATAACCTTCATCAGCTACACTCATAGTCAAAATATTACAATAACCTTCATCAGCTACACTCATAGTCAAAAGATTAGAATAACCTTCATCAGGTACACTCATAGTCAAAAGATTCGAATAACCTTCATCAGCTACACTCATAGTCAAATTATTAAAATAACCTTCATCAGCTACACTCATAGTCAAAATATTAGAATAACCTTCATCAGCTACACTCATAGTCAAAATATTAGAATAACCTTCATCAGCTACACTCATAGTCAAAATATTACAATAACCTTCATCAGCTACACTCATAGTCAAAATATTACAATAACCTTCATCAGCTACACTCATAGTCAAAATATTACAATAACCTTCATCAGCTACACTCATAGTCAAGAGATTAGAATAACCTTCATCAGCTACACTCATAGTCAAAATATTAGAATAACCTTCATCAGCTACACTAATAGTCAAAATATTACAATAACATTCATCAGCTACACTCATAGTCAAAAGATTAGAATAACCTTAATCAGCTACACTAATAGTCAAAAGATTAGAATAACCTTCATCAGCTACACTAACAGTCAAAATATTACAAGAATATTCATCAGCTACACTCATAGTCAAAAGATTAGAATAACCTTCATCAGCTACACTAATAGTCAAAAGATTAGAATAACCTTCATCAGCTACACTAATAGTCAAAATATTACAATAACATTCATCAGCTACACTCATAGTCAAAAGATTAGAATAACCTTCATCAGCTACACTCATAGTCAAAATATTACAATAACCTTGATCAGCTACACTAATAGTCAAAATATTACAATAACAGTCATCAGCTACACTCATAGTCAAAAGATTAGAATAACCTTCATCAGCTACACTAATAGTCAAAATATTAGAATAACCTTCATCAGCTACACTAATAGTCAAAATATTACAATAACCTTCATCAGCTACACTCATAGTCAAAAGATTAGAATAACCTTCATCAGCTACACTAATAGTCAAAAGATTAGAATAACCTTCATCAGCTACACTCATAGTCAAAATATTACAATGACCTTCATCAGCTACACTCATAGTCAAACGATTAGAATAAACTTCATCAGGTACACTCATAGTCAAAATATTACAATAACCTTCATCTGGTACACTCATAGTCAAAAGATAAGAATAACCTTCATCAGGTACACTCATAGTCAAAAGATTCTAATAACCTTCATCAGCCACACTCATAGTCAAAATATTACAATTACCTTCATCAGCTACACTCATAGTCAAAATATTAGAATAACCTTCATCAGCTACACTCATAGTCAAAAGATTCGAATAATCTTCATCAGCTACACTCATAGTCAAAATATTACAATAACCTTCATCAGCTACACTCATAGTCAAAAGATTAGAATAACCTTCATCAGCTACACTCATAGTCAAAATATTAGAATAACCATCATCAGCTACACTCATAGTCAAATGATTAGAATAACCTTCATCAGGTACACTCATAGTCAAAAGATTCGAATAACCTTCATCAGCTGCACTCATAGTCAAAATATTACAATAACCTTCATCAGCTACACTCATAGTCAAAATATTACAATACCCTTCATCAGGTACACTCATAGTCAAAAGATTCGAATAATCTTCATCAGTTACACTCATAGTCAAAATATTAGAATAACCATCATCAGGTACACTCATAGTCAAACGATTAAAATAACCTTCATCAGGTACACTCATAGTCAAAAGATTCAAATAACCTTCATCAGCTACACTCATAGTCAAAATATTACAATATCCTTCATCAGGTACACACTCATAGTCAAAAGATTCGAATAACCTTCATCAGGTACACTCATAGTCAAAATATTACAATAACCTTCATCAGCTACACTCATAGTCAAAATATTACAATAACCTTCATCAGCTACACTCATAGTCAAAATATTACAATAACCTTCATCAGCTACACTCATAGTCAAAAGATTAGAATAACCTTCATCAGGTACACTCATAGTCAAAAGATTCGAATAACCTTCATCAGCTACACTCATAGTCAAAATATTAGAATAACCTTCATCAGCTACACTCATAGTCAAAAGATTAGGATAACCTTCATCAGCTATACTCATTGTCAAAAGATTCGATTAACCTTCATCAGCTACACTCATGGTCAAAATATTACAATAACCTTCATCAGCTACACTAATAGTCAAAATATTACAATAACATTCATCAGCTACACTCATAGTCAAAAGATTAGAATAACCTTCATCAGCTACACTAATAGTCAAAAGATTAGAATAACCTTCATCAGCTACACTAATAGTCAAAATATTACAAGAACATTCATCAGCTACACTCATAGTCAAAAGATTAGAATAACCTTCATCAGCTACACTAATAGTCAAAAGATTAGAATAACCTTCATCAGCTACACTAATAGTCAAAATATTACAATAACATTCATCAGCTACACTCATAGTCAAAAGATTAGAATAACCTTCATCAGCTACACTCATAGTCAAAATATTACAATAACCTTGATCAGCTACACTAATAGTCAAAATATTACAATAACAGTCATCAGCTACACTCATAGTCAAAAGATTAGAATAACCTTCATCAGCTACACTAATAGTCAAAATATTAGAATAACCTTCATCAGGTACACTCATAGTCAAAATATTACAATAACCTTCATCTGGTACACTCATAGTCAAAAGATAAGAATAACCTTCATCAGGTACACTCATAGTCAAAAGATTCTAATAACCTTCATCAGCCACACTCATAGTCAAAATATTACAATAACCTTCATCAGCTACACTCATAGTCAAAATATTAGAATAACCTTCATCAGCTACACTCATAGTCAAAAGATTCGAATAATCTTCATCAGCTACACTCATAGTCAAAATATTACAATAACCTTTATCAGCTACACTCATAGTCAAAAGATTAGAATAACCTTCATCAGCTACACTCATAGTCAAAATATTAGAATAACCATCATCAGCTACACTCATAGTCAAATGATTAGAATAACCTTCATCAGGTACACTCATAGTCAAAAGATTCGAATAACCTTCATCAGCTGCACTCATAGTCAAAATATTACAATAACCTTCATCAGCTACACTCATAGTCAAAATATTACAATACCCTTCATCAGGTACACTCATAGTCAAAAGATTCGAATAATCTTCATCAGTTACACTCATAGTCAAAATATTACAATAACCTTCATCAGCTACACTCATAGTCAAAAGATTAGAATAACCTTCATCAGCTACACTCATAGTCAAAATATTAGAATAACCATCATCAGGTACACTCATAGTCAAACGATTAAAATAACCTTCATCAGGTACACTCATAGTCAAAAGATTCAAATAACCTTCATCAGCTACACTCATAGTCAAAATATTACAATATCCTTCATCAGGTACACACTCATAGTCAAAAGATTCGAATAACCTTCATCAGGTACACTCATAGTCAAAATATTACAATAACCTTCATCAGCTACACTCATAGTCAAAATATTACAATAACCTTCATCAGCTACACTCATAGTCAAAATATTACAATAACCTTCATCAGCTACACTCATAGTCAAAAGATTAGAATAACCTTCATCAAGTACACTCATAGTCAAAAGATTCGAATAACCTTCATCAGCTACACTCATAGTCAAAATATTAGAATAACCTTCATCAGCTACACTCATAGTCAAAATATTAGAATAACCTTCATCAGCTACACTCATAGTCAAAAGATTAGGATAACCTTCATCAGCTACACTCATTGTCAAAAGATTCGAATAACCTTCATCAGCTACACTCATGGTCAAAATATTACAATAACCTTCATCAGCTACACTCATAGTCAAAATATTACAATAACCTTCATCAGCTACACTCATAGTCAAAAGATTAGAATAACCTTCATCAGCTACACTCATAGTCAAAAGATTAGAATAACCTTCATCAGCTACACTCATAGTCAAAATATTAGAATAACCATTCATCAGTTACACTCATAGTCAAAATATTACAATAACCTTCATCAGCTACACTCATAGTCAAGAGATTAGAATAACCTTCATCAGCTACACTCATAGTCAAAATATTAGAATAACCTTCATCAGCTACACTCATAGTCAAAATATTACAATAACATTCATCAGCTACACTCATAGTCAAAAGATTAGAATAACCTTCATCAGCTACACTCATAGTCAAACGATTAGAATAACCTTCATCAGGTACACTCATAGTCAAAAGATTCGAATAACCTTCATCAGCTACACTCATAGTCAAAATATTACAATAACCTTCATCAGGTACACTCATAGTCAAAAGATTCGAATAACCTTCATCAGATACACACATAGTCAAAATATTACAATAACCTTCATTAGCTACACTCATAGTCAAAATATTACAATAACATTCATCAGCTACACTCATAGTCAAAATATTACAATAACCTTCATTAGCTACACTCATAGTCAAAAGATTAGAATAACCTTCATCAGCTACACTCATAGTCAAAATATTACAATAACCTCCATCAGGTACACTCATAGTCAAAAGATTGGAATAACCTTCATAAGCTACACTCATAGTCAAAATATTACAATAACCTTCATCAGCTACACTCATAGTCAAAATATTACAATAACCTTCATCAGCTACACTCATAGTCAAAATATTACAATAACCTTCATCAGCTACACTCATAGTCAAAATATTACAATAACCTTCATCAGCTACACTCATAGTCAAAATATTACAATAACCTTCATCAGCTACACTCATACTCAAAATATTACAATAAACTTCATCAGCCACACTCATAGTCAAAAGATGAGAATAACCTTCATCAGCTACACTCATTGTCAAAAGATTTGAATAACCTTCATCAGCTACACTCATAGTCAAAATATTACAATAACCTTCATCAGCTACACTCATAGTCAAAATATTACAATAACCTTCATCAGCTACACTCATAGTCAAAAGATTAGAATAACCTTCATCAGCTACACTCATAGTCAAAATATTACAATAACCTTCATCAGCTACACTCATAGTCAAAAGATTAGAATAACCTTCATCAGGTACACTCATAGTCAAAATATTACAATAACCTTCATCAGCTACACTCATAGTCAAAAGATTAGAATAACCTTCATCAGCTACACTCATAGTCAAAATATTACAATAACCTTCATCAGCTACACTCATAGTCAAAATATTAGAATAACCTTCATCAGCTACACTCAGAGTCAAAATATTAGAATAACCTTCATCAGCTACACTCATAGTCAAAAGATTAGAATAACCTTCATCAGCTACACTCATAGTTAAAAGATTAGAATAACCTTCATCAGCTACACTCAGTCAAAATATTAGAATAACCTTCATCAGCTACAAACATAGTCAAAATATTACAATAACCTTCATCAGCTACACTCATAGTCAAAATATTAGAATAACCTTCATCAGCTACACTCATAGTCAAAATATTAGAATAACCTTCATCAGCTACACTCATAGTCAAGAGATTAGAATAACCTTCATCAGCTACACTCATAGTCAAAATATTAGAATAACCTTCATCAGCTACACTCATAGTCAACATATTAGAATAACCTTCATCAGCTACACTCATAGTCAAAAGATTATAATAACCTTCATCAGCTACACTCATAGTTAAAAGATTAGAATAACCTTCATCAGCTACACTCATAGTCAAACGATTAGAATAACCTTCATCAGGTACACTCATAGTCAAAAGATTCGAATAACCTTCATCAGCTGCACTCATAGTCAAAATATTACAATAACCTTCATCAGCTACACTCATAGTCAAAATATTACAATAACCTTCATCAGCTACACTCATAGTCAAAAGATTAGAATAACCTTCATCAGCTACACTCATAGTCAAAATATTAGAATAACCATCATCAGCTACACTCATAGTCAAATGATTAGAATAACCTTCATCAGGTACACTCATAGTCAAAAGATTCGAATAACCTTCATCAGCTGCACTCAGAGTCAAAATATTACAATAACCTTCATCAGCTACACTCATAATCAAAATATTACGATACCCTTCATCAGGTACACTCATAGTCAAAAGATTCGAATAATCTTCATCAGCTACACTCATAGTCAAAATATTACAATAACCTTCATCAGCTACACTCATAGTCAAAAGATTAGAATAACCTTCATCAGCTACACTCATAGTCAAAATATTAGAATAACCATCATCAGGTACACTCATAGTCAAACGATTAAAATAACCTTCATCAGGTACACTCATAGTCAAAAGATTCAAATAACCTTCATCAGCTACACTCATAGTCAAAATATTACAATAACCTTCATCTGAGGTACACACTCATAGTCAAAAGATTCGAATAACCTTCATCAGGTACACTCATAGTCAAAATATTACAATAACCTTCATCAGCTACACTCATAGTCAAAATATTACAATAACTTCATCAGCTACACTCATAGTCAAAAGATTAGAATAACCTTCATCAGGTACACTCATAGTCAAAAGATTCGAATAACCTTCATCAGCTACACTCATAGTCAAAATATTAGAATAACCTTCATCAGCTACACTCATAGTCAAAATATTAGAATAACCTTCATCAGCTACACTCATAGTCAAAATATTAGAATAACCTTCATCAGCTACACTCATAGTTAAAATATTACAATAACCTTCATCAGCTACACTCATAGTCAAAATATTACAATAACCTTCATCAGCTACACTCATAGTCAAAATATTACAATAACATTCATCAACTACACTCATAGTCAAGAGATTAGAATAACCTTCATCAGCTACACTCATAGTAAAAATATTAGAATAACCTTCATCAGCTACACTAATAGTCAAAATATTACAATAACATTCATCAGCTACACTCATAGTCAAAAGATTAGAATAACCTTCATCAGCTACACTAATAGTCAAAAGATTACAATAACCTTCATCAGCTACACTAATAGTCAAAATATTACAAGAACATTCATCAGCTACACTCATAGTCAAAATATTAGAATAACCATCATCAGCTACACTCATAGTCAAATGATTAGAATAACCTTCATCAGGTACACTCATAGTCAAAAGATTCGAATAACCTTCATCAGCTGCACTCATAGTCAAAATATTACAATAACCTTCATCAGCTACACTCATAGTCAAAATATTACAATACCCTTCATCAGGTACACTCATAGTCAAAAGATTCGAATAATCTTCATCAGTTACACTCATAGTCAAAATATTAGAATAACCTTCATCAGCTACACTCATAGTCAAAAGATTAGAATAACCTTCATCAGCTACACTCATAGTCAAAATATTAGAATAACCATCATCAGGTACACTCATAGTCAAACGATTAAAATAACCTTCATCAGGTACACTCATAGTCAAAAGATTCAAATAACCTTCATCAGCTACACTCATAGTCAAAATATTACAATATCCTTCATCAGGTACACACTCATAGTCAAAAGATTCGAATAACCTTCATCAGGTACACTCATAGTCAAAATATTACAATAACCTTCATCAGCTACACTCATAGTCAAAATATTACAATAACCTTCATCAGCTACACTCATAGTCAAAATATTACAATAACCTTCATCAGCTACACTCATAGTCAAAAGATTAGAATAACCTTCATCAGGTACACTCATAGTCAAAAGATTCGAATAACCTTCATCAGCTACACTCATAGTCAAAATATTAGAATAACCTTCATCAGCTACACTCATAGTCAAAATATTAGAATAACCTTCATCAGCTACACTCATAGTCAAAAGATTAGGATAACCTTCATCAGCTACACTCATTGTCAAAAGATTCGAATAACCTTCATCAGCTACACTCATAGTCAAAATATTACAATAACCTTCATCAGCTACACTCATAGTCAAAATATTACAATAACCTTCATCAGCTACACTCATAGTCAAAAGATTAGAATAACCTTCATCAGCTACACTCATAGTCAAATGATTAGAATAACCTTCATCAGGTACACTCATAGTCAAAAGATTCGAATAACCTTCATCAGCTGCACTCATAGTCAAAATATTACAATAACCTTCATCAGCTACACTCATAGTCAAAATATTACAATAACCTTCATCAGCTACACTCATAGTCAAAAGATTAGAATAACCTTCATCAGCTACACTCATAGTCAAAATATTAGAATAACCATCATCAGGTACACTCATAGTCAAACGATTAAAATAACCTTCATCAGGTACACTCATAGTCAAAAGATTCAAATAACCTTCATCAGCTACACTCATAGTCAAAATATTACAATAACCTTCATCTGAGGTACACACTCATAGTCAAAAGATTCGAATAACCTTCATCAGGTACACTCATAGTCAAAATATTACAATAACCTTCATCAGCTACACTCATAGTCAAAATATTACAATAACCTTCATCAGCTACACTCATAGTCAAAATATTACAATAACCTTCATCAGCTACACTCATAGTCAAAAGATTAGAATAACCTTCATCAGGTACACTCATAGTCAAAAGATTCGAATAAACTTCATCAGCTACACTCATAGTCAAAATATTAGAATAACCTTCATCATCTACACTCATAGTCAAACGATTAGAATAACCTTCATCAGGTACACTCATAGTCAAAAGATTCGAATAACCTTCATCAGCTACACTCATAGTCAAAATATTACAATAACCTTCATCAGGTACACTCATAGTCAAAAGATTCGAATAACCTTCATCAAATACACACATAGTCAAAATATTACAATAACCTTCATTAGCTACACTCATAGTCAAAATATTACAATAACATTCATCAGCTACACTCATAGTCAAAATATTACAATAACCTTCATTAGCTACACTCATAGTCAAAAGATTAGAATAACCTTCATCAGCTACACTCATAGTCAAAATATTACAATAACCTCCATCAGGTACACTCATAGTCAAAAGATTGGAATAACCTTCATAAGCTACACTCATAGTCAAAATATTACAATAACCTTCATCAGCTACACTCATAGTCAAAATATTACAATAACCTTCATCAGCTACACTCATAGTCAAAATATTACAATAACCTTCATCAGCTACACTCATAGTCAAAATATTACAATAACCTTCATCAGCTACACTCATAGTCAAAATATTACAATAACCTTCATCAGCTACACTCATACTCAAAATATTACAATAAACTTCATCAGCCACACTCATAGTCAAAAGATTAGAATAACCTTAATCAGCTACACTCATTGTCAAAAGATTCGAATAACCTTCATCAGCTACACTCATAGTCAAAATATTACAATAACCTTCATCAGCTACACTCATAGTCAAAATATTACAATAACCTTCATCAGCTACACTCATAGTCAAAAGATTAGAATAACCTTCATCAGCTACACTCATAGTCAAAATATTAGAATAACCTTCATCAGCTACACTCATAGTCAAAAGATTAGAATAACCTTCATCAGGTACACTCATAGTCAAAATATTACAATAACCTTCATCAGCTACACTCATAGTCAAAAGATTAGAATAACCTTCATCAGCTACACTCATAGTCAAAATATTACAATAACCTTCATCAGCTACACTCATAGTCAAAATATTAGAATAACCTTCATCAGCTACACTCAGAGTCAAAATATTAGAATAACCTTCATCAGCTACACTCATAGTCAAAAGATTAGAATAACCTTCATCAGCTACACTCATAGTTAAAAGATTAGAATAACCTTCATCAGCTACACTCAGTCAAAATATTAGAATAACCTTCATCAGCTACAAACATAGTCAAAATATTACAATAACCTTCATCAGCTACAATCATAGTCAAAATATTAGAATAACCTTCATCAGCTACACTCATAGTCAAAATATTACAATAACCTTCATCAGCTACACTCATAGTCAAGAGATTAGAATAACCTTCATCAGCTACACTCATAGTCAAAATATTAGAATAACCTTCATCAGCTACACTCATAGTCAAAATATTAGAATAACCTTCATCAGCTACACTCATAGTCAAAAGATTAGAATAACCTTCATCAGCTACACTCATAGTTAAAAGATTAGAATAACCTTCATCAGCTACACTCATAGTCAAACGATTAGAATAACCTTCATCAGGTACACTCATAGTCAAAAGATTCGAATAACCTTCATCAGCTGCACTCATAGTCAACATATTACAATAACCTTCATCAGCTACACTCATAGTCAAAATATTACAATAACTTTCATCAGGTACACTCATAGTCAAAAGATTCGAATAATCTTCATCAGCTACACTCATAGTCAAAATATTACAATAACCTTCATCAGCTACACTCATAGTCAAAAGATTAGAATAACCTTCATCAGCTACACTCATAGTCAAAATATTAGAACAACCATCATCAGCTACACTCATAGTCAAATGATTAGAATAACCTTCATCAGGTACACTCATAGTCAAAAGATTTGAATAACCTTCATCAGCTGCACTCAGAGTCAAAATATTACAATAACCTTCATCAGCTACACTCATAATCAAAATATTACAATACCCTTCATCAGGTACACTCATAGTCAAAAGATTCGAATAATCTTCATCAGCTACACTCATAGTCAAAATATTACAATAACCTTCATCAGCTACACTCATAGTCAAAAGATTAGAATAACCTTCATCAGCTACACTCATAGTCAAAATATTAGAATAACCATCATCAGGTACACTCATAGTCAAACGATTAAAATAACCTTCATCAGGTACACTCATAGTCAAAAGATTCAAATAACCTTCATCAGCTACACTCATAGTCAAAATATTAGAATAACCTTCATCTGAGGTACACACTCATAGTCAAAAGATTCGAATAACCTTCATCAGGTACACTCATAGTCAAAATATTGCAATAACCTTCATCAGCTACACTCATAGTCAAAATATTACAATAACCTTCATCAGCTACACTCATAGTCAAAATATTACAATAACCTTCATCAGCTACACTCATAGTCAAAAGATTAGAATAACCTTCATCAGGTACACTCATAGTCAAAAGATTCGAATAACCTTCATCAGCTACACTCATAGTCAAAATATTAGAATAACCTTCATCAGCTACACTCATAGTCAAAATATTAGAATAACCTTCATCAGCTACACTCATAGTCAAAATATTAGAATAACCTTCATCAGCTACACTCATAGTCAAAATATTACAATAACCTTCATCAGCTACACTCATAGTCAAAATATTACAATAACCTTCATCAGCTACACTCATAGTCAAAATATTACAATAACCTTCATCAACTACACTCATAGTCCAGAGATTAGAATAACCTTCATCAGCTACACTCATAGTCAAAATATTAGAATAACCTTCATCAGCTACACTAATAGTCAAAATATTACAATAACATTCATCAGCTACACTCATAGTCAAAAGATTAGAATAACCTTCATCAGCTACACTAATAGTCAAAAGATTAGAATAACCTTCATCAGCTACACTCATAGTCAAAATATTACAAGAACATTCATCAGCTACACTCATAGTCAAAATATTAGAATAACCATCATCAGCTACACTCATAGTCAAATGATTAGAATAACCTTCATCAGGTACACTCATAGTCAAAAGATTCGAATAACCTTCATCAGCTGCACTCATAGTCAAAATATTACAATAACCTTCATCAGCTACACTCATAGTCAAAATATTACAATACCCTTCATCAGGTACACTCATAGTCAAAAGATTCGAATAATCTTCATCAGTTACACTCATAGTCAAAATATTAGAATAACCTTCATCAGCTACACTCATAGTCAAAATATTAGAATAACCTTCATCAGCTACACTCATAGTCAAAATATTAGAATAACCATCATCAGGTACACTCATAGTCAAACGATTAAAATAACCTTCATCAGGTACACTCATAGTCAAAAGATTCAAATAACCTTCATCAGCTACACTCATAGTCAAAATATTACAATATCCTTCATCAGGTACACACTCATAGTCAAAAGATTCGAATAACCTTCATCAGGTACACTCATAGTCAAAATATTACAATAACCTTCATCAGCTACACTCATAGTCAAAATATTACAATAACCTTCATCAGCTACACTCATAGTCAAAATATTACAATAACCTTCATCAGCTACACTCATAGTCAAAAGATTAGAATAACCTTCATCAGGTACACTCATAGTCAAAAGATTCGAATAACCTTCATCAGCTACACTCATAGTCAAAATATTAGAATAACCTTCATCAGCTACACTCATAGTCAAAATATTACAATAACCTTCATCAGCTACACTCATAGTCAAAAGATTAGGATAACCTTCATCAGCTACACTCATTGTCAAAAGATTCGAATAACCTTCATCAGCTACACTCATAGTCAAAATATTACAATAACCTTCATCAGCTACACTCATAGTCAAAATATTACAATAACCTTCATCAGCTACACTCATAGTCAAAAGATTAGAATAACCTTCATCAGCTACACTCATAGTCAAATGATTAGAATAACCTTCATCAGGTACACTCATAGTCAAAAGATTCGAATAACCTTCATCAGCTGCACTCATAGTCAAAATATTACAATAACCTTCATCAGCTACACTCATAGTCAAAATATTACAATACCCTTCATCAGGTACACTCATAGTCAAAAGATTCGAATAATCTTCATCAGCTACACTCATAGTCAAAATATTACAATAACCTTCATCAGCTACACTCATAGTCAAAAGATTAGAATAACCTTCATCAGCTACACTCATAGTCAAAATATTAGAATAACCATCATCAGGTACACTCATAGTCAAACGATTAAAATAACCTTCATCAGGTACACTCATAGTCAAAATATTACAATAACCTTCATCTGAGGTACACACTCATAGTCAAAAGATTCGAATAACCTTTATCAGGTACACTCATAGTCAAAATATTACAATAACCTTCATCAGCTACACTCATAGTCAAAATATTACAATAACCTTCATCAGCTACACTCATAGTCAAAATATTACAATAACCTTCATTAGCTACACTCATAGTCAAAAGATTAGAATAACCTTCATCAGGTACACTCATAGTCAAAAGATTCGAATAACCTTCATCAGCTACACTCATAGTCAAAATATTAGAATAACCTTCATCAGCTCCACTCATAGTCAAAATATTAGAATAACCTTCATCAGCTACACTCATAGTCAAAATATTAGAATAACCTTCATCAGCTACACTCATAGTCAAAATATTACAATAACCTTCATCAGCTACACTCATAGTCAAAATATTACAATAACCTTCATCAGCTACACTCATAGTCAAAATATTACAATAACCTTCATCAGCTACACTCATAGTCAAGAGATTAGAATAACCTTCATCAGTTACACTCATAGTCAAAATATTAGAATAACCTTCATCAGCTACACTAATAGTCAAAATATTACAATAACATTCATCAGCTACACTCATAGTCAAAAGATTAGAATAACCTTCATCAGCTACACTAATAGTCAAAAGATTAGAATAACCTTCATCAGCTACACTAATAGTCAAAATATTACAAGAACATTCATCAGCTACACTCATAGTCAAAATATTAGAATAACCTTCATCAGCTACACTCATAGTCAAATGATTAGAATAACCTTCATCAGGTACACTCAGTCAAAAGATTCGAATAACCTTCATCAGCTGCACTCATAGTCAAAATATTAGGATAACCTTCATCAGCTACACTCATAGTCAAAATATTACAATACCCTTCATCAGCTACACTCATAGTCAAAATATTACAATAACCTTCATCAGCTACACTCATAGTCAAAATATTACAATAACCTTCATCAGCTACACTCATAGTCAAAAGATTAGAATAACCTTCATCAGGTACACTCATAGTCAAAAGATTCGAATAACCTTCATCAGCTACACTCATAGTCAAAATATTAGAATAACCTTCATCAGCTACACTCATAGTCAAAATATTAGAATAACCTTCATCAGCTACACTCATAGTCAAAAGATTAGGATAACCTTCATCAGCTACACTCATTGTCAAAAGATTCGAATAACCTTCATCAGCTACACTCATAGTCAAAATATTACAATAACCTTCATCAGCTACACTCATAGTCAAAATATTACAATAACCTTCATCAGCTACACTCATAGTCAAAAGATTAGAATAACCTTCATCAGCTACACTCATAGTCAAAAGATTAGAATAACCTTCATCAGGTACACTCATAGTCAAAATATTAGAATAACCTTCATCAGTTACACTCATAGTCAAAATATTACAATAACCTTCATCAGCTACACTCATAGTCAAGAGATTAGAATAACCTTCATCAGCTACACTCATAGTCAAAATATTAGAATAACCTTCATCAGCTACACTAATAGTCAAAATATTACAATAACATTCATCAGCTACACTCATAGTCAAAAGATTAGAATAACCTTCATCAGCTACACTCATAGTCAAACGATTAGAATAACCTTCATCAGGTACACTCATAGTCAAAAGATTCGAATAACCTTCATCAGCTACACTCATAGTCAAAATATTACAATAACCTTCATCAGGTACACTCATAGTCAAAAGATTCGAACAACCTTCATCAGATACACACATAGTCAAAATATTACAATAACCTTCATTAGCTACACTCATAGTCAAAATATTACAATAACATTCATCAGCTACACTCATAGTCAAAATATTACAATAACCTTCATTAGCTACACTCATAGTCAAAAGATTAGAATAACCTTCATCAGCTACACTCATAGTCAAAATATTACAATAACCTCCATCAGGTACACTCATAGTCAAAAGATTGGAATAACCTTCATAAGCTACACTCATAGTCAAAATATTACAATAACCTTCATCAGCTACACTCATAGTCAAAATATTACAATAACCTTCATCAGCTACACTCATAGTCAAAATATTACAATAACCTTCATCAGCTACACTCATAGTCAAAATATTACAATAACCTTCATCAGCTACACTCATAGTCAAAATATTACAATAACCTTCATCAGCTACACTCATACTCAAAATATTACAATAAACTTCATCAGCCACACTCATAGTCAAAAGATTAGAATAACCTTGATCAGCTACACTCATTGTCAAAAGATTCGAATAACCTTCATCAGCTACACTCATAGTCAAAATATTACAATAACCTTCATCAGCTACACTCATAGTCAAAATATTACAATAACCTTCATCAGCTACACTCATAGTCAAAAGATTAGAATAACCTTCATCAGCTACACTCATAGTCAAAATATTACAATAACCTTCATCAGCTACACTCATAGTCAAAAGATTAGAATAACCTTCATCAGGTACACTCATAGTCAAAATATTACAATAACCTTCATCAGCTACACTCATAGTCAAAATATTAGAATAACCTTCATCAGCTACACTCAGAGTCAAAATATTAGAATAACCTTCATCAGCTACACTCATAGTCAAAAGATTAGAATAACCTTCATCAGCTACACTCATAGTTAAAAGATTAGAATAACCTTCATCAGCTACACTCAGTCAAAATATTAGAATAACCTTCATCAGCTACAAACATAGTCAAAATATTACAATAACCTTCATCAGCTACACTCATAGTCAAAATATTAGAATAACCTTCATCAGGTACACTCATAGTCAAACGATTAAAATAACCATCATCAGGTACACTCATAGTCAAACGATTAAAATAACCTTCATCAGGTACACTCATAGTCAAAAGATTCAAATAACCTTCATCAGCTACACTCATAGTCAAAATATTACAATAACCTTCATCTGAGGTACACACTCATAGTCAAAAGATTCGAATAACCTTCATCAGGTACACTCATAGTCAAAATATTACAATAACCTTCATCAGCTACACTCATAGTCAAAATATTACAATAACCTTCATCAGCTACACTCATAGTCAAAATATTACAATAACCTTCATCAGCTACACTCATAGTCAAAAGATTAGAATAACCTTCATCAGGTACACTCATAGTCAAAAGATTCGAATAACCTTCATCAGCTACACTCATAGTCAAAATATTAGAATAACCTTCATCAGCTACACTCATAGTCAAAATATTAGAATAACCTTCATCAGCTACACTCATAGTCAAAATATTAGAATAACCTTCATCAGCTACACTCATAGTCAAACGATTAGAATAACCTTCATCAGCTACACTCATAGTCAAAATATTACAATAACCTTGATCAGCTACACTAATAGTCAAAATATTACAATAACATTCATCAGCTACACTCATAGTCAAAAGATTAGAATAACCTTCATCAGGTACACTCATAGTCAAAAGATTCGAATAACCTTCATCAGCTACACTCATAGTCAAAATATTAGAATAACCTTCATCAGCTACACTCATAGTCAAAATATTAGAATAACCTTCATCAGCTACACTCATAGTCAAAATATTAGAATAACCTTCATCAGCTACACTCATAGTCAAACGATTAGAATAACCTTCATCAGCTACACTCATAGTCAAAATATTACAATAACCTTGATCAGCTACACTAATAGTCAAAATATTACAATAACATTCATCAGCTACACTCATAGTCAAAAGATTAGAATAACCTTCATCAGCTACACTAATAGTCAAAATATTAGAATAACCTTCATCAGCTACACTAATAGTCAAAATATTACAATAACCTTCATCAGCTACACTCATAGTCAAAAGATTAGAATAACATGCACCAGCTACACTCATAGTCAAAATATTAGAATAACCTTCATCAGCTACACTCATAGTCAAACGATTAGAATAACCTTCATCAGGTACACTCATAGTCAAAAGATTCGAATAACCTTCATCAGCTGCACTCATAGTCAAAATATTACAATAACCTTCATCAGCTACACTCATAGTCAAAATATTACAATAACCTTCATCAGGTACACTCATAGTCAAAAGATTCGAATAATCTTCATCAGCTACACTCATAGTCAAAATATTACAATAACCTTCATCAGCTACACTCATAGTCAAAAGATTAGAATAACCTTCATCAGCTACACTCATAGTCAAAATATTAGAATAACCATCATCAGCTACACTCATAGTCAAATGATTAGAATAACCTTCATCAGGTACACTCATAGTCAAAAGATTCGAATAACCTTCATTAGCTGCACTCATAGTCAAAATATTACAATAACCTTCATCAGCTACACTCATAGTCAAAATATTACAATACCCTTCATCAGGTACACTCATAGTCAAAAGATTCGAATAATCTTCATCAGCTACACTCAGTCAAAATATTACAATAACCTTCATCAGCTACACTCATAGTCAAAAGATTAGAATAACCTTCATCAGCTACACTCATAGTCAAAATATTAGAATAACCATCATCAGGTACACTCATAGTCAAACGATTAAAATAACCTTCATCAGGTACACTCATAGTCAAAAGATTCAAATAACCTTCATCAGGTACACTCATAGTCAAAATATTACAATAACCTTCATCTGAGGTACACACTCATAGTCAAAAGATTCGAATAACCTTCATCAGGTACACTCATAGTCAAAATATTACAATAACCTTCATCAGCTACACTCATAGTCAAAATATTACAATAACCTTCATCAGCTACACTCATAGTCAAAATATTACAATAACCTTCATCAGCTACACTCATAGTCAAAAGATTAGAATAACCTTCATCAGGTACACTCATAGTCAAAAGATTCGAATAACCTTCATCAGCTACACTCATAGTCAAAATATTAGAATAACCTTCATCAGCTACACTCATAGTCAAAATATTAGAATAACCTTCATCAGCTACACTCATAGTCAAAATATTAGAATAACCTTCATCAGCTACACTCATAGTCAAAATATTACAATAACCTTCATCAGCTACACTCATAGTCAAAATATTACAATAACCTTCATCAGCTACACTCATAGTCAAAATATTACAATAACCTTCATCAGCTACACTCATAGTCAAGAGATTAGAATAACCTTCATCAGCTACACTCATAGTCAAAATATTACAATAACCTTCATCAGCTACACTAATAGTCAAAATATTACAATAACATTCATCAGCTACACTCATAGTCAAAAGATTAGAATAACCTTCATCAGCTACACTAATAGTCAAAAGATTAGAATAACCTTCATCAGCTACACTAATAGTCAAAATATTACAAGAACATTCATCAGCTACACTCATAGTCAAAAGATTAGAATAACCTTCATCAGCTACACTAATAGTCAAAAGATTAGAATAACCTTCATCAGCTACACTAATAGTCAAAATATTACAATAACATTCATCAGCTACACTCATAGTCAAAAGATTAGAATAACCTTCATCAGCTACACTCATAGTCAAAATATTACAATAACCTTGATCAGCTACACTAATAGTCAAAATATTACAATAACATTCATCAGCTACACTCATAGTCAAAAGATTAGAATAACCTTCATCAGCTACACTAATAGTCAAAATATTAGAATAACCTTCATCAGCTACACTAATAGTCAAAATATTACAATAACCTTCATCAGCTACACTCATAGTCAAAAGATTAGAATAACCTTCATCAGCTACACTAATAGTCAAAAGATTAGAATAACCTTCATCAGCTACACTCATAGTCAAAATATTACAATAACCTTCATCAGCTACACTCATAGTCAAACGATTAGAATAACCTTCATCAGGTACACTCATAGTCAAAAGATTCGAATAACCTTCATCAGCTACACTCATAGTCAAAATATTACAATAACCTTCATCAGGTACACTGATAGTCAAAAGATAAGAATAACCTTCATCAGGTACACTCATTGTCAAAAGATTCTAATAACCTTCATCAGCCACACTCATAGTCAAAATATTACAATAACCTTCATCAGCTACACTCATAGTCAAAAGATTCGAATAATCTTCATCAGCTACACTCATAGTCAAAATATTACAATAACCTTCATCAGCTACACTCATAGTCAAAAGATTAGAATAACCTTCATCAGCTACACTCATAGTCAAAATATTTGAATAACCATCATCAGCTACACTCATAGTCAAATGATTAGAATAATCTTCATCAGGTACACTCATAGTCAAAAGATTCGAATAACCTTCATCAGCTGCACTCATAGTCAAAATATTACAATAACCTTCATCAGCTACACTCATAGTCAAAATATTACAATACCCTTCATCAGGTACACTCATAGTCAAAAGATTCGAATAATCTTCATCAGTTACACTCATAGTCAAAATATTACAATAACCTTCATCAGCTACACTCATAGTCAAAAGATTAGAATAACCTTCATCAGCTACACTCATAGTCAAAATATTAGAATAACCATCATCAGGTACACTCATAGTCAAACGATTAAAATAATCTTCATCAGGTACACTCATAGTCAAAAGATTCGAATAACCTTCATCAGCTACACTCATAGTCAAAATATTACAATAACCTTCATCAGGTACACACTCATAGTCAAAAGATTCGAATAACCTTCATCAGGTACACTCATAGTCAAAATATTACAATAACCTTCATCAGCTAAACTCATAGTCAAAATATTACAATAACCTTCATCAGCTACACTCATAGTCAAAAGATTAGAATAACCTTCAACAGGTACACTCATAGTCAAAAGATTCGAATAACCTTCATCAGCTACACTCATGGTCAAAATATTAGAATAACCTTCATCAGCTACACTCATAGTCAAAATATTAGAATAACCTTCATCAGCTACACTCATAGTCAAAATATTAGAATAACCTTCATCAGCTACACTCATAGTCAAAATATTACAATAACCTTCATCAGCTACACTCATAGTCAAAATATTAGAATAACCTTCATCAGCTACACTCATAGTCAAAATATTAGAATAACCTTCATCAGCTACACTCATAGTCAAGAGATTAGAATAACCTTCATCAGCTACACTCATAGTCAAAATATTAGAATAACCTTCATCAGCTACACTCATAGTCAAAAGATTAGAATAACCTTCATCAGCTACACTCATAGTTAAAAGATTAGAATAACCTTCATCAGCTACACTCATAGTCAAACGATTAGAATAACCTTCATCAGGTACACTCATAGTCAAAAGATTCGAATAACCTTCATCAGCTGCACTCATAGTCAAAATATTACAATAACCTTCATCAGCTACACTCATAGTCAAAATATTACAATAACCTTCATCAGGTACACTCATAGTCAAAAGATTACAATAATCTTCATCAGCTACGCTCATAGTCAAAATATTACAATAACCTTCATCAGCTACACTCATAGTCAAAAGATTAGAATAACCTTCATCAGCTACACTCATAGTCAAAATATTAGAATAACCATCATCAGCTACACTCATAGTCAAATGATTAGAATAACCTTCATCAGGTACACTCATAGTCAAAAGATTCGAATAACCTTCATCAGCTGCACTCATAGTCAAAATATTACAATAACCTTCATCAGCTACACTCATAGTCAAAATATTACAATACCCTTCATCAGGTACACTCATAGTCAAAAGATTCGAATAATCTTCATCAGCTACACTCATAGTCAAGAGATTAGAATAACCTTCATCAGCTACACTCATAGTCAAAATATTAGAATAACCTTCATCAGCTACACTCATAGTCAAAAGATTAGAATAACCTTCATCAGCTACACTCATAGTTAAAAGATTAGAATAACCTTCATCAGCTACACTCATAGTCAAACGATTAGAATAACCTTCATCAGGTACACTCATAGTCAAAAGATTCGAATAACCTTCATCAGCTGCACTCATAGTCAAAATATTACAATAACCTTCATCAGCTACACTCATAGTCAAAATATTACAATAACCTTCATCAGGTACACTCATAGTCAAAAGATTACAATAATCTTCATCAGCTACGCTCATAGTCAAAATATTACAATAACCTTCATCAGCTACACTCATAGTCAAAAGATTAGAATAACCTTCATCAGCTACACTCATAGTCAAAATATTAGAATAACCATCATCAGCTACACTCATAGTCAAATGATTAGAATAACCTTCATCAGGTACACTCATAGTCAAAAGATTCGAATAACCTTCATCAGCTGCACTCATAGTCAAAATATTACAATAACCTTCATCAGCTACACTCATAGTCAAAATATTACAATACCCTTCATCAGGTACACTCATAGTCAAAAGATTCGAATAATCTTCATCAGCTACACTCATAGTCAAAATATTACAATAACCTTCATCAGCTACACTCATAGTCAAAAGATTAGAATAACCTTCATCAGCTACACTCATAGTCAAAATATTAGAATAACCATCATCAGGTACACTCATAGTCAAACGATTAAAATAACCTTCATCAGGTACACTCATAGTCAAAAGATTCAAATAACCTTCATCAGCTACACTCATAGTCAAAATATTACAATAACCTTCATCTGAGGTACACACTCATAGTCAAAAGATTCGAATAACCTTCATCAGGTACACTCATAGTCAAAATATTACAATAACCTTCATCAGCTACACTCATAGTCAAAATATTACAATAACCTTCATCAGCTACACTCATAGTCAAAATATTACAATAACCTTCATCAGCTACACTCATAGTCAAAAGATTAGAATAACCTTCATCAGGTACACTCATAGTCAAAAGATTCGAATAACCTTCATCAGCTACACTCATAGTCAAAATATTAGAATAACCTTCATCAGCTACACTCATAGTCAAAATATTAGAATAACCTTCATCAGCTACACTCATAGTCAAAATATTACAATAACCTTCATCAGCTACACTCATAGTCAAAATATTACAATAACCTTCATCAGCTACACTCATAGTCAAAATATTACAATAACCTTCATCAGCTACACTCATAGTCAAAATATTACAATAACCTTCATCAGCTACACTCATAGTCAAGAGATTAGAATAACCTTCATCAGCTACACTCATAGTCAAAATATTACAATAACCTTCATCAGCTACACTAATAGTCAAAATATTACAATAACATTCATCAGCTACACTCATAGTCAAAAGATTAGAATAACCTTCATCAGCTACACTAATAGTCAAAAGATTAGAATAACCTTCATCAGCTACACTAATAGTCAAAATATTACAAGAACATTCATCAGCTACACTCATAGTCAAAAGATTAGAATAACCTTCATCAGCTACACTAATAGTCAAAAGATTAGAATAACCTTCATCAGCTACACTAATAGTCAAAATATTACAATAACATTCATCAGCTACACTCAGAGTCAAAAGATTAGAATAACCTTCATCAGCTACACTCATAGTCAAAATATTACAATAACCTTGATCAGCTACACTAATAGTCAAAATATTACAATAACATTCATCAGCTACACTCATAGTCAAAAGATTAGAATAACCTTCATCAGCTACACTAATAGTCAAAATATTAGAATAACCTTCATCAGCTACACTAATAGTCAAAATATTACAATAACCTTCATCAGCTACACTCATAGTCAAAAGATTAGAATAACCTTCATCAGCTACACTAATAGTCAAAAGATTAGAATAACCTTCATCAGCTACACTCATAGTCAAAATATTACAATAACCTTCATCAGCTACACTCATAGTCAAACGATTAGAATAACCTTCATCAGGTACACTCATAGTCAAAAGATTCGAATAACCTTCATCAGCTACACTCATAGTCAAAATATTACAATAACCTTCATCAGGTACACTGATAGTCAAAAGATAAGAATAACCTTCATCAGGTACACTCATAGTCAAAAGATTCTAATAACCTTCATCAGCTACACTCATAGTCAAAATATTACAATAACCTTCATCAGCTACACTCATAGTCAAAAGATTCGAATAATCTTCATCAGCTACACTCATAGTCAAAATATTACAATAACCTTCATCAGCTACACTCATAGTCAAAAGATTAGAATAACCTTCATCAGCTACACTCATAGTCAAAATATTTGAATAACCATCATCAGCTACACTCATAGTCAAATGATTAGAATAATCTTCATCAGGTACACTCATAGTCAAAAGATTCGAATAACCTTCATCAGCTGCACTCATAGTCAAAATATTACAATAACCTTCATCAGCTACACTCATAGTCAAAATATTACAATACCCTTCATCAGGTACACTCATAGTCAAAAGATTCGAATAATCTTCATCAGTTACACTCATAGTCAAAATATTACAATAACCTTCATCAGCTACACTCATAGTCAAAAGATTAGAATAACCTTCATCAGCTACACTCATAGTCAAAATATTAGAATAACCATCATCAGGTACACTCATAGTCAAACGATTAAAATAATCTTCATCAGGTACACTCATAGTCAAAAGATTCGAATAACCTTCATCAGCTACACTCATAGTCAAAATATTACAATAACCTTCATCAGGTACACACTCATAGTCAAAAGATTCGAATAACCTTCATCAGGTACACTCATAGTCAAAATATTACAATAACCTTCATCAGCTAAACTCATAGTCAAAATATTACAATAACCTTCATCAGCTACACTCATAGTCAAAATATTACAATAACCTTCATCAGCTACACTCATAGTCAAAAGATTAGAATAACCTTCAACAGGTACACTCATAGTCAAAAGATTCAAATAACCTTCATCAGCTACACTCATGGTCAAAATATTAGAATAACCTTCATCAGCTACACTCATAGTCAAAATATTAGAATAACCTTCATCAGCTACACTCATAGTCAAAATATTAGAATAACCTTCATCAGCTACACTCATAGTCAAAATATTACAATAACCTTCATCAGCTACACTCATAGTCAAAATATTACAATAACCTTCATCAGCTACACTCATAGTCAAAATATTACAATAACCTTCATCAGCTACACTCATAGTCAAGAGATTAGAATAACCTTCATCAGCTACACTCATAGTCAAAATATTAGAATAACCTTCATCAGCTACACTCATAGTCAAAAGATTAGAATAACCTTCATCAGCTACACTAATAGTCAAAAGATTAGAATAACCTTCATCAGCTACACTCATAGTCAAAAGATTAGAATAACCTTCATCAGCTACACTCATAGTCAAAAGATTAGAATAACCTTCATCAGCTACACTAATAGTCAAAAGATTAGAATAACCTTCATCAGCTACACTAATAGTCAAAATATTACAATAACATTCATCAGCTACACTCATAGTCAAAAGATTAGAATAACCTTCATCAGCTACACTCATAGTCAAAATATTACAATAACCTTGATCAGCTACACTAATAGTCAAAATATTACAATAACATTCATCAGCTACACTCATAGTCAAAAGATTAGAATAACCTTCATCAGCTACACTAATAGTCAAAATATTAGAATAACCTTCATCAGCTTAACACTAATAGTCAAAATATTACAATAACCTTCATCAGCTACACTCATAGTCAAAAGATTAGAATAACCTTCATCAGCTACACTAATAGTCAAAAGATTAGAATAACCTTCATCAGCTACACTCATAGTCAAAATATTACAATAACCTTCATCAGCTACACTCATAGTCGAACGATTAGAATAACCTTCATCAGGTACACTCATAGTCAAAAGATTCGAATAACCTTCATCAGCTACACTCATAGTCAAAATATTACAATAACCTTCATCAGGTACACTCATAGTCAAAAGATAAGAATAACCTTCATCAGGTACACTCATAGTCAAAAGATTCTAATAACCTTCATCGGCTACACTCATAGTCAAAATATTACAATAACCTTCATCAGCTACACTCATAGTCAAAATATTAGAATAACCTTCATCAGCTACACTCATAGTCAAAATATTAGAATAACCTTCATCAGCTACACTCATAGTCAAAAGATTAGAATAACCTTCATCAGCTACACTCATAGTTAAAAGATTAGAATAACCTTCATCAGCTACACTCAGTCAAAATATTAGAATAACCTTCATCAGCTACAAACATAGTCAAAATATTACAATAACCTTCATCAGCTACACTCATAGTCAAAATATTAGAATAACCTTCATCAGCTACACTCATAGTCAAAATATTAGAATAACCTTCATCAGCTACACTCATAGTCAAGAGATTAGAATAACCTTCATCAGCTACACTCATAGTCAAAATATTAGAATAACCTTCATCAGCTACACTCATAGTTAAAAGATTCGAATAACCTTCATCAGCTACACTCATAGTCAAACGATTAGAATAACCTTCATCAGGTACACTCATAGTCAAAAGATTCGAATAACCTTCATCAGCTGCACTCATAGTCAAAATATTACAATAACCTTCATCAGCTACACTCATAGTCAAAATATTACAATAACCTTCATCAGGTACACTCATAGTCAAAAATTCGAATAATCTTCATCAGCTACACTCATAGTCAAAATATTACAATAACCTTCATCAGCTACACTCATAGTCAAAAGATTAGAATAACCTTCATCAGCTACACTCATAGTCAAAATATTAGAATAACCATCATCAGCTACACTCATAGTCAAATGATTAAAATAACCTTCATCAGGTACACTCATAGTCAAAAGATTCGAATAACCTTCATCAGCTGCACTCATAGTCAAAATATTACAATAACCTTCATCAGCTACACTCATAGTCAAAAGATTAGAATAACCTTCATCAGCTACACTCATAGTCAAAATATTACAATAACCTTCATCAGCTACACTCATAGTCAAACGATTAGAATAACCTTCATCAGGTACACTCATAGTCAAAAGATTCGAATAACCTTCATCAGCTACACTCATAGTCAAAATATTACAATAACCTTCATCAGGTACACTGATAGTCAAAAGATAAGAATAACCTTCATCAGGTACACTCATAGTCAAAAGATTCTAATAACCTTCATCAGCCACACTCATAGTCAAAATATTACAATAACCTTCATCAGCTACACTCATAGTCAAAAGATTCGAATAATCTTCATCAGCTACACTCATAGTCAAAATATTACAATAACCTTCATCAGCTACACTCATAGTCAAAAGATTAGAATAACCTTCATCAGCTACACTCATAGTCAAAATATTTGAATAACCATCATCAGCTACACTCATAGTCAAATGATTAGAATAATCTTCATCAGGTACACTCATAGTCAAAAGATTCGAATAACCTTCATCAGCTGCACTCATAGTCAAAATATTACAATAACCTTCATCAGCTACACTCATAGTCAAAATATTACAATACCCTTCATCAGGTACACTCATAGTCAAAAGATTCGAATAATCTTCATCAGTTACACTCATAGTCAAAATATTACAATAACCTTCATCAGCTACACTCATAGTCAAAAGATTAGAATAACCTTCATCAGCTACACTCATAGTCAAAATATTAGAATAACCATCATCAGGTACACTCATAGTCAAACGATTAAAATAATCTTCATCAGGTACACTCATAGTCAAAAGATTCGAATAACCTTCATCAGCTACACTCATAGTCAAAATATTACAATAACCTTCATCAGGTACACACTCATAGTCAAAAGATTCGAATAACCTTCATCAGGTACACTCATAGTCAAAATATTACAATAACCTTCATCAGCTAAACTCATAGTCAAAATATTACAATAACCTTCATCAGCTACACTCATAGTCAAAATATTACAATAACCTTCATCAGCTACACTCATAGTCAAAAGATTAGAATAACCTTCAACAGGTACACTCATAGTCAAAAGATTCAAATAACCTTCATCAGCTACACTCATGGTCAAAATATTAGAATAACCTTCATCAGCTACACTCATAGTCAAAATATTAGAATAACCTTCATCAGCTACACTCATAGTCAAAATATTAGAATAACCTTCATCAGCTACACTCATAGTCAAAATATTACAATAACCTTCATCAGCTACACTCATAGTCAAAATATTACAATAACCTTCATCAGCTACACTCATAGTCAAAATATTACAATAACCTTCATCAGCTACACTCATAGTCAAGAGATTAGAATAACCTTCATCAGCTACACTCATAGTCAAAATATTAGAATAACCTTCATCAGCTACACTCATAGTCAAAAGATTAGAATAACCTTCATCAGCTACACTAATAGTCAAAAGATTAGAATAACCTTCATCAGCTACACTCATAGTCAAAAGATTAGAATAACCTTCATCAGCTACACTCATAGTCAAAAGATTAGAATAACCTTCATCAGCTACACTAATAGTCAAAAGATTAGAATAACCTTCATCAGCTACACTAATAGTCAAAATATTACAATAACATTCATCAGCTACACTCATAGTCAAAAGATTAGAATAACCTTCATCAGCTACACTCATAGTCAAAATATTACAATAACCTTGATCAGCTACACTAATAGTCAAAATATTACAATAACATTCATCAGTTACACTCATAGTCAAAAGATTAGAATAACCTTCATCAGCTACACTAATAGTCAAAATATTAGAATAACCTTCATCAGCTTAACACTAATAGTCAAAATATTACAATAACCTTCATCAGCTACACTCATAGTCAAAAGATTAGAATAACCTTCATCAGCTACACTAATAGTCAAAAGATTAGAATAACCTTCATCAGCTACACTCATAGTCAAAATATTACAATAACCTTCATCAGCTACACTCATAGTCGAACGATTAGAATAACCTTCATCAGGTACACTCATAGTCAAAAGATTCGAATAACCTTCATCAGCTACACTCATAGTCAAAATATTACAATAACCTTCATCAGGTACACTCATAGTCAAAAGATAAGAATAACCTTCATCAGGTACACTCATAGTCAAAAGATTCTAATAACCTTCATCGGCTACACTCATAGTCAAAATATTACAATAACCTTCATCAGCTACACTCATAGTCAAAATATTAGAATAACCTTCATCAGCTACACTAATAGTCAAAATATTAGAATAACCTTCATCAGCTACACTCATAGTCAAAAGATTAGAATAACCTTCATCAGCTACACTCATAGTTAAAAGATTAGAATAACCTTCATCAGCTACACTCAGTCAAAATATTAGAATAACCTTCATCAGCTACAAACATAGTCAAAATATTACAATAACCTTCATCAGCTACACTCATAGTCAAAATATTACAATAACCTTCATCAGCTACACTCATAGTCAAAATATTAGAATAACCTTCATCAGCTACACTCATAGTCAAGAGATTAGAATAACCTTCATCAGCTACACTCATAGTCAAAATATTAGAATAACCTTCATCAGCTACACTCATAGTCAAAATATTAGAATAACCTTCATCAGCTACACTCATAGTCAAAAGATTAGAATAACCTTCATCAGCTACACTCATAGTTAAAAGATTCGAATAACCTTCATCAGCTACACTCATAGTCAAACGATTAGAATAACCTTCATCAGGTACACTCATAGTCAAAATATTAGAATAACCTTCATCAGCTGCACTCATAGTCAAAATATTACAATAACCTTCATCAGCTACACTCATAGTCAAAATATTACAATAACCTTCATCAGGTACACTCATAGTCAAAAGATTCGAATAATCTTCATCAGCTACACTCATAGTCAAAATATTACAATAACCTTCATCAGCTACACTCATAGTCAAAAGATTAGAATAACCTTCATCAGCTACACTCATAGTCAAAATATTAGAATAACCATCATCAGCTACACTCATAGTCAAATGATTAAAATAACCTTCATCAGGTACACTCATAGTCAAAAGATTCGAATAACCTTCATCAGCTGCACTCATAGTCAAAATATTACAATAACCTTCATCAGCTACACTCATAGTCAAAATATTACAATACCCTTCATCAGGTACACTCATAGTCAAAAGATTCGAATAATCTTCATCAGTTACACTCATAGTCAAAATATTACAATAACCTTCATCAGCTACACTCATAGTCAAAAGATTAGAATAACCTTCATCAGCTACACTCATAGTCAAAATATTAGAATAACCATCATCAGGTACACTCATAGTCAAACGATTAAAATAATCTTCATCAGGTACACTCATAGTCAAAAGATTCGAATAACCTTCATCAGCTACACTCATAGTCAAAATATTACAATAACCTTCATCAGGTACACACTCATAGTCAAAAGATTCGAATAACCTTCATCAGGTACACTCATAGTCAAAATATTACAATAACCTTCATCAGCTAAACTCATAGTCAAAATATTACAATAACCTTCATCAGCTACACTCATAGTCAAAATATTACAATAACCTTCATCAGCTACACTCATAGTCAAAAGATTAGAATAACCTTCAACAGGTACACTCATAGTCAAAAGATTCAAATAACCTTCATCAGCTACACTCATGGTCAAAATATTAGAATAACCTTCATCAGCTACACTCATAGTCAAAATATTAGAATAACCTTCATCAGCTACACTCATAGTCAAAATATTAGAATAACCTTCATCAGCTACACTCATAGTCAAAATATTACAATAACCTTCATCAGCTACACTCATAGTCAAAATATTACAATAACCTTCATCAGCTACACTCATAGTCAAAATATTACAATAACCTTCATCAGCTACACTCATAGTCAAGAGATTAGAATAACCTTCATCAGCTACACTCATAGTCAAAATATTAGAATAACCTTCATCAGCTACACTCATAGTCAAAAGATTAGAATAATCTTCATCAGCTACACTCATACTCAAGAGATTAGAATAACCTTCATCAGCTACACTCATAGTCAAAATATTAGAATAACCTTCATCAGCTACACTCATAGTCAAAAGATTAGAATAACCTTCATCAGCTACACTCATAGTCAAAAGATTAGAATAACCTTCATCAGCTACACTAATAGTCAAAAGATTAGAATAACCTTCATCAGCTACACTAATAGTCAAAATATTACAATAACATTCATCAGCTACACTCATAGTCAAAAGATTAGAATAACCTTCATCAGCTACACTCATAGTCAAAATATTACAATAACCTTGATCAGCTACACTAATAGTCAAAATATTACAATAACATTCATCAGCTACACTCATAGTCAAAAGATTAGAATAACCTTCATCAGCTACACTAATAGTCAAAATATTAGAATAACCTTCATCAGCTTAACACTAATAGTCAAAATATTACAATAACCTTCATCAGCTACACTCATAGTCAAAAGATTAGAATAACCTTCATCAGCTACACTAATAGTCAAAAGATTAGAATAACCTTCATCAGCTACACTCATAGTCAAAATATTACAATAACCTTCATCAGCTACACTCATAGTCGAACGATTAGAATAACCTTCATCAGGTACACTCATAGTCAAAAGATTCGAATAACCTTCATCAGCTACACTCATAGTCAAAATATTACAATAACCTTCATCAGGTACACTCATAGTCAAAAGATAAGAATAACCTTCATCAGGTACACTCATAGTCAAAAGATTCTAATAACCTTCATCGGCTACACTCATAGTCAAAATATTACAATAACCTTCATCAGCTACACTCATAGTCAAAATATTAGAATAACCTTCATCAGCTACACTCATAGTCAAAATATTAGAATAACCTTCATCAGCTACACTCATAGTCAAAAGATTAGAATAACCTTCATCAGCTACACTCATAGTTAAAAGATTAGAATAACCTTCATCAGCTACACTCAGTCAAAATATTAGAATAACCTTCATCAGCTACAAACATAGTCAAAATATTACAATAACCTTCATCAGCTACACTCATAGTCAAAATATTAGAATAACCTTCATCAGCTACACTCATAGTCAAAATATTAGAATAACCTTCATCAGCTACACTCATAGTCAAGAGATTAGAATAACCTTCATCAGCTACACTCATAGTCAAAATATTAGAATAACCTTCATCAGCTACACTCATAGTCAAAATATTAGAATAACCTTCATCAGCTACACTCATAGTCAAAAGATTAGAATAACCTTCATCAGCTACACTCATAGTTAAAAGATTCGAATAACCTTCATCAGCTACACTCATAGTCAAACGATTATAATAACCTTCATCAGGTACACTCATAGTCAAAAGATTCGAATAACCTTCATCAGCTGCACTCATAGTCAAAATATTACAATAACCTTCATCAGCTACACTCATAGTCAAAATATTACAATAACCTTCATCAGGTACACTCATAGTCAAAAGATTCGAATAATCTTCATCAGCTACACTCATAGTCAAAATATTACAATAACCTTCATCAGCTACACTCATAGTCAAAAGATTAGAATAACCTTCATCAGCTACACTCATAGTCAAAATATTAGAATAACCATCATCAGCTACACTCATAGTCAAATGATTAAAATAACCTTCATCAGGTACACTCATAGTCAAAAGATTCGAATAACCTTCATCAGCTGCACTCATAGTCAAAATATTACAATAACCTTCATCAGCTACACTCATAGTCAAAATATTACAATAACCTTCATCAGGTACACTCATAGTCAAAAGATTCGAATAATCTTCATCAGCTACACTCATAGTCAAAATATTACAATAACCTTCATCAGCTACACTCATAGTCAAAAGATTAGAATAACCTTCATCAGCTACACTCATAGTCAAAATATTAGAATAACCATCATCAGGTACACTCATAGTCAAACGATTAAAATAACCTTCATCAGGTACACTCATAGTCAAAAGATTCGAATAACTTTCATCAGCTACACTCATAGTCAAAATATTACAATAACCTTCATCAGCTACACTCATAGTCAAAATATTACAATAACATTCATCAGCTACACTCATAGTCAAAATATTACAATAACATTCATCAGCTACACTCATAGTCAAAATATTACAATAACCTTCATCAGCTACACTCATAGTCAAAATATTACAATAACATTCATCAGCTACACTCATAGTCAAAAGATTCGAATAACCTTCATCAGGTACACTCATAGTCAAAATATTACAATAACCTTCATCAGCTACACTCATAGTCAAAATATTACAATAACATTCATCAGCTACACTCATAGTCAAAATATTACAATAACATTCATCAGCTACACTCATAGTCAAAATATTACAATAACCTTCATCAGCTACACTCATAGTCAAAAGATTAGAATAACCTTCATCAGGTACACTCATAGTCAAAAGATTCGAATAACCTTCATCAGCTACACTCATAGTCAAAATATTAGAATAACCTTCATCAGCTACACTCATAGTCAAAATATTAGAATAACCTTCATCAGCTACACTCATAGTCAAAATATTAGAAAAACTTCATCAGCTACACTCATAGTCAAAATATTACAATAACCTTCATCAGCTACACTCATAGTCAAAATATTACAATAACCTTCATCAGCTACACTCATAGTCAAAATATTACAATAACCTTCATCAGCTACACTCATAGTCAAAATATTACAATAACCTTCATCAGCTACACTCATAGTCAAAATATTACAATAACCTTCATCAGCTACACTCATAGTCAAAAGATTAGAATAACCTTCATCAGCTACACTCATAGTCAAAAGATTAGAATAACATTCGTCAGCTACACTCATAGTCAAAAGATTAAAATAACCTTCATCAGCTACACTCATAGTCAAAAGATTCGAATAACCTTCATCAGCTACACTCAGAGTCAAAATATTACAATAACCTTTATCAGCTACACTCATAGTCAAAAGATTAGAATAACCTTCATCAGCTACACTCATAGTCAAAATAGTCAAAATATTACAATAACCTTCCTCAGCTACACTCATAGTCAAAATATTACAATAACCTTCATCAGCTACACTCATAGTCAAAATATTACAATAACCTTCATCAGCTACACTCATAGTCAAAATATTACAATAACCTTCATCAGGTACACACTCATAGTCAAAAGATTCGAATAACCTTCATCAGGTACACTCATAGTCAAAATATTACAATAACCTTCATCAGCTAAACTCATAGTCAAAATATTACAATAACCTTCATCAGCTACACTCATAGTCAAAATATTACAATAATCTTCATCAGCTACACTCATAGTCAAAAGATTAGAATAACCTTCAACAGGTACACTCATAGTCAAAAGATTCGAATAACCTTCATCAGCTACACTCATGGTCAAAATATTAGAATAACCTTCATCAGCTACACTCATAGTCAAAATATTAGAATAACCTTCATCAGCTACACTCATAGTCAAAATATTAGAATAACCTTCATCAGCTACACTCATAGTCAAAATATTACAATAACCTTCATCAGCTACACTCATAGTCAAAATATTAGAATAACCTTCATCAGCTACACTCATAGTCAAAATATTAGAATAACCTTCATCAGCTACACTCATAGTCAAGAGATTAGAATAACCTTCATCAGCTACACTCATAGTCAAAATATTAGAATAACCTTCATCAGCTACACTCATAGTCAAAAGATTAGAATAACCTTCATCAGCTACACTCATAGTTAAAAGATTAGAATAACCTTCATCAGCTACACTCATAGTCAAACGATTAGAATAACCTTCATCAGGTACACTCATAGTCAAAAGATTCGAATAACCTTCATCAGCTGCACTCATAGTCAAAATATTACAATAACCTTCATCAGCTACACTCATAGTCAAAATATTACAATAACCTTCATCAGGTACACTCATAGTCAAAAGATTCGAATAATCTTCATCAGCTACACTCATAGTCAAAATATTACAATAACCTTCATCAGCTACACTCATAGTCAAAAGATTAGAATAACCTTCATCAGCTACACTCATAGTCAAAATATTAGAATAACCATCATCAGCTACACTCATAGTCAAATGATTAGAATAACCTTCATCAGGTACACTCATAGTCAAAAGATTCGAATAACCTTCATCAGCTGCACTCATAGTCAAAATATTACAACAACCTTCATCAGCTACACTCATAGTCAAAATATTACAATACCCTTCATCAGGTACACTCATAGTCAAAAGATTCGAATAATCTTCATCAGCTACACTCATAGTCAAAATATTACAATAACCTTCATCAGCTACACTCATAGTCAAAAGATTAGAATAACCTTCATCAGCTACACTCATAGTCAAAATATTAGAATAACCATCATCAGGTACACTCATAGTCAAACGATTAAAATAACCTTCATCAGGTACACTCATAGTCAAAAGATTCAAATAACCTTCATCAGCTACACTCATAGTCAAAATATTACAATAACCTTCATCTGAGGTACACACTCATAGTCAAAAGATTCGAATAACCTTCATCAGGTACACTCATAGTCAAAATATTACAATAACCTTCATCAGCTACACTCATAGTCAAAATATTACAATAACCTTCATCAGCTACACTCATAGTCAAAATATTACAATAACCTTCATCAGCTACACTCATAGTCAAAAGATTAGAATAACCTTCATCAGGTACACTCATAGTCAAAAGATTCGAATAACCTTCATCAGCTACACTCATAGTCAAAATATTAGAATAACCTTCATCAGCTACACTCATAGTCAAAATATTAGAATAACCATCATCAGCTACACTCATAGTCAAAATATTAGAATAACCTTCATCAGCTACACTCATAGTCAAAATATTACAATAACCTTCATCAGCTACACTCATAGTCAAAATATTACAATAACCTTCATCAGCTACACTCATAGTCAAAATATTACAATAATCTTCATCAGCTACACTCATAGTCAAGAGATTAGAATAACCTTCATCAGCTACACTCATAGTCAAAATATTACAATAACCTTCATCAGCTACACTAATAGTCAAAATATTACAATAACATTCATCAGCTACACTCATAGTCAAAAGATTAGAATAACCTTCATCAGCTACACTAATAGTCAAAAGATTAGAATAACCTTCATCAGCTACACTAATAGTCAAAATATTACAAGAACATTCATCAGCTACACTCATAGTCAAAAGATTAGAATAACCTTCATCAGCTACACTAATAGTCAAAAGATTAGAATAACCTTCATCAGCTACACTAATAGTCAAAATATTACAATAACATTCATCAGCTACACTCAGAGTCAAAAGATTAGAATAACCTTCATCAGCTACACTCATAGTCAAAATATTACAATAACCTTGATCAGCTACACTAATAGTCAAAATATTACAATAACATTCATCAGCTACACTCATAGTCAAAAGATTAGAATAACCTTCATCAGCTACACTAATAGTCAAAATATTAGAATAACCTTCATCAGCTACACTAATAGTCAAAATATTACAATAACCTTCATCAGCTACACTCATAGTCAAAAGATTAGAATAACCTTCATCAGCTACACTAATAGTCAAAAGATTAGAATAACCTTCATCAGCTACACTCATAGTCAAAATATTACAATAACCTTCATCAGCTACACTCATAGTCAAACGATTAGAATAACCTTCATCAGGTACACTCATAGTCAAAAGATTCGAATAACCTTCATCAGCTACACTCATAGTCAAAATATTACAATAACCTTCATCAGGTACACTCATAGTCAAAAGATAAGAATAACCTTCATCAGGTACACTCATAGTCAAAAGATTCTAATAACCTTCATCAGCCACACTCATAGTCAAAATATTACAATAACCTTCATCAGCTACACTCATAGTCAAAAGATTCGAATAATCTTCATCAGCTACACTCATAGTCAAAATATTACAATAACCTTCATCAGCTACACTCATAGTCAAAAGATTAGAATAACCTTCATCAGCTACACTCATAGTCAAAATATTTGAATAACCATCATCAGCTACACTCATAGTCAAATGATTAGAATAATCTTCATCAGGTACACTCATAGTCAAAAGATTCGAATAACCTTCATCAGCTGCACTCATAGTCAAAATATTACAATAACCTTCATCAGCTACACTCATAGTCAAAATATTACAATACCCTTCATCAGGTACACTCATAGTCAAAAGATTTGAATAATCTTCATCAGTTACACTCATAGTCAAAATATTACAATAACCTTCATCAGCTACACTCATAGTCAAAAGATTAGAATAACCTTCATCAGCTACACTCATAGTCAAAATATTAGAATAACCTTCATCAGGTACACTCATAGTCAAACGATTAAAATAATCTTCATCAGTTACACTCATAGTCAAAAGATTCGAATAACCTTCATCAGCTACACTCATAGTCAAAATATTACAATAACCTTCATCAGGTACACACTCATAGTCAAAAGATTCGAATAACCTTCATCAGGTACACTCATAGTCAAAATATTACAATAACCTTCATCAGCTAAACTCATAGTCAAAATATTACAATAACCTTCATCAGCTACACTCATAGTCAAAATATTACAATAACCTTCATCAGCTACACTCATAGTCAAAAGATTAGAATAACCTTCAACAGGTACACTCATAGTCAAAAGATTCAAATAACCTTCATCAGCTACACTCATGGTCAAAATATTAGAATAACCTTCATCAGCTACACTCATAGTCAAAATATTAGAATAACCTTCATCAGCTACACTCATAGTCAAAATATTAGAATAACCTTCATCAGCTACACTCATAGTCAAAATATTACAATAACCTTCATCAGCTACACTCATAGTCAAAATATTACAATAACCTTCATCAGCTACACTCATAGTCAAAATATTACAATAACCTTCATCAGCTACACTCATAGTCAAGAGATTAGAATAACCTTCATCAGCTACACTCATAGTCAAAATATTAGAATAACCTTCATCAGCTACACTCATAGTCAAAATATTAGAATAACCTTCATCAGCTACACTCATAGTCAAAAGATTAGAATAACCTTCATCAGCTACACTCATAGTTAAAAGATTCGAATAACCTTCATCAGCTACACTCATAGTCAAACGATTAGAATAACCTTCATCAGGTACACTCATAGTCAAAAGATTCGAATAACCTTCATCAGCTGCACTCATAGTCAAAATATTACAATAACCTTCATCAGCTACACTCATAGTCAAAATATTACAATAACCTTCATCAGGTACACTCATAGTCAAAAGATTCGAATAATCTTCATCAGCTACACTCATAGTCAAAATATTACAATAACCTTCATCAGCTACACTCATAGTCAAAAGATTAGAATAACCTTCATCAGCTACACTCATAGTCAAAATATTAGAATAACCATCATCAGCTACACTCATAGTCAAATGATTAAAATAACCTTCATCAGGTACACTCATAGTCAAAAGATTCGAATAACCTTCATCAGCTGCACTCATAGTCAAAATATTACAAATATTACAATAACCTTCATCAGGTACACTCATAGTCAAAAGATTCGAATAATCTTCATCAGCTACACTCATAGTCAAAATATTACAATAACCTTCATCAGCTACACTCATAGTCAAAAGATTAGAATAACCTTCATCAGCTACACTCATAGTCAAAATATTAGAATAACCATCATCAGGTACACTCATAGTCAAACGATTAAAATAACCTTCATCAGGTACACTCATAGTCAAAAGATTCGAATAACTTTCATCAGCTACACTCATAGTCAAAATATTACAATAACCTTCATCAGGTACACTCATAGTCAAAATATTACAATAACATTCATCAGCTACACTCATAGTCAAAATATTACAATAACATTCATCAGCTACACTCATAGTCAAAATATTACAATAACCTTCATCAGCTACACTCATAGTCAAAATATTACAATAACATTCATCAGCTACACTCATAGTCAAAAGATTCGAATAACCTTCATCAGGTACACTCATAGTCAAAATATTACAATAACCTTCATCAGCTACACTCATAGTCAAAATATTACAATAACATTCATCAGCTACACTCATAGTCAAAATATTACAATAACATTCATCAGCTACACTCATAGTCAAAATATTACAATAACCTTCATCAGCTACACTCATAGTCAAAAGATTAGAATAACCTTCATCAGGTACACTCATAGTCAAAAGATTCGAATAACCTTCATCAGCTACACTCATAGTCAAAATATTAGAATAACCTTCATCAGCTACACTCATAGTCAAAATATTAGAATAACCTTCATCAGCTACACTCATAGTCAAAATATTAGAAAAACTTCATCAGCTACACTCATAGTCAAAATATTACAATAACCTTCATCAGCTACACTCATAGTCAAAATATTACAATAACCTTCATCAGCTACACTCATAGTCAAAATATTACAATAACCTTCATCAGCTACACTCATAGTCAAAATATTACAATAACCTTCATCAGCTACACTCATAGTCAAAATATTACAATAACCTTCATCAGCTACACTCATAGTCAAAAGATTAGAATAACCTTCATCAGGTACACTCATAGTCAAAAGATTCGAATAACTTTCATCAGCTACACTCATAGTCAAAATATTACAATAACCTTCATCAGGTACACTCATAGTCAAAATATTACAATAACATTCATCAGCTACACTCATAGTCAAAATATTACAATAACATTCATCAGCTACACTCATAGTCAAAATATTACAATAACCTTCATCAGCTACACTCATAGTCAAAATATTACAATAACATTCATCAGCTACACTCATAGTCAAAAGATTCGAATAACCTTCATCAGGTACACTCATAGTCAAAATATTACAATAACCTTCATCAGCTACACTCATAGTCAAAATATTACAATAACATTCATCAGCTACACTCATAGTCAAAATATTACAATAACATTCATCAGCTACACTCATAGTCAAAATATTACAATAACCTTCATCAGCTACACTCATAGTCAAAAGATTAGAATAACCTTCATCAGGTACACTCATAGTCAAAAGATTCGAATAACCTTCATCAGCTACACTCATAGTCAAAATATTAGAATAACCTTCATCAGCTACACTCATAGTCAAAATATTAGAATAACCTTCATCAGCTACACTCATAGTCAAAATATTAGAAAAACTTCATCAGCTACACTCATAGTCAAAATATTACAATAACCTTCATCAGCTACACTCATAGTCAAAATATTACAATAACCTTCATCAGCTACACTCATAGTCAAAATATTACAATAACCTTCATCAGCTACACTCATAGTCAAAATATTACAATAACCTTCATCAGCTACACTCATAGTCAAAATATTACAATAACCTTCATCAGCTACACTCATAGTCAAAAGATTAGAATAACCTTCATCAGCTACACTCATAGTCAAAAGATTAGAATAACATTCGTCAGCTACACTCATATGCAAAAGATTAAAATAACCTTCATCAGCTACACTCATAGTCAAAAGATTCGAATAACCTTCATCAGCTACACTCATAGTCAAAATATTACAATAACCTTTATCAGCTACACTCATAGTCAAAAGATTAGAATAACCTTCATCAGCTACACTCATAGTCAAAATAGTCAAAATATTACAATAACCTTCCTCAGCTACACTCATAGTCAAAATATTACAATAACCTTCATCAGCTACACTCATAGTCAAAATATTACAATAACCTTCATCAGCTACACTCATAGTCAAAATATTACAATAACCTTCATCAGGTACACACTCATAGTCAAAAGATTCGAATAACCTTCATCAGGTACACTCATAGTCAAAATATTACAATAACCTTCATCAGCTAAACTCATAGTCAAAATATTACAATAACCTTCATCAGCTACACTCATAGTCAAAATATTACAATAATCTTCATCAGCTAAACTCATAGTCAAAAGATTAGAATAACCTTCAACAGGTACACTCATAGTCAAAAGATTCGAATAACCTTCATCAGCTACACTCATGGTCAAAATATTAGAATAACCTTCATCAGCTACACTCATAGTCAAAATATTAGAATAACCTTCATCAGCTACACTCATAGTCAAAATATTAGAATAACCTTCATCAGCTACACTCATAGTCAAAATATTACAATAACCTTCATCAGCTACACTCATAGTCAAAATATTAGAATAACCTTCATCAGCTACACTCATAGTCAAAATATTAGAATAACCTTCATCAGCTACACTCATAGTCAAGAGATTAGAATAACCTTCATCAGCTACACTCATAGTCAAAATATTAGAATAACCTTCATCAGCTACACTCATAGTCAAAAGATTAGAATAACCTTCATCAGCTACACTCATGGTTAAAAGATTAGAATAACCTTCATCAGCTACACTCATAGTCAAACGATTAGAATAACCTTCATCAGGTACACTCATAGTCAAAAGATTCGAATAACCTTCATCAGCTGCACTCATAGTCAAAATATTACAATAACCTTCATCAGCTACACTCATAGTCAAAATATTACAATAACCTTCATCAGGTACACTCATAGTCAAAAGATTCGAATAATCTTCATCAGCTACACTCATAGTCAAAATATTACAATAACCTTCATCAGCTACACTCATAGTCAAAAGATTAGAATAACCTTCATCAGCTACACTCATAGTCAAAATATTAGAATAACCATCATCAGCTACACTCATAGTCAAATGATTAGAATAACCTTCATCAGGTACACTCATAGTCAAAAGATTCGAATAACCTTCATCAGCTGCACTCATAGTCAAAATATTACAACAACCTTCATCAGCTACACTCATAGTCAAAATATTACAATACCCTTCATCAGGTACACTCATAGTCAAAAGATTCGAATAATCTTCATCAGCTACACTCATAGTCAAAATATTACAATAACCTTCATCAGCTACACTCATAGTCAAAAGATTAGAATAACCTTCATCAGCTACACTCATAGTCAAAATATTAGAATAACCATCATCAGGTACACTCATAGTCAAACGATTAAAATAACCTTCATCAGGTACACTCATAGTCAAAAGATTCAAATAACCTTCATCAGCTACACTCATAGTCAAAATATTACAATAACCTTCATCTGAGGTACACACTCATAGTCAAAAGATTCGAATAACCTTCATCAGGTACACTCATAGTCAAAATATTACAATAACCTTCATCAGCTACACTCATAGTCAAAATATTACAATAACCTTCATCAGCTACACTCATAGTCAAAATATTACAATAACCTTCATCAGCTACACTCATAGTCAAAAGATTAGAATAACCTTCATCAGGTACACTCATAGTCAAAAGATTCGAATAACCTTCATCAGCTACACTCATAGTCAAAATATTAGAATAACCTTCATCAGCTACACTCATAGTCAAAATATTAGAATAACCATCATCAGCTACACTCATAGTCAAAATATTAGAATAACCTTCATCAGCTACACTCATAGTCAAAATATTACAATAACCTTCATCAGCTACACTCATAGTCAAAATATTACAATAACCTTCATCAGCTACACTCATAGTCAAAATATTACAATAATCTTCATCAGCTACACTCATAGTCAAGAGATTAGAATAACCTTCATCAGCTACACTCATAGTCAAAATATTACAATAACCTTCATCAGCTACACTAATAGTCAAAATATTACAATAACATTCATCAGCTACACTCATAGTCAAAAGATTAGAATAACCTTCATCAGCTACACTAATAGTCAAAAGATTAGAATAACCTTCATCAGCTACACTAATAGTCAAAATATTACAAGAACATTCATCAGCTACACTCATAGTCAAAAGATTAGAATAACCTTCATCAGCTACACTAATAGTCAAAAGATTAGAATAACCTTCATCAGCTACACTAATAGTCAAAATATTACAATAACATTCATCAGCTACACTCAGAGTCAAAAGATTAGAATAACCTTCATCAGCTACACTCATAGTCAAAATATTACAATAACCTTGATCAGCTACACTAATAGTCAAAATATTACAATAACATTCATCAGCTACACTCATAGTCAAAAGATTAGAATAACCTTCATCAGCTACACTAATAGTCAAAATATTAGAATAACCTTCATCAGCTACACTAATAGTCAAAATATTACAATAACCTTCATCAGCTACACTCATAGTCAAAAGATTAGAATAACCTTCATCAGCTACACTAATAGTCAAAAGATTAGAATAACCTTCATCAGCTACACTCATAGTCAAAATATTACAATAACCTTCATCAGCTACACTCATAGTCAAACGATTAGAATAACCTTCATCAGGTACACTCATAGTCAAAAGATTCGAATAACCTTCATCAGCTACACTCATAGTCAAAATATTACAATAACCTTCATCAGGTACACTCATAGTCAAAAGATAAGAATAACCTTCATCAGGTACACTCATAGTCAAAAGATTCTAATAACCTTCATCAGCCACACTCATAGTCAAAATATTACAATAACCTTCATCAGCTACACTCATAGTCAAAAGATTCGAATAATCTTCATCAGCTACACTCATAGTCAAAATATTACAATAACCTTCATCAGCTACACTCATAGTCAAAAGATTAGAATAACCTTCATCAGCTACACTCATAGTCAAAATATTTGAATAACCATCATCAGCTACACTCATAGTCAAATGATTAGAATAATCTTCATCAGGTACACTCATAGTCAAAAGATTCGAATAACCTTCATCAGCTGCACTCATAGTCAAAATATTACAATAACCTTCATCAGCTACACTCATAGTCAAAATATTACAATACCCTTCATCAGGTACACTCATAGTCAAAAGATTCGAATAATCTTCATCAGTTACACTCATAGTCAAAATATTACAATAACCTTCATCAGCTACACTCATAGTCAAAAGATTAGAATAACCTTCATCAGCTACACTCATAGTCAAAATATTAGAATAACCTTCATCAGGTACACTCATAGTCAAACGATTAAAATAATCTTCATCAGTTACACTCATAGTCAAAAGATTCGAATAACCTTCATCAGCTACACTCATAGTCAAAATATTACAATAACCTTCATCAGGTACACACTCATAGTCAAAAGATTCGAATAACCTTCATCAGGTACACTCATAGTCAAAATATTACAATAACCTTCATCAGCTAAACTCATAGTCAAAATATTACAATAACCTTCATCAGCTACACTCATAGTCAAAATATTACAATAACCTTCATCAGCTACACTCATAGTCAAAAGATTAGAATAACCTTCAACAGGTACACTCATAGTCAAAAGATTCAAATAACCTTCATCAGCTACACTCATGGTCAAAATATTAGAATAACCTTCATCAGCTACACTCATAGTCAAAATATTAGAATAACCTTCATCAGCTACACTCATAGTCAAAATATTAGAATAACCTTCATCAGCTACACTCATAGTCAAAATATTACAATAACCTTCATCAGCTACACTCATAGTCAAAATATTACAATAACCTTCATCAGCTACACTCATAGTCAAAATATTACAATAACCTTCATCAGCTACACTCATAGTCAAGAGATTAGAATAACCTTCATCAGCTACACTCATAGTCAAAATATTAGAATAACCTTCATCAGCTACACTCATAGTCAAAAGATTAGAATAACCTTCATCAGCTACACTAATAGTCAAAAGATTAGAATAACCTTCATCAGCTACACTCATAGTCAAAAGATTAGAATAACCTTCATCAGCTACACTCATAGTCAAAAGATTAGAATAACCTTCATCAGCTACACTAATAGTCAAAAGATTAGAATAACCTTCATCAGCTACACTAATAGTCAAAATATTACAATAACATTCATCAGCTACACTCATAGTCAAAAGATTAGAATAACCTTCATCAGCTACACTCATAGTCAAAATATTACAATAACCTTGATCAGCTACACTAATAGTCAAAATATTACAATAACATTCATCAGCTACACTCATAGTCAAAATATTAGAATAACCTTCATCAGCTTAACACTAATAGTCAAAATATTACAATAACCTTCATCAGCTACACTCATAGTCAAAAGATTAGAATAACCTTCATCAGCTACACTAATAGTCAAAAGATTAGAATAACCTTCATCAGCTACACTCATAGTCAAAATATTACAATAACCTTCATCAGCTACACTCATAGTCGAACGATTAGAATAACCTTCATCAGGTACACTCATAGTCAAAAGATTCGAATAACCTTCATCAGCTACACTCATAGTCAAAATATTACAATAACCTTCATCAGGTACACTCATAGTCAAAAGATAAGAATAACCTTCATCAGGTACACTCATAGTCAAAAGATTCTAATAACCTTCATCGGCTACACTCATAGTCAAAATATTACAATAACCTTCATCAGCTACACTCATAGTCAAAATATTAGAATAACCTTCATCAGCTACACTCATAGTCAAAATATTAGAATAACCTTCATCAGCTACACTCATAGTCAAAAGATTAGAATAACCTTCATCAGCTACACTCATAGTTAAAAGATTAGAATAACCTTCATCAGCTACACTCAGTCAAAATATTAGAATAACCTTCATCAGCTACAAACATAGTCAAAATATTACAATAACCTTCATCAGCTACACTCATAGTCAAAATATTAGAATAACCTTCATCAGCTACACTCATAGTCAAAATATTAGAATAACCTTCATCAGCTACACTCATAGTCAAGAGATTAGAATAACCTTCATCAGCTACACTCATAGTCAAAATATTAGAATAACCTTCATCAGCTACACTCATAGTCAAAATATTAGAATAACCTTCATCAGCTACACTCATAGTCAAAAGATTAGAATAACCTTCATCAGCTACACTCATAGTTAAAAGATTCGAATAACCTTCATCAGCTACACTCATAGTCAAACGATTAGAATAACCTTCATCAGGTACACTCATAGTCAAAAGATTCGAATAACCTTCATCAGCTGCACTCATAGTCAAAATATTACAATAACCTTCATCAGCTACACTCATAGTCAAAATATTACAATAACCTTCATCAGGTACACTCATAGTCAAAAGATTCGAATAATCTTCATCAGCTACACTCATAGTCAAAATATTACAATAACCTTCATCAGCTACACTCATAGTCAAAAGATTAGAATAACCTTCATCAGCTACACTCATAGTCAAAATATTAGAATAACCATCATCAGCTACACTCATAGTCAAATGATTAAAATAACCTTCATCAGGTACACTCATAGTCAAAAGATTCGAATAACCTTCATCAGCTGCACTCATAGTCAAAATATTACAAATATTACAATAACCTTCATCAGGTACACTCATAGTCAAAAGATTCGAATAATCTTCATCAGCTACACTCATAGTCAAAATATTACAATAACCTTCATCAGCTACACTCATAGTCAAAAGATTAGAATAACCTTCATCAGCTACACTCATAGTCAAAATATTAGAATAACCATCATCAGGTACACTCATAGTCAAACGATTAAAATAACCTTCATCAGGTACACTCATAGTCAAAAGATTCGAATAACTTTCATCAGCTACACTCATAGTCAAAATATTACAATAACCTTCATCAGCTACACTCATAGTCAAAATATTACAATAACATTCATCAGCTACACTCATAGTCAAAATATTACAATAACATTCATCAGCTACACTCATAGTCAAAATATTACAATAACCTTCATCAGCTACACTCATAGTCAAAATATTACAATAACATTCATCAGCTACACTCATAGTCAAAAGATTCGAATAACCTTCATCAGGTACACTCATAGTCAAAATATTACAATAACCTTCATCAGCTACACTCATAGTCAAAATATTACAATAACATTCATCAGCTACACTCATAGTCAAAATATTACAATAACATTCATCAGCTAGACTCATAGTCAAAATATTACAATAACCTTCATCAGCTACACTCATAGTCAAAAGATTAGAATAACCTTCATCAGGTACACTCATAGTCAAAAGATTCGAATAACCTTCATCAGCTACACTCATAGTCAAAATATTAGAATAACCTTCATCAGCTACACTCATAGTCAAAATATTAGAATAACCTTCATCAGCTACACTCATAGTCAAAATATTAGAAAAACTTCATCAGCTACACTCATAGTCAAAATATTAGAATAACCTTCATCAGCTACACTCATAGTCAAAATATTACAATAACCTTCATCAGCTACACTCATAGTCAAAATATTACAATAACCTTCATCAGCTACACTCATAGTCAAAATATTACAATAACCTTCATCAGCTACACTCATAGTCAAAATATTACAATAACCTTCATCAGCTACACTCATAGTCAAAAGATTAGAATAACCTTCATCAGCTACACTCATAGTCAAAAGATTAGAATAACATTCGTCAGCTACACTCATAGTCAAAAGATTAAAATAACCTTCATCAGCTACACTCATAGTCAAAAGATTCGAATAACCTTCATCAGCTACACTCATAGTCAAAATATTACAATAACCTTTATCAGCTACACTCATAGTCAAAAGATTAGAATAACCTTCATCAGCTACACTCAGTCAAAATAGTCAAAATATTACAATAACCTTCCTCAGCTACACTCATAGTCAAAATATTACAATAACCTTCATCAGCTACACTCATAGTCAAAATATTACAATAACCTTCATCAGCTACACTCATAGTCAAAATATTACAATAACCTTCATCAGCTACACTCATAGTCAAAAGATTAAAATAACCTTGATCAGCTACACTCATAGTCAAAAGATTCGAATAACCTTCATCAGCTACACTCATAGTCAAAATATTACAATAACCTTCATCAGGTACACTCATAGTCAAAAGATTAGAATAACCTTCATCAGCTACACTCAGTCAAACGATTAGAATAACCTTCATCAGCTACACTCATAGTCAAAAGATTAGAATAACCTTCATCAGCTACACTCATAGTCAAAAGATTAGAATAACCTTCATCAGCTACACTCATAGTCAAAATATTACAATAAACTTCATCAGCTACACTCATAGTCAAAAGATTAGAATAACCTTCATCAGCTACACTCATTGTCAAAAGATTTGAATAACCTGCATCAGCTACACTCATAGTCAAAATATTAGAATAACCTTCATCAGCTACACTCATAGTCAAAAGATTAAAATAACCTTCATCAGCTACACTCATAGTCAAAAGATTCGAATAACTTTCATCAGCTACACTCATAGTCAAAATATTACAATAACCTTCATCAGCTACACTCATAGTCAAAATATTACAATAACCTTCATCAGCTACACTCATAGTCAAAATATTACAATAACCTTCATCAGCTACACTCATAGTCAAAATATTACAATAACCTTCATCAGCTACACACATAGTCAAAAGATTAGAATAACCTTCATCAGCTACACTCATAGTCAAAAGATTAGAATAACATTCGTCAGCTACACTCATAGTCAAAATATTAGAATAACCTTCATGAGATACACTCATAGTCAAAAGATTAGAATAACCTTCATCAGCTACACTCATAGTCAAAAGATTCGAATAACCTTCATCAGCTACACTCAGTCAAAATATTAGAATAACCTTCATCAGCTACACTCAGTCAAAATATTAGAATAACCTTCATCAGCTACACTCATAGTCAAAAGATTAGAATAACCTTCATCAGCTACACTCATAGTCAAAAGATTAGAATAACCTTCATCAGCTACACTCATAGTCAAAATATTACAATAATCTTCATCAGCCACACTCATAGTCAAGAGATTAGAATAACCTTCATCAGCTACACTCATAGTCAAAATGTTAGAATAACCTTCATCAGCTACACTCATAGTCAAAATATTAGAATAACCTTCATCAGCTACACTCATAGTCAAAAGATTAGAATAACCTTCTTCAGCTACACTCATAGTCAAAATATTAGAATAACCTTCATCAGCTACACTCACAGTCAAACTATTAGAATAACCTTTATCAGCTACACTCATAGTCAAAATATTAGAATAACCTTCATCAGCTACACTCAGTCAAAATATTAGAATAACCTTCATCAGGTACACTCAAAGTCAAAAGATTAGAATAACCTTCATCAGCTACACTCATAGTCAAAAGATTAGAATAACCTTCTTCAGCTACACTCATAGTCAAAATATTAGAATAACCTTCGTCAGGTACACTCAAAGTCAAAAGATTAGAATAACCTTCATCAGCTACACTCATAGTCAAAATATTAGAATAACCTTCATCAGCTACACTCACAGTCAAAATATTAGAATAACCTTTATCAGCTACACTCATAGTCAAAATATTAGAATAACCTTCATCAGCTACACTCATAGTCAAAAGATTAGAATAACCTTCATCAGCTACACTCATAGTCAAAAGATTAGAATAACATTCGTCAGCTACACTCATAGTCAAAAGATTAAAATAACCTTCATCAGCTACACTCATAGTCAAAAGATTCGAATAACCTTCATCAGCTACACTCATAGTCAAAATATTACAATAACCTTTATCAGCTACACTCATAGTCAAAATATTACAATAAACTTCATCAGCTACACTCATAGTCAAAAGATTAGAATAACCTTCATCAGCTACACTCATTGTCAAAAGATTTGAATAACCTGCATCAGCTACACTCATAGTCAAAATATTAGAATAACCTTCATCAGCTACACTCATAGTCAAAAGATTAAAATAACCTTCATCAGCTACATTCATAGTCAAAAGATTCGAATAACCTTCATCAGCTACACTCATAGTCAAAATATTACAATAACCTTCATCAGCTACACTCATAGTCAAAATATTACAATAACCTTCATCAGCTACACTCATAGTCAAAATATTACAATAACCTTCATCAGCTACACTCATAGTCAAAATATTACAATAACCTTCATCAGCTACACTCATAGTCAAAAGATTAGAATAACCTTCATCAGCTACACTCATAGTCAAAAGATTAGAATAACATTCGTCAGCTACACTCATAGTCAAAATATTAGAATAACCTTCATGAGATACACTCATAGTCAAAAGATTAGAATAACCTTCATCAGCTACACTCATAGTCAAAAGATTCGAATAACCTTCATCAGCTACACTCAGTCAAAATATTAGAATAACCTTCATCAGCTACACTCAGTCAAAATATTAGAATAACCTTCATCAGCTACACTCATAGTCAAAAGATTAGAATAACCTTCATCAGCTACACTCATAGTCAAAAGATTAGAATAACCTTCATCAGCTACACTCATAGTCAAAATATTAGAATAATCTTCATCAGCCACACTCATAGTCAAGAGATTAGAATATCCTTCATCAGCTACACTCATAGTCAAAATGTTAGAATAACCTTCATCAGCTACACTCATAGTCAAAATATTAGAATAACCTTCATCAGCTACACTCATAGTCAAAAGATTAGAATAACCTTCTTCAGCTACACTCATAGTCAAAATATTAGAATAACCTTCATCAGCTACACTCACAGTCAAACTATTAGAATAACCTTTATCAGCTACACTCATAGTCAAAATATTAGAATAACCTTCATCAGCTACACTCAGTCAAAATATTAGAATAACCTTCATCAGGTACACTCAAAGTCAAAAGATTAGAATAACCTTCATCAGCTACACTCATAGTCAAAAGATTAGAATAACCTTCTTCAGCTACACTCATAGTCAAAATATTAGAATAACCTTCGTCAGGTACACTCAAAGTCAAAAGATTAGAATAACCTTCATCAGCTACACTCATAGTCAAAATATTAGAATAACCTTCATCAGCTACACTCACAGTCAATATATTAGAATAACCTTTATCAGCTACACTCATAGTCAAAATATTAGAATAACCTTCATCAGCTACACTCATAGTCAAAAGATTAGAATAACCTTCATCAGCTACACTCATAGTCAAAAGATTAGAATAACATTCGTCAGCTACACTCATAGTCAAAAGATTAAAATAACCTTCATCAGCTACACTCATAGTCAAAATATTAGAATAACCTTCATCAGCTACACTCATAGTCAAAATATTAGAATAACCTTCATCAGCTACACTCATAGTCAAAATATTAGAAAAACTTCATCAGCTACACTCATAGTCAAAATATTAGAATAACCTTCATCAGCTACACTCATAGTCAAAATATTACAATAACCTTCATCAGCTACACTCATAGTCAAAATATTACAATAACCTTCATCAGCTACACTCATAGTCAAAATATTACAATAACCTTCATCAGCTACACTCATAGTCAAAATATTACAATAACCTTCATCAGCTACACTCATAGTCAAAAGATTAGAATAACCTTCATCAGCTACACTCATAGTCAAAAGATTAGAATAACATTCGTCAGCTACACTCATAGTCAAAAGATTAAAATAACCTTCATCAGCTACACTCATAGTCAAAAGATTCGAATAACCTTCATCAGCTACACTCATAGTCAAAATATTACAATAACCTTTATCAGCTACACTCATAGTCAAAAGATTAGAATAACCTTCATCAGCTACACTCATAGTCAAAATAGTCAAAATATTACAATAACCTTCCTCAGCTACACTCATAGTCAAAATATTACAATAACCTTCATCAGCTACACTCATAGTCAAAATATTACAATAACCTTCATCAGCTACACTCATAGTCAAAATATTACAATAACCTTCATCAGCTACACTCATAGTCAAAAGATTAAAATAACCTTGATCAGCTACACTCATAGTCAAAAGATTCGAATAACCTTCATCAGCTACACTCATAGTCAAAATATTACAATAACCTTCATCAGGTACACTCATAGTCAAAAGATTAGAATAACCTTGATCAGCTACACTCAGTCAAACGATTAGAATAACCTTCATCAGCTACACTCATAGTCAAAAGATTAGAATAACCTTCATCAGCTACACTCATAGTCAAAAGATTAGAATAACCTTCATCAGCTACACTCATAGTCAAAATATTACAATAAACTTCATCAGCTACACTCATAGTCAAAAGATTAGAATAACCTTCATCAGCTACACTCATTGTCAAAAGATTTGAATAACCTGCATCAGCTACACTCATAGTCAAAATATTAGAATAACCTTCATCAGCTACACTCATAGTCAAAAGATTAAAATAACCTTCATCAGCTACACTCATAGTCAAAAGATTCGAATAACTTTCATCAGCTACACTCATAGTCAAAATATTACAATAACCTTCATCAGCTACACTCATTGTCAAAATATTACAATAACCTTCATCAGCTACACTCATAGTCAAAATATTACAATAACCTTCATCAGCTACACTCATAGTCAAAATATTACAATAACCTTCATCAGCTACACACATAGTCAAAAGATTAGAATAACCTTCATCAGCTACACTCATAGTCAAAAGATTAGAATAACATTCGTCAGCTACACTCATAGTCAAAATATTAGAATAACCTTCATGAGATACACTCATAGTCAAAAGATTAGAATAACCTTCATCAGCTACACTCATAGTCAAAAGATTCGAATAACCTTCATCAGCTACACTCAGTCAAAATATTAGAATAACCTTCATCAGCTACACTCAGTCAAAATATTAGAATAACCTTCATCAGCTACACTCATAGTCAAAAGATTAGAATAACCTTCATCAGCTACACTCATAGTCAAAAGATTAGAATAACCTTCATCAGCTACACTCATAGTCAAAATATTACAATAATCTTCATCAGCCACACTCATAGTCAAGAGATTAGAATAACCTTCATCAGCTACACTCATAGTCAAAATGTTAGAATAACCTTCATCAGCTACACTCATAGTCAAAATATTAGAATAACCTTCATCAGCTACACTCATAGTCAAAAGATTAGAATAACCTTCTTCAGCTACACTCATAGTCAAAATATTAGAATAACCTTCATCAGCTACACTCACAGTCAAACTATTAGAATAACCTTTATCAGCTACACTCATAGTCAAAATATTAGAATAACCTTCATCAGCTACACTCAGTCAAAATATTAGAATAACCTTCATCAGGTACACTCAAAGTCAAAAGATTAGAATAACCTTCATCAGCTACACTCATAGTCAAAAGATTAGAATAACCTTCTTCAGCTACACTCATAGTCAAAATATTAGAATAACCTTCGTCAGGTACACTCAAAGTCAAAAGATTAGAATAACCTTCATCAGCTACACTCATAGTCAAAATATTAGAATAACCTTCATCAGCTACACTCACAGTCAAAATATTAGAATAACCTTTATCAGCTACACTCATAGTCAAAATATTAGAATAACCTTCATCAGCTACACTCATAGTCAAAAGATTAGAATAACCTTCATCAGCTACACTCATAGTCAAAAGATTAGAATAACATTCGTCAGCTACACTCATAGTCAAAAGATTAAAATAACCTTCATCAGCTACACTCATAGTCAAAAGATTCGAATAACCTTCATCAGCTACACTCATAGTCAAAATATTACAATAACCTTTATCAGCTACACTCATAGTCAAAATATTACAATAAACTTCATCAGCTACACTCATAGTCAAAAGATTAGAATAACCTTCATCACCTACACTCATTGTCAAAAGATTTGAATAACCTGCATCAGCTACACTCATAGTCAAAATATTAGAATAACCTTCATCAGCTACACTCATAGTCAAAAGATTAAAATAACCTTCATCAGCTACATTCATAGTCAAAAGATTCGAATAACCTTCATCAGCTACACTCATAGTCAAAATATTACAATAACCTTCATCAGCTACACTCATAGTCAAAATATTACAATAACCTTCATCAGCTACACTCATAGTCAAAATATTACAATAACCTTCATCAGCTACACTCATAGTCAAAATATTACAATAACCTTCATCAGCTACACTCATAGTCAAAAGATTAGAATAACCTTCATCAGCTACACTCATAGTCAAAAGATTAGAATAACATTCGTCAGCTACACTCATAGTCAAAATATTAGAATAACCTTCATGAGATACACTCATAGTCAAAAGATTAGAATAACCTTCATCAGCTACACTCATAGTCAAAAGATTCGAATAACCTTCATCAGCTACACTCAGTCAAAATATTAGAATAACCTTCATCAGCTACACTCAGTCAAAATATTAGAATAACCTTCATCAGCTACACTCATAGTCAAAAGATTAGAATAACCTTCATCAGCTACACTCATAGTCAAAAGATTAGAATAACCTTCATCAGCTACACTCATAGTCAAAATATTAGAATAATCTTCATCAGCCACACTCATAGTCAAGAGATTAGAATAACCTTCATCAGCTACACTCATAGTCAAAATGTTAGAATAACCTTCATCAGCTACACTCATAGTCAAAATATTAGAATAACCTTCATCAGCTACACTCATAGTCAAAAGATTAGAATAACCTTCTTCAGCTACACTCATAGTCAAAATATTAGAATAACCTTCATCAGCTACACTCACAGTCAAACTATTAGAATAACCTTTATCAGCTACACTCATAGTCAAAATATTAGAATAACCTTCATCAGCTACACTCAGTCAAAATATTAGAATAACCTTCATCAGGTACACTCAAAGTCAAAAGATTAGAATAACCTTCATCAGCTACACTCATAGTCAAAAGATTAGAATAACCTTCTTCAGCTACACTCATAGTCAAAATATTAGAATAACCTTCGTCAGGTACACTCAAAGTCAAAAGATTAGAATAACCTTCATCAGCTACACTCATAGTCAAAATATTAGAATAACCTTCATCAGCTACACTCACAGTCAATATATTAGAATAACCTTTATCAGCTACACTCATAGTCAAAATATTAGAATAACCTTCATCAGCTACACTCATAGTCAAAAGATTAGAATAACCTTCATCAGCTACACTCATAGTCAAAAGATTAGAATAACATTCGTCAGCTACACTCATAGTCAAAAGATTAAAATAACCTTCATCAGCTACACTCATAGTCAAAATATTACAATAACCTTTATCAGCTACACTCATAGTCAAAAGATTAGAATAACCTTCATCAGCTACACTCATAGTCAAAATAGTCAAAATATTACAATAACCTTCCTCAGCTACACTCATAGTCAAAATATTACAATAACCTTCATCAGCTACACTCATAGTCAAAATATTACAATAACCTTCATCAGCTACACTCATAGTCAAAATATTACAATAACCTTCATCAGCTACACTCATAGTCAAAAGATTAAAATAACCTTGATCAGCTACACTCATAGTCAAAAGATTCGAATAACCTTCATCAGCTACACTCATAGTCAAAATATTACAATAACCTTTATCAGCTACACTCATAGTCAAAAGATTAGAATAACCTTCATCAGCTACACTCATAGTCAAAAGATTAGAATAACATTCATCAGCTACACTCATAGTCAAAAGATTAGAATAACCTTCATCAGCTACACTCATAGTCAAATGATTAGAATAACCTTCATCAGGTACACTCATAGTCAAAAGATTAGAATAACCTTCATCAGCTACACTCAGTCAAACGATTAGAATAACCTTCATCAGCTACACTCATAGTCAAAAGATTAGAATAACCTTCATCAGCTACACTCATAGTCAAAAGATTAGAATAACCTTCATCAGCTACACTCATAATCAAAATATTACAATAAACTTCATCAGCTACACTCATAGTCAAAAGATTAGAATAACCTTCATCAGCTACACTCATTGTCAAAAGATTTGAATAACCTGCATCAGCTACACTCATAGTCAAAATATTAGAATAACCTTCATCAGCTACACTCATAGTCAAAAGATTAAAATAACCTTCATCAGCTACACTCATAGTCAAAAGATTCGAATAACCTTCATCAGCTACACTCATAGTCAAAATATTACAATAACCTTCATCAGCTACACTCATAGTCAAAATATTACAATAACCTTCATCAGCTACACTCATAGTCAAAATATTACAATACCCTTCATCAGCTACACTCATAGTCAAAATATTACAATAACCTTCATCAGCTACACACATAGTCAAAAGATTAGAATAACCTTCATCAGCTACACTCATAGTCAAAATATTAGAATAACCTTCATGAGATACACTCATAGTCAAAAGATTAGAATAACCTTCATCAGCTACACTCATAGTCAAAAGATTCGAATAACCTTCATCAGCTACACTCAGTCAAAATATTAGAATAACCTTCATCAGCTACACTCAGTCAAAATATTAGAATAACCTTCATCAGCTACACTCATAGTCAAAAGATTAGAATAACCTTCATCAGCTACACTCATAGTCAAAAGATTAGAATAACCTTCATCAGCTACACTCATAGTCAAAATATTAGAATAATCTTCATCAGCCACACTCATAGTCAAGAGATTAGAATAACCTTCATCAGCTACACTCATAGTCAAAATGTTAGAATAACCTTCATCAGCTACACTCATAGTCAAAATATTAGAATAACCTTCATCAGCTACACTCATAGTCAAAAGATTAGAATAACCTTCTTCAGCTACACTCATAGTCAAAATATTAGAATAACCTTCATCAGCTACACTCACAGTCAAACTATTAGAATAACCTTTATCAGCTACACTCATAGTCAAAATATTAGAATAACCTTCATCAGCTACACTCAGTCAAAATATTAGAATAACCTTCATCAGGTACACTCAAAGTCAAAAGATTAGAATAACCTTCATCAGCTACACTCATAGTCAAAAGATTAGAATAACCTTCTTCAGCTACACTCATAGTCAAAATATTAGAATAACCTTCGTCAGGTACACTCAAAGTCAAAAGATTAGAATAACCTTCATCAGCTACACTCATAGTCAAAATATTAGAATAACCTTCATCAGCTACACTCACAGTCAAAATATTAGAATAACCTTTATCAGCTACACTCATAGTCAAAATATTAGAATAACCTTCATCAGCTACACTCAGTCAAAATATTAGAATAACCTTCATCAGGTACACTCAAAGTCAAAAGATTAGAATAACTTTCATCAGCTACACTCATAGTCAAAAGATTAGAATAACCTTCTTCAGCTACACTCATAGTCAAAATATTAGAATAACCTTCGTCAGGTACACTCAAAGTCAAAAGATTAGAATAACCTTCATCAGCTACACTCATAGTCAAAAGATTAGAATAATCTTCATCAGCTACACTCATAGTCAAAATATTAGAATAACCTTCATCAGCTACACTCATAGTCAAAAGATTAGAATAATCTTCATCAGCTACACTCATACTCAAGAGATTAGAATAACCTTCATCAGCTACACTCATAGTCAAAATATTAGAATAACCTTCATCAGCTACACTCATAGTCAAAATATTAGAATAACCTTCATCAGCTACACTAATAGTCAAAAGATTAGAATAACCTTCATCAGCTACACTCATAGTCAAAAAATTAGAATAACCTTCATCAGCTACACTCATAGTCAAAAGATTAGAATAACCTTCATCAGCTACACTCATAGTCAAAATATTACAATAACCTTCATCAGCTACACTCATAGTCAAAAGATTAGAATAACCTTCATCAGCTACACTCATAGTCAAAAGATTGGAATAACCTTCATCAGCTACACTCATAGTCAAAAGATTAGAATAACCTTCATCAGCTACACTCATAGTCAAAATATTAGAATAACCTTCATCAGCTACACTCATAGTCAAAATATTAGAATAACCTTCATCAGCTACACTCATAGTCAAAAGATTAAAATAACTTTTATCAGCTACTGACTCATAGTCAAAATATTAGAATAACCTTCATCAGCTACACTAATAGTCAAAAGATTAGAATAACCTTCATCAGCTACACTCATAGTCAAAAGATTAGAATAACCTTCTTCAGCTACACTCATAGTCAAAATATTAGAATAACCTTCATCAGCTACACTCATAGTCAAAATATTAGAATAACCTTCATCAGCTACACTCAGTCAAAATATTAGAATAACCTTCATCAGGTACACTCAAAGTCAAAAGATTAGAATAACCTTCATCAGCTACACTCATAGTCAAAAGATTAGAATAACCTTCATCAGCTACACTCATAGTCAAAATATTAGAATAACCTTCATCAGCTACACTCATAGTCAAAAGATTAGAATAATCTTCATCAGCTACACTCACACTCAAGAGATTAGAATAACCTTCATCAGCTACACTCATAGTCAAAATATTAGAATAACCTTCATCAGCTACACTCATAGTCAAAATATTAGAATAACCTTCATCAGCTACACTAATAGTCAAAAGATTAGAATAACCTTCATCAGCTACACTCATAGTCAAAAAATTAGAATAACCTTCATCAGCTACACTCATAGTCAAAAGATTAGAATAACCTTCATCAGCTACACTCATAGTCAAAATATTACAATAACCTTCATCAGCTACACTCATAGTCAAAAGATTAGAATAACCTTCATCAGCTACACTCATAGTCAAAAGATTGGAATAACCTTCATCAGCTACACTCATAGTCAAAAGATTAGAATAACCTTCATCAGCTACACTCATAGTCAAAATATTAGAATAACCTTCATCAGCTACACTCATAGTCAAAATATTAGAATAACCTTCATCAGCTACACTCATAGTCAAAAGATTACAATAACCTTCATCAGCTACACTCATAGTCAAAAGATTAGAATAACCTTCATCAGCTACACTCATAGTCAAAAGATTGGAATAACCTTCATCAGCTACACTCATAGTCAAAAGATTAGAATAACCTTCATCAGCTACACTCATAGTCAAAATATTAGAATAACCTTCATCAGCTACACTCATAGTCAAAATATTAGAATAACCTTCATCAGCTACACTCATAGTCAAAAGATTAGAATAACTTTCATCAGCTACTGACTCATAGTCAAAATATTAGAATAACCTTCATCAGCTACACTCATAGTCAAAATATTAGAATAACCTTCATCAGCTACACTCAGTCAAAATATTAGAATAACCTTCATCAGGTACACTCAGTCAAAAGATTAGAATAACCTTCATCAGCTACACTCATAGTCAAAATATTAGAATAACCTTCGTCAGGTACACTCAAAGTCAAAAGATTAGAATAACCTTCATCAGCTACACTCATAGTCAAAATATTAGAATAACCTTCATCAGCTACACTCACAGTCAAAATATTAGAATAACCTTTATCAGCTACACTCATAGTCAAAATATTAGAATAACCTTCATCAGCTACACTCAGTCAAAATATTAGAATAACCTTCATCAGGTACACTCAAAGTCAAAAGATTAGAATAACTTTCATCAGCTACACTCATAGTCAAAAGATTAGAATAACCTTCTTCAGCTACACTCATAGTCAAAATATTAGAATAACCTTCGTCAGGTACACTCAAAGTCAAAAGATTAGAATAACCTTCATCAGCTACACTCATAGTCAAAAGATTAGAATAACCTTCATCAGCTACACTCATAGTCAAAATATTAGAATAACCTTCATCAGCTACACTCATAGTCAAAAGATTAGAATAATCTTCATCAGCTACACTCATACTCAAGAGATTAGAATAACCTTCATCAGCTACACTCATAGTCAAAATATTAGAATAACCTTCATCAGCTACACTCATAGTCAAAATATTAGAATAACCTTCATCAGCTACACTAATAGTCAAAAGATTAGAATAACCTTCATCAGCTACACTCATAGTCAAAAAATTAGAATAACCTTCATCAGCTACACTCATAGTCAAAAGATTAGAATAACCTTCTTCAGCTACACTCATAGTCAAAATATTAGAATAACCTTCATCAGCTACACTCATAGTCAAAATATTAGAATAACCTTCATCAGCTACACTCAGTCAAAATATTAGAATAACCTTCATCAGGTACACTCAAAGTCAAAAGATTAGAATAACCTTCATCAGCTACACTCATAGTCAAAAGATTAGAATAACCTTCATCAGCTACACTCATAGTCAAAATATTAGAATAACCTTCATCAGCTACACTCATAGTCAAAAGATTAGAATAATCTTCATCAGCTACACTCATACTCAAGAGATTAGAATAACCTTCATCAGCTACACTCATAGTCAAAATATTAGAATAACCTTCATCAGCTACACTCATAGTCAAAATATTAGAATAACCTTCATCAGCTACACTAATAGTCAAAAGATTAGAATAACCTTCATCAGCTACACTCATAGTCAAAAAATTAGAATAACCTTCATCAGCTACACTCATAGTCAAAAGATTAGAATAACCTTCATCAGCTACACTCATAGTCAAAATATTACAATAACCTTCATCAGCTACACTCATAGTCAAAAGATTAGAATAACCTTCATCAGCTACACTCATAGTCAAAAGATTGGAATAACCTTCATCAGCTACACTCATAGTCAAAAGATTAGAATAACCTTCATCAGCTACACTCATAGTCAAAATATTAGAATAACCTTCATCAGCTACACTCATAGTCAAAATATTAGAATAACCTTCATCAGCTACACTCATAGTCAAAAGATTACAATAACCTTCATCAGCTACACTCATAGTCAAAAGATTAGAATAACCTTCATCAGCTACACTCATAGTCAAAAGATTGGAATAACCTTCATCAGCTACACTCATAGTCAAAAGATTAGAATAACCTTCATCAGCTACACTCATAGTCAAAATATTAGAATAACCTTCATCAGCTACACTCATAGTCAAAATATTAGAATAACCTTCATCAGCTACACTCATAGTCAAAAGATTAGAATAACTTTCATCAGCTACTGACTCATAGTCAAAATATTAGAATAACCTTCATCAGCTACACTCATAGTCAAAATATTAGAATAACCTTCATCAGCTACACTCAGTCAAAATATTAGAATAACCTTCATCAGGTACACTCAGTCAAAAGATTAGAATAACCTTCATCAGCTACACTCATAGTCAAAATATTAGAATAACCTTCGTCAGGTACACTCAAAGTCAAAAGATTAGAATAACCTTCATCAGCTACACTCATAGTCAAAATATTAGAATAACCTTCATCAGCTACACTCACAGTCAAAATATTAGAATAACCTTTATCAGCTACACTCATAGTCAAAATATTAGAATAACCTTCATCAGCTACACTCAGTCAAAATATTAGAATAACCTTCATCAGGTACACTCAAAGTCAAAAGATTAGAATAACTTTCATCAGCTACACTCATAGTCAAAAGATTAGAATAACCTTCTTCAGCTACACTCATAGTCAAAATATTAGAATAACCTTCGTCAGGTACACTCAAAGTCAAAAGATTAGAATAACCTTCATCAGCTACACTCATAGTCAAAAGATTAGAATAACCTTCATCAGCTACACTCATAGTCAAAATATTAGAATAACCTTCATCAGCTACACTCATAGTCAAAAGATTAGAATAATCTTCATCAGCTACACTCATACTCAAGAGATTAGAATAACCTTCATCAGCTACACTCATAGTCAAAATATTAGAATAACCTTCATCAGCTACACTCATAGTCAAAATATTAGAATAACCTTCATCAGCTACACTAATAGTCAAAAGATTAGAATAACCTTCATCAGCTACACTCATAGTCAAAAAATTAGAATAACCTTCATCAGCTACACTCATAGTCAAAAGATTAGAATAACCTTCATCAGCTACACTCATAGTCAAAATATTACAATAACCTTCATCAGCTACACACATAGTCAAAAGATTAGAATAACCTTCATCAGCTACACTCATAGTCAAAAGATTAGAATAACATTCGTCAGCTACACTCATAGTCAAAATATTAGAATAACCTTCATGAGATACACTCATAGTCAAAAGATTAGAATAACCTTCATCAGCTACACTCATAGTCAAAAGATTCGAATAACCTTCATCAGCTACACTCAGTCAAAATATTAGAATAACCTTCATCAGCTACACTCAGTCAAAATATTAGAATAACCTTCATCAGCTACACTCATAGTCAAAAGATTAGAATAACCTTCATCAGCTACACTCATAGTCAAAAGATTAGAATAACCTTCATCAGCTACACTCATAGTCAAAATATTACAATAATCTTCATCAGCCACACTCATAGTCAAGAGATTAGAATAACCTTCATCAGCTACACTCATAGTCAAAATGTTAGAATAACCTTCATCAGCTACACTCATAGTCAAAATATTAGAATAACCTTCATCAGCTACACTCATAGTCAAAAGATTAGAATAACCTTCTTCAGCTACACTCATAGTCAAAATATTAGAATAACCTTCATCAGCTACACTCACAGTCAAACTATTAGAATAACCTTTATCAGCTACACTCATAGTCAAAATATTAGAATAACCTTCATCAGCTACACTCAGTCAAAATATTAGAATAACCTTCATCAGGTACACTCAAAGTCAAAAGATTAGAATAACCTTCATCAGCTACACTCATAGTCAAAAGATTAGAATAACCTTCTTCAGCTACACTCATAGTCAAAATATTAGAATAACCTTCGTCAGGTACACTCAAAGTCAAAAGATTAGAATAACCTTCATCAGCTACACTCATAGTCAAAATATTAGAATAACCTTCATCAGCTACACTCACAGTCAAAATATTAGAATAACCTTTATCAGCTACACTCATAGTCAAAATATTAGAATAACCTTCATCAGCTACACTCATAGTCAAAAGATTAGAATAACCTTCATCAGCTACACTCATAGTCAAAAGATTAGAATAACATTCGTCAGCTACACTCATAGTCAAAAGATTAAAATAACCTTCATCAGCTACACTCATAGTCAAAAGATTCGAATAACCTTCATCAGCTACACTCATAGTCAAAATATTACAATAACCTTTATCAGCTACACTCATAGTCAAAATATTACAATAAACTTCATCAGCTACACTCATAGTCAAAAGATTAGAATAACCTTCATCAGCTACACTCATTGTCAAAAGATTTGAATAACCTGCATCAGCTACACTCATAGTCAAAATATTAGAATAACCTTCATCAGCTACACTCATAGTCAAAAGATTAAAATAACCTTCATCAGCTACATTCATAGTCAAAAGATTCGAATAACCTTCATCAGCTACACTCATAGTCAAAATATTACAATAACCTTCATCAGCTACACTCATAGTCAAAATATTACAATAACCTTCATCAGCTACACTCATAGTCAAAATATTACAATAACCTTCATCAGCTACACTCATAGTCAAAATATTACAATAACCTTCATCAGCTACACTCATAGTCAAAAGATTAGAATAACCTTCATCAGCTACACTCATAGTCAAAAGATTAGAATAACATTCGTCAGCTACACTCATAGTCAAAATATTAGAATAACCTTCATGAGATACACTCATAGTCAAAAGATTAGAATAACCTTCATCAGCTACACTCATAGTCAAAAGATTCGAATAACCTTCATCAGCTACACTCAGTCAAAATATTAGAATAACCTTCATCAGCTACACTCAGTCAAAATATTAGAATAACCTTCATCAGCTACACTCATAGTCAAAAGATTAGAATAACCTTCATCAGCTACACTCATAGTCAAAAGATTAGAATAACCTTCATCAGCTACACTCATAGTCAAAATATTAGAATAATCTTCATCAGCCACACTCATAGTCAAGAGATTAGAATAACCTTCATCAGCTACACTCATAGTCAAAATGTTAGAATAACCTTCATCAGCTACACTCATAGTCAAAATATTAGAATAACCTTCATCAGCTACACTCATAGTCAAAAGATTAGAATAACCTTCTTCAGCTACACTCATAGTCAAAATATTAGAATAACCTTCATCAGCTACACTCACAGTCAAACTATTAGAATAACCTTTATCAGCTACACTCATAGTCAAAATATTAGAATAACCTTCATCAGCTACACTCAGTCAAAATATTAGAATAACCTTCATCAGGTACACTCAAAGTCAAAAGATTAGAATAACCTTCATCAGCTACACTCATAGTCAAAAGATTAGAATAACCTTCTTCAGCTACACTCATAGTCAAAATATTAGAATAACCTTCGTCAGGTACACTCAAAGTCAAAAGATTAGAATAACCTTCATCAGCTACACTCATAGTCAAAATATTAGAATAACCTTCATCAGCTACACTCACAGTCAATATATTAGAATAACCTTTATCAGCTACACTCATAGTCAAAATATTAGAATAACCTTCATCAGCTACACTCATAGTCAAAAGATTAGAATAACCTTCATCAGCTACACTCATAGTCAAAAGATTAGAATAACATTCGTCAGCTACACTCATAGTCAAAAGATTAAAATAACCTTCATCAGCTACACTCATAGTCAAAATATTACAATAACCTTTATCAGCTACACTCATAGTCAAAAGATTAGAATAACCTTCATCAGCTACACTCATAGTCAAAATAGTCAAAATATTACAATAACCTTCCTCAGCTACACTCATAGTCAAAATATTACAATAACCTTCATCAGCTACACTCATAGTCAAAATATTACAATAACCTTCATCAGCTACACTCATAGTCAAAATATTACAATAACCTTCATCAGCTACACTCATAGTCAAAAGATTAAAATAACCTTGATCAGCTACACTCATAGTCAAAAGATTCGAATAACCTTCATCAGCTACACTCATAGTCAAAATATTACAATAACCTTTATCAGCTACACTCATAGTCAAAAGATTAGAATAACCTTCATCAGCTACACTCATAGTCAAAAGATTAGAATAACATTCATCAGCTACACTCATAGTCAAAAGATTAGAATAACCTTCATCAGCTACACTCATAGTCAAATGATTAGAATAACCTTCATCAGGTACACTCATAGTCAAAAGATTAGAATAACCTTCATCAGCTACACTCAGTCAAACGATTAGAATAACCTTCATCAGCTACACTCATAGTCAAAAGATTAGAATAACCTTCATCAGCTACACTCATAGTCAAAAGATTAGAATAACCTTCATCAGCTACACTCATAATCAAAATATTACAATAAACTTCATCAGCTACACTCATAGTCAAAAGATTAGAATAACCTTCATCAGCTACACTCATTGTCAAAAGATTTGAATAACCTGCATCAGCTACACTCATAGTCAAAATATTAGAATAACCTTCATCAGCTACACTCATAGTCAAAAGATTAAAATAACCTTCATCAGCTACACTCATAGTCAAAAGATTCGAATAACCTTCATCAGCTACACTCATAGTCAAAATATTACAATAACCTTCATCAGCTACACTCATAGTCAAAATATTACAATAACCTTCATCAGCTACACTCATAGTCAAAATATTACAATAACCTTCATCAGCTACACTCATAGTCAAAATATTACAATAACCTTCATCAGCTACACACATAGTCAAAAGATTAGAATAACCTTCATCAGCTACACTCATAGTCAAAAGATTAGAATAACATTCGTCAGCTACACTCATAGTCAAAATATTAGAATAACCTTCATGAGATACACTCATAGTCAAAAGATTAGAATAACCTTCATCAGCTACACTCATAGTCAAAAGATTCGAATAACCTTCATCAGCTACACTCAGTCAAAATATTAGAATAACCTTCATCAGCTACACTCAGTCAAAATATTAGAATAACCTTCATCAGCTACACTCATAGTCAAAAGATTAGAATAACCTTCATCAGCTACACTCATAGTCAAAAGATTAGAATAACCTTCATCAGCTACACTCATAGTCAAAATATTAGAATAATCTTCATCAGCCACACTCATAGTCAAGAGATTAGAATAACCTTCATCAGCTACACTCATAGTCAAAATGTTAGAATAACCTTCATCAGCTACACTCATAGTCAAAATATTAGAATAACCTTCATCAGCTACACTCATAGTCAAAAGATTAGAATAACCTTCTTCAGCTACACTCATAGTCAAAATATTAGAATAACCTTCATCAGCTACACTCACAGTCAAACTATTAGAATAACCTTTATCAGCTACACTCATAGTCAAAATATTAGAATAACCTTCATCAGCTACACTCAGTCAAAATATTAGAATAACCTTCATCAGGTACACTCAAAGTCAAAAGATTAGAATAACCTTCATCAGCTACACTCATAGTCAAAAGATTAGAATAACCTTCTTCAGCTACACTCATAGTCAAAATATTAGAATAACCTTCGTCAGGTACACTCAAAGTCAAAAGATTAGAATAACCTTCATCAGCTACACTCATAGTCAAAATATTAGAATAACCTTCATCAGCTACACTCACAGTCAAAATATTAGAATAACCTTTATCAGCTACACTCATAGTCAAAATATTAGAATAACCTTCATCAGCTACACTCAGTCAAAATATTAGAATAACCTTCATCAGGTACACTCAAAGTCAAAAGATTAGAATAACTTTCATCAGCTACACTCATAGTCAAAAGATTAGAATAACCTTCTTCAGCTACACTCATAGTCAAAATATTAGAATAACCTTCGTCAGGTACACTCAAAGTCAAAAGATTAGAATAACCTTCATCAGCTACACTCATAGTCAAAAGATTAGAATAATCTTCATCAGCTACACTCATAGTCAAAATATTAGAATAACCTTCATCAGCTACACTCATAGTCAAAAGATTAGAATAATCTTCATCAGCTACACTCATACTCAAGAGATTAGAATAACCTTCATCAGCTACACTCATAGTCAAAATATTAGAATAACCTTCATCAGCTACACTCATAGTCAAAATATTAGAATAACCTTCATCAGCTACACTAATAGTCAAAAGATTAGAATAACCTTCATCAGCTACACTCATAGTCAAAAAATTAGAATAACCTTCATCAGCTACACTCATAGTCAAAAGATTAGAATAACCTTCATCAGCTACACTCATAGTCAAAATATTACAATAACCTTCATCAGCTACACTCATAGTCAAAAGATTAGAATAACCTTCATCAGCTACACTCATAGTCAAAAGATTGGAATAACCTTCATCAGCTACACTCATAGTCAAAAGATTAGAATAACCTTCATCAGCTACACTCATAGTCAAAATATTAGAATAACCTTCATCAGCTACACTCATAGTCAAAATATTAGAATAACCTTCATCAGCTACACTCATAGTCAAAAGATTAAAATAACTTTTATCAGCTACTGACTCATAGTCAAAATATTAGAATAACCTTCATCAGCTACACTAATAGTCAAAAGATTAGAATAACCTTCATCAGCTACACTCATAGTCAAAAGATTAGAATAACCTTCTTCAGCTACACTCATAGTCAAAATATTAGAATAACCTTCATCAGCTACACTCATAGTCAAAATATTAGAATAACCTTCATCAGCTACACTCAGTCAAAATATTAGAATAACCTTCATCAGGTACACTCAAAGTCAAAAGATTAGAATAACCTTCATCAGCTACACTCATAGTCAAAAGATTAGAATAACCTTCATCAGCTACACTCATAGTCAAAATATTAGAATAACCTTCATCAGCTACACTCATAGTCAAAAGATTAGAATAATCTTCATCAGCTACACTCATACTCAAGAGATTAGAATAACCTTCATCAGCTACACTCATAGTCAAAATATTAGAATAACCTTCATCAGCTACACTCATAGTCAAAATATTAGAATAACCTTCATCAGCTACACTAATAGTCAAAAGATTAGAATAACCTTCATCAGCTACACTCATAGTCAAAAAATTAGAATAACCTTCATCAGCTACACTCATAGTCAAAAGATTAGAATAACCTTCATCAGCTACACTCATAGTCAAAATATTACAATAACCTTCATCAGCTACACTCATAGTCAAAAGATTAGAATAACCTTCATCAGCTACACTCATAGTCAAAAGATTGGAATAACCTTCATCAGCTACACTCATAGTCAAAAGATTAGAATAACCTTCATCAGCTACACTCATAGTCAAAATATTAGAATAACCTTCATCAGCTACACTCATAGTCAAAATATTAGAATAACCTTCATCAGCTACACTCATAGTCAAAAGATTACAATAACCTTCATCAGCTACACTCATAGTCAAAAGATTAGAATAACCTTCATCAGCTACACTCATAGTCAAAAGATTGGAATAACCTTCATCAGCTACACTCATAGTCAAAAGATTAGAATAACCTTCATCAGCTACACTCATAGTCAAAATATTAGAATAACCTTCATCAGCTACACTCATAGTCAAAATATTAGAATAACCTTCATCAGCTACACTCATAGTCAAAAGATTAGAATAACTTTCATCAGCTACTGACTCATAGTCAAAATATTAGAATAACCTTCATCAGCTACACTCATAGTCAAAATATTAGAATAACCTTCATCAGCTACACTCAGTCAAAATATTAGAATAACCTTCATCAGGTACACTCAGTCAAAAGATTAGAATAACCTTCATCAGCTACACTCATAGTCAAAATATTAGAATAACCTTCGTCAGGTACACTCAAAGTCAAAAGATTAGAATAACCTTCATCAGCTACACTCATAGTCAAAATATTAGAATAACCTTCATCAGCTACACTCACAGTCAAAATATTAGAATAACCTTTATCAGCTACACTCATAGTCAAAATATTAGAATAACCTTCATCAGCTACACTCAGTCAAAATATTAGAATAACCTTCATCAGGTACACTCAAAGTCAAAAGATTAGAATAACTTTCATCAGCTACACTCATAGTCAAAAGATTAGAATAACCTTCTTCAGCTACACTCATAGTCAAAATATTAGAATAACCTTCGTCAGGTACACTCAAAGTCAAAAGATTAGAATAACCTTCATCAGCTACACTCATAGTCAAAAGATTAGAATAACCTTCATCAGCTACACTCATAGTCAAAATATTAGAATAACCTTCATCAGCTACACTCATAGTCAAAAGATTAGAATAATCTTCATCAGCTACACTCATACTCAAGAGATTAGAATAACCTTCATCAGCTACACTCATAGTCAAAATATTAGAATAACCTTCATCAGCTACACTCATAGTCAAAATATTAGAATAACCTTCATCAGCTACACTAATAGTCAAAAGATTAGAATAACCTTCATCAGCTACACTCATAGTCAAAAAATTAGAATAACCTTCATCAGCTACACTCATAGTCAAAAGATTAGAATAACCTTCATCAGCTACACTCATAGTCAAAATATTACAATAACCTTCATCAGCTACACTCATAGTCAAGAGATTAGAATAACCTTCATCAGCTACACTCATAGTCAAAAGATTGGAATAACCTTCATCAGCTACACTCATAGTCAAAAGATTAGAATAACCTTCATCAGCTACACTCATAGTCAAAATATTAGAATAACCTTCATCAGCTACACTCATAGTCAAAATATTAGAATAACCTTCATCAGCTACACTCATAGTCAAAAGATTAGAATAACTTTCATCAGCTACTGACTCATAGTCAAAATATTAGAATAACCTTCATCAGCTACACTCATAGTCAAAAGATTAGAATAACCTTCATCAGCTACACTCATAGTCAAAAGATTAGAATAACCTTCTTCAGCTACACTCATAGTCAAAATATTAGAATAACCTTCATCAGCTACACTCATAGTCAAAATATTAGAATAACCTTCATCAGCTACACTCAGTCAAAATATTAGAATAACCTTCATCAGGTACACTCAGTCAAAAGATTAGAATAACCTTCATCAGCTACACTCATAGTCAAAAGATTAGAATAACCTTCTTCAGCTACACTCATAGTCAAAATATTAGAATAACCTTCGTCAGGTACACTCAAAGTCAAAAGATTAGAATAACCTTCATCAGCTACACTCATAGTCAAAAGATTAGAATAACCTTCTTCAGCTACACTCATAGTCAAAATATTAGAATAACCTTCATCAGCTATGCTCATAGTCAAAAGATTAGAATAATTTTCATCAGCTACACTCATAGTCAAAATATTAGAATAACCTTCATCAGCTACACTCATAGTCAAAATATTACAATAACCTTCATCAGCTACACTCATAGTCAAAAGATTAGAATAACCTTCATCAGCTACACTCATAGTCAAAAGATTAGAATAACATTCATCAGCTACACTCATAGTCAAAAGATTAGAATAACCTTCATCAGGTACACTCATAGTCAAAATATTACAATAACCTTCATCAGCTACACTCATAGTCAAAAGATTAGAATAACCTTCATCAGCTACACTCATAGTCAAAAGATTGGAATAACCTTCATCAGCTACACTCATAGTCAAAAGATTAGAATAACCTTCATCAGCTACACTCATAGTCAAAATATTAGAATAACCTTCATCAGCTAGACTCATAGTCAAAATATTAGAATAACCTTCATCAGCTACACTCATAGTCAAAAGATTAGAATAACTTTCATCAGCTACTGACTCATAGTCAAAATATTAGAATAACCTTCATCAGCTACACTCATAGTCAAAAGATTAGAATAACCTTCATCAGCTACACTCATAGTCAAAAGATTAGAATAACCTTCTTCAGCTACACTCATAGTCAAAATATTAGAATAACCTTCATCAGCTACACTCATAGTCAAAATATTACAATAACCTTCATCAGCTACACTCAGTCAAAATATTATAATAACCTTCATCAGGTACACTCAGTCAAAAGATTAGAATAACCTTCATCAGCTACACTCATAGTCAAAAGATTAGAATAACCTTCTTCAGCTACACTCATAGTCAAAATATTAGAATAACCTTCGTCAGGTACACTCAAAGTCAAAAGATTAGAATAACCTTCATCAGCTACACTCATAGTCAAAAGATTAGAATAACCTTCTTCAGCTACACTCATAGTCAAAATATTAGAATAACCTTCATCAGCCACACTCATAGTCAAAAGATTAGAATAATCTTCATCAGCTACACTCATACTCAAGAGATTAGAATAACCTTCATCAGCTACACTCATAGTCAAAATATTAGAATAACCTTCATCAGCTACACTCATAGTCAAAATATTAGAATAACCTTCATCAGCTACACTCATAGTCAAAATATTACAATAACCTTCATCAGCTACACTCATAGTCAAAAGATTAGAATAACCTTCATCAGCTACACTCATAGTCAAAAGATTAGAATAACATTCATCAGCTACGCTCATGGTCAAAATATTAGAATAACTTTCATCAGCTACTGACTCATAGTCAAAATATTAGAATAACCTTCATCAGCTACACTCATAGTCAAAAGATTAGAATAACCTTCTTCAGCTACACTCATAGTCAAAATATTAGAATAACCTTCATCAGCTACACTCATAGTCAAAATATTAGAATAACCTTCATCAGCTACACTCAGTCAAAATATTAGAATAACCTTCATCAGGTACACTCAGTCAAAAGATTAGAATAACCTTCATCAGCTACACTCATAGTCAAAAGATTAGAATAACCTTCTTCAGCTACACTCATAGTCAAAATATTAGAATAACCTTCGTCAGGTACACTCAAAGTCAAAAGATTAGAATAACCTTCATCAGCTACACTCATAGTCAAAAGATTAGAATAACCTTCTTCAGCTACACTCATAGTCAAAATATTAGAATAACCTTCATCAGCTACACTCATAGTCAAAAGATTAGAATAATCTTCATCAGCTACACTCATACTCAAGAGATTAGAATAACCTTCATCAGCTACACTCATAGTCAAAATATTACAATAACCTTCATCAGCTACACTCATAGTCAAAATATTAGAATAACCTTCATCAGCTACACTCATAGGCAAAATATTACAATAACCTTCATCAGCTACACTCATAGTCAAAAGATTAGAATAACCTTCATCAGCTACACTCATAGTCAAAAGATTAGAATAACCTTCATCAGCTACACTCATGGTCAAAAGATTAGAATAACCTTCATCAGCTACACTCATAGTCAAAATATTACAATAACCTTCATCAGCTACACTGATAGTCAAAAGATTAGAATAACCTTCATCAGCTACACTCATAGTCAAAAGATTAGAATAACCTTCATCAGCTACACTCATAGTCAAAAGATTGGAATAATCTTCATCAGCTACACTCATAGTCAAAAGATTAGAATAACATTCATCAGCTACACTCATAGTCAAAAGATTAGAATAACCTTCATCAGGTACACTCATAGTCAAAATATTACAATAACCTTCATCAGCTACACTCATAGTCAAAAGATTAGAATAACCTTCATCAGCTACACTCATAGTCAAAAGATTGGAATAACCTTCATCAGCTACACTCATAGTCAAAAGATTAGAATAACCTTCTTCAGCTACACTCATAGTCAAAATATTAGAATAACCTTCATCAGCCACACTCATAGTCAAAAGATTAGAATAATCTTCATCAGCTACACTCATACTCAAGAGATTAGAATAACCTTCATCAGCTACACTCATAGTCAAAATATTAGAATAACCTTCATCAGCTACACTCATAGTCAAAATATTAGAATAACCTTCATCAGCTACACTCATAGTCAAAATATTACAATAACCTTCATCAGCTACACTCATAGTCAAAAGATTAGAATAACCTTCATCAGCTACACTCATAGTCAAAAGATTAGAATAACATTCATCAGCTACGCTCATGGTCAAAATATTAGAATAACTTTCATCAGCTACTGACTCATAGTCAAAATATTAGAATAACCTTCATCAGCTACACTCATAGTCAAAAGATTAGAATAACCTTCTTCAGCTACACTCATAGTCAAAATATTAGAATAACCTTCATCAGCTACACTCATAGTCAAAATATTAGAATAACCTTCATCAGCTACACTCAGTCAAAATATTAGAATAACCTTCATCAGGTACACTCAGTCAAAAGATTAGAATAACCTTCATCAGCTACACTCATAGTCAAAAGATTAGAATAACCTTCTTCAGCTACACTCATAGTCAAAATATTAGAATAACCTTCGTCAGGTACACTCAAAGTCAAAAGATTAGAATAACCTTCATCAGCTACACTCATAGTCAAAAGATTAGAATAACCTTCTTCAGCTACACTCATAGTCAAAATATTAGAATAACCTTCATCAGCTACACTCATAGTCAAAAGATTAGAATAATCTTCATCAGCTACACTCATACTCAAGAGATTAGAATAACCTTCATCAGCTACACTCATAGTCAAAATATTACAATAACCTTCATCAGCTACACTCATAGTCAAAATATTAGAATAACCTTCATCAGCTACACTCATAGGCAAAATATTACAATAACCTTCATCAGCTACACTCATAGTCAAAAGATTAGAATAACCTTCATCAGCTACACTCATAGTCAAAAGATTAGAATAACATTCATCAGCTACACTCATGGTCAAAAGATTAGAATAACCTTCATCAGCTACACTCATAGTCAAAATATTACAATAACCTTCATCAGCTACACTGATAGTCAAAAGATTAGAATAACCTTCATCAGCTACACTCATAGTCAAAAGATTAGAATAACCTTCATCAGCTACACTCATAGTCAAAAGATTGGAATAATCTTCATCAGCTACACTCATAGTCAAAAGATTAGAATAACATTCATCAGCTACACTCATAGTCAAAAGATTAGAATAACCTTCATCAGGTACACTCATAGTCAAAATATTACAATAACCTTCATCAGCTACACTCATAGTCAAAAGATTAGAATAACCTTCATCAGCTACACTCATAGTCAAAAGATTGGAATAACCTTCATCAGCTACACTCATAGTCAAAAGATTAGAATAACCTTCATCAGCTACACTCATAGTCAAAATATTAGAATAACCTTCATCAGCTACACTCATAGTCAAAAGATTAGAATAACTTTCATCAGCTACTGACTCATAGTCAAAATATTAGAATAACCTTCATCAGCTACACTCATAGTCAAAAGATTAGAATAACCTTCATCAGCTACACTCATAGTCAAAAGATTAGAATAACCTTCTTCAGCTACACTCATAGTCAAAATATTAGAATAACCTTCATCAGCTACACTCATAGTCAAAATATTACAATAACCTTCATCAGCTACACTCAGTCAAAATATTATAATAACCTTCATCAGGTACACTCAGTCAAAAGATTAGAATAACCTTCATCAGCTACACTCATAGTCAAAAGATTAGAATAACCTTCTTCAGCTACACTCATAGTCAAAATATTAGAATAACCTTCGTCAGGTACACTCAAAGTCAAAAGATTAGAATAACCTTCATCAGCTACACTCATAGTCAAAAGATTAGAATAACCTTCTTCAGCTACACTCATAGTCAAAATATTAGAATAACCTTCATCAGCCACACTCATAGTCAAAAGATTAGAATAATCTTCATCAGCTACACTCATACTCAAGAGATTAGAATAACCTTCATCAGCTACACTCATAGTCAAAATATTACAATAACCTTCATCAGCTACACTCATAGTCAAAATATTAGAATAACCTTCATCAGCTACACTCATAGTCAAAATATTACAATAACCTTCATCAGCTACACTCATAGTCAAAAGATTAGAATAACCTTCATCAGCTACACTCATAGTCAAAAGATTAGAATAACATTCATCAGCTACGCTCATGGTCAAAATATTAGAATAACTTTCATCAGCTACTGACTCATAGTCAAAATATTAGAATAACCTTCATCAGCTACACTCATAGTCAAAAGATTAGAATAACCTTCATCAGCTACACTCATAGTCAAAAGATTAGAATAACCTTCTTCAGCTACACTCATAGTCAAAATATTAGAATAACCTTCATCAGCTACACTCATAGTCAAAATATTAGAATAACCTTCATCAGCTACACTCAGTCAAAATATTAGAATAACCTTCATCAGGTACACTCAGTCAAAAGATTAGAATAACCTTCATCAGCTACACTCATAGTCAAAAGATTAGAATAACCTTCTTCAGCTACACTCATAGTCAAAATATTAGAATAACCTTCGTCAGGTACACTCAAAGTCAAAAGATTAGAATAACCTTCATCAGCTACACTCATAGTCAAAAGATTAGAATAACCTTCTTCAGCTACACTCATAGTCAAAATATTAGAATAACCTTCATCAGCTACACTCATAGTCAAAAGATTAGAATAATCTTCATCAGCTACACTCATACTCAAGAGATTAGAATAACCTTCATCAGCTACACTCATAGTCAAAATATTACAATAACCTTCATCAGCTACACTCATAGTCAAAATATTAGAATAACCTTCATCAGCTACACTCATAGGCAAAATATTACAATAACCTTCATCAGCTACACTCATAGTCAAAAGATTAGAATAACCTTCATCAGCTACACTCATAGTCAAAAGATTAGAATAACATTCATCAGCTACACTCATGGTCAAAAGATTAGAATAACCTTCATCAGCTACACTCATAGTCAAAATATTACAATAACCTTCATCAGCTACACTGATAGTCAAAAGATTAGAATAACCTTCATCAGCTACACTCATAGTCAAAAGATTAGAATAACCTTCATCAGCTACACTCATAGTCAAAAGATTGGAATAATCTTCATCAGCTACACTCATAGTCAAAATATTACAATAACCTTCATCAGCTACACTGATAGTCAAAAGATTAGAATAACCTTCATCAGCTACACTCATAGTCAAAAGATTAGAATAACCTTCATCAGCTACACTCATAGTCAAAATATTACAATAACCTTCATCAGCTACACTCATGGTCAAAAGATTAGAATAACCTTCATCAGCTACACTCATAGTCAAAATATTAGAATAACCTTCATCAGCTACACTCACAGTCAAAAGATTAGAATAACCTTCATCAGCTACACTCATAGTCAAAAGATTAGAATAACCTTCATCAGCTACACTCATAGTCAAAAGATTGGAATAACCTTCATCAGCTACACTCATAGTCAAAAGATTAGAATAACCTTCATCAGCTACACTCATAGTCAAAAGATTAGAATAACCTTCATCAGCTACACTCATAGTCAAAAGATTAGAATAACCTTCTTCAGCTACACTCATAGTCAAAATATTAGAATAACCTTCATCAGCTACACTCATAGTCAAAAGATTAGAATAATCTTCATCAGCTACACTCATACTCAAGAGATTAGAATAACCTTCATCAGCTACACTCATAGTCAAAATATTACAATAACCTTCATCAGCTACACTCATAGTCAAAATATTAGAATAACCTTCATCAGCTACACTCATAGTCAAAATATTACAATAACCTTCATCTGCTACACTCATAGTCAAAAGATTAGAATAACATTCATCAGCTACACTCATAGTCAAAAGATTAGAATAACCTTCATCAGCTACACTCATAGTCAAAATATTACAATAACCTTCATCAGCTACACTGATAGTCAAAAGATTAGAATAACCTTCATCAGCTACACTCATAGTCAAAAGATTAGAATAACCTTCATCAGCTACACTCATAGTCAAAAGATTGGAATAACCTTCATCAGCTACACTCATAGTCAAAATATTACAATAACCTTCATCAGCTACACTGATAGTCAAAAGATTAGAATAACCTTCATCAGCTACACTCATAGTCAAAGGATTAGAATAACCTTCATCAGCTACACTCATAGTCAAAATATTACAATAACCTTCATCAGCTACACTCATGGTCAAAAGATTAGAATAACCTTCATCAGCTACACTCATAGTCAAAATATTAGAATAACCTTCATCAGCTACACTCACAGTCAAAAGATTAGAATAACCTTCATCAGCTACACTCATAGTCAAAAGATTAGAATAACCTTCATCAGCTACACTCATAGTCAAAAGATTGGAATAACTTTCATCAGCTACTGACTCATAGTCAAAATATTAGAATAACCTTCATCAGCTACACTCATAGTCAAAAGATTAGAATAACCTTCATCAGCTACACTCAGTCAAAAGATTGCAGGTTTATGGTGCTTAACGCAAAAGATTGGAAAACCAGGAAGGAGAACCTTAGTTTGAATAATAATGAAATTCTTTAGAAACTGATAATTTCAATAATAAATGTTTCTGAAAAAAACATGTCAGTTGCGAAATACTGACTACTGGGCAGGTGAATATCGCTGGGACTTATAAGTCTCCAGTAGAGATATCGACCCAGTAATAGTAATAAAAACGTCGATATCTAATTTAGTGTGCAAGAGTCATTCTGGTATAATCTTCATCAGGTACGCTCAAATTTATGTTACAAAGTGCGAACTAATATTAATAAGAAAATCCTATCCACTTATTTTGAAAGTGATATTAAAAAACTTAACCCTAAACTAATTAATTAATTCCTTCCCTGTTGTAATAACTTACTTTTCTTCTTGATTCTTTAGGAAGGCACAGAATTCAGTTGCTGTCTCATTTCCCTAAAAGAAATGCAGGTTAAGATACAATAAAAATACAAGGGAGACAAATGTTATAATAACATTACAACTATGTGCCAGAATCTTTTCTTCTAAACCGGTACAGAGAAACCTCCTACACAACTAATCATTTTCCCATAATGTATTTAACGTACATTTGACATTCACTTGTACCTTTACCCCTATGCCTTATCTCATTTGAGTGTTGATATCAGTGTTCATTTATTCTCCATTTCAGTATATATTTCCTATATTTCCCAGTTTCCCATAGACAAAGTGATCCCTCACCCAAAAAAAATAAAACAATTTGCTGTTAGAAAATGGCAATCTGTACAACAATAAGTTACACATTATGAGTTGAATGATACTATTTAAAAAACAATTATTTGACCTTGAGGTCAAAGGTCAAGGTCCCACGAAGGTCATTACGGTACATGACACACCGCCTTATGGTCATGCACTCACATACCAAATATCATTGACCTATCTCGAAAGACAAAAATGTTATGGCCCAGACAAGAAAATACCATTAAAAAAACAATTATTTGACCTTGAGGTCAAAGGTCAGTCCCACGAAGGTCATTACGGTATGCGACACACCGTCTTATGGTCATGCACCCACATACCAAATATAATAGACCTATCTGGAAAGACAAAAACGTTATGGTCCGGACAAGCTTCGCTGAGAAGAAGCAGAAGAAGCGGAAGAAAAAATCAGACTAAAACAATATGTCTCCCCTTCGGTCTCCCTTAGTTTGAAGGGGAGACATAATAATTGTATTTTAACGTATAATTGATCATTTTTTTACAAATTAAAAGTGAGGGAGTGATTAGTCAGTCAGTAATTTTCCATTAATTGTACATAATGACATATAATACACAATTTCTTTCTATATATAGTCCTTTCAAAAAACAAAAACAAAAACAACACACACAAAATTTAATGGGTTTATGTTTTGTGAATATAATTAATTTTTTTCCCTATTATTCTATAATGCAAAAACCTATCAGAAAAGAAATAATTTCAAATTCTTTCAATTTTTTTTTTAAAAAGGCAGGAAACCAAATGAAAATGTAATGTGATAAAAACTTAATTACTAATTATAAAAGTGATTAGACACATTTGATAGTTTAAAAAATCACAGAAATTGGGTATGCTAAAATCAATTTTTACAAATTTCCTGACTGTAAGACAGCTGCTATACTGACAATGTTCGTGACGTCACTTTTCTGGTTAATTATTCAAGAATCAATTATCACTGCAATAAACATTACCAACTAGTCAAGAAAATATACATTTTCCAAGTTTTGATGGATATCATACAATATGGGCTTGGTTCCTTATAATTTCGATCCAGAATATTAGGTAGAGGAAATTAAAAGTCGTCAACATTTAATCATTTAAACAACAGGGCAACCATCCCCCTTTTCTGTACGACTCTAATCCATTTTCCATAACGTTAACAACCAACCTAAAATACTGTTTTGTCTTTCAAAAATATATGTGTGAAAATGTTGCAGTTAAAGAATTTTGTTCATCTTTGGCTATTTTAAAATACAGAGTCGTTAGCGAATGTTATTTCAAATATGCACAAGGAAACAGAAATAGATAAAAAAAAATAAAAAAACATAATTTTTCAACAGTGTGCGACTACTGGTGTACTATTTGTTATTCAGTAAGACAGAAATGCCTAAACTACAAGGGGCTGCAGTGGTCATGATCGTATGATAATTGAATTTACAACTACCTGTGCAATCAGTGCCTATCACCACTAAAGTTGTGAGTTCGAATCCCGCTCATAGTGTGTTGTACTCAATACAACTTTATGTCACAAAGTTTGTTAGTGACTTGCTACAGGTCGGTGGTTTTCTCCGGATTCCTACACCAATAAAACTGACCGCCACGATATAACTAAAATATTGTTGAAAGTGGCATTTAACACCATAATCCTAACCCTCCCTAAACTATTAAGTTACATCTATTGCTTGAAATAAATAGACATGTTATGTTTGGTTTCTTACCCCCTTTAGTTTAAGTGTCAGGCGTACAGTCAAATACCAGACTTATCTTACCGAAGTCTTTTCACAAACTTCTCCAAAGAATGCCGATGTAGCACTGGTAATTTCATCATATTTCCAGGTTCCGTTAGGGTAGGTATAAGCCGTCTTATTGCTAAAATCAAACGTCTTTGCTCGTCCCGTTGATGCTAGATATCTGTAAAGTTTGTTAAAGAGAAAAATAAGAAATTATCGTGCAGTGTTTCAACTTGAATTTGTACTCTTCAAGACAATTTAGTAGATTATTTAGAGGAGGCAAACAGACAACTGACGAATGAAAGATTTTACAAAAAACTGGACTCTGACCCCAAGGAAGAATTCAGCACTAAAATAACACAGGAGCTAAAAATTATGAAAGAAAATAGTCATATCGACAAGAACACTTTCGATTATTTGAAACCAGACAAACCCAAAGTCAGATGCTTCTATCTATTACCTAAAATTCATATAAAGTCAACAACTCCGGGAGACCCATTGTTTCAGCAAATGGGCACCCCACAGAAAAAATCTCCGAATTCGTCGATTTCCACCTTCGACTTCCTGTAGAAGCGTTACCCTCACATTTGAAAGACACCACTGATTATCTTCAAAAAATGGAATACATGAACCCCCTTCTTTCGGGGACCATTCTTGTTTCGATGGACGTTACATCATTATACACTAACATCCCACATAATGACGGTATCGAAGCATGTCGAGAGGCCTGGGACCAAAGAGCCGTTAAAGAACCACCAACTGAATGTCTTGTCCAGTTGCTCACATTGGTACTGAAGCATAACAATTTTACATTTAATGGAGAGCATTTTTTACAAATCAACGGAACAGCTATGGGAACAAAGATGGCACCTTCATACGCCAACATCTTCATGGGGAAACTTGAAAAACTAATCATACAATCTGCACCTCACAAGCCACTTTCCTGGTTTCGTTTCATAGACGACGTTGACATGAAGTGGACAGAGTCGGAAGAAAACCTCAATCGTTTCTTTGACCATGCCAACAATGTTCACCCCACTATAAAATTCACCCATGAAACATCTAGAAATAACATCTCCTTTCTGGATACTTACACCACCTGTGAAAATGGTATTATGTCAACTGACATATACAACAAACCGACAGATAAACATTAGTACCTGTCCCCACAGAGTTGTCATCCTAAACATTGCACCAAAAGTATTCCGTACATCCAAGCTCTCCGAATCAAACGCATCTGCTCCAACGAACAAACCACCAAAAAACGGCTTGGGGAACTGAAATGTCATCTGAAAAAGAGGGGTTACAACAATGCGAGCATTAACCATTGTTTTAACAAAGCAAGTGGTATTGACAGAAAAGACCTCATCCAATATAAAGAAAAGAACGTGAACTACAGAGTGCCATTTGTCATTACATACCATCCTGCACTCAGTAATTTATCCAACATCGTTCGTGAGCACTGGACAACCATACAAAAACACCCAGAACTGTGTAAAATCTTCAAAGAACCACCCGTCTTGGCCTTCAGGAAACCCAAAAGTTTGAAAGACATCTTGGTGAGAGCTGACATCTCCCATCGATCTGCCTACAATGGTCAGTGTCAAAAATGTGATTCGAGACGATGTATGACCTGCATAAACATCCAATGCACACAAAAATTCAGCAGCACACATACAGGAGAAAAAATCATCATATACTGCAATGCCAACTGCAAGACAGAAAGTATTATCTACCTCCTGGAATGTGCAATTTGTGGTCTTCAATACATCGGAGAAACTAAACAACAACTTAGTAAACGCTTGAATGGCCAGGCAGAAGCGATGCAAATTGCAAACCTGACCTTCCACTCAGCAGACATCTCAGATCAACGGGCCATCATGATTCTTTCGGCAAACTGAAGGTCACCATAATTGACCATAACCCCAAGTGGGATGATAAAAGCAGACAGGAAAGGGAAAGCTTCTGGATTAGAAAACTTAAGACCTTATCACCGAATGGAATCAATGAGAAAAAGTAATATCCTCTCTTGACTCCTATTCGTGTTGGTCTCCTCCAGTCGTATTAGGACATACAGTTTGCTCTATTGGCCCAAAGTATATATTCCACACTGTGGCGGGCCGTTTTTTTTTAATGAGTTTGGGTATTATACCATTTTCAACAATATTTTGACAGTGCTATTTGATACATTTACCAATAATGTCTCATTTTTATATTTATTTTTATTTCTAATTTAACATTTATTTAAATGTGTAGCCCTATTGTATATTTATATTATTGTTATTGTACTTTTATTAATTTGTATGTAGGATTTCCATTCTTTTATGCATGTAGTTTCATATGTGCATCTTCTGGTTCTTTTGTGCCGTACATGGACCGTCAAAAACTTTTTTTGAAATTTGAAGTCGCTATATTGTTTCGAGATTTTATTTAATTAGACATTGATAAAGTCCCTAGGTGGGACGAAAATTTTGTCATTCAGCGAAGTATTTAATTCTTTATCACTTTGTTTTGTGTACTTGGTGTTGTTTTACAAACCATTTTCCACGTTTATAATTGTTTTACTTGTATAGTATCGTTATACCGTAACGATCCAACACCCCGTAAGATTGATCGTTGACTGGTTTTTCGGACGTTGTATAAATATTATATGTTATTCAGCTATCAGACAGGGTATATAATGTGACATTCCCGGCTTATGATCTATATTCCCTGAGGCGGGAATGTCACATTATATACCCTGTCTGATAGCTGAATAACAAATATATTACGGATTTAACCATTTTTTTGTTAAATACAGAACCAAACTGTCGTATAAATTTTTTTTTTATTTTTTTTTATTTATTTTTTTTTGTTTGTTTCCTTTTTGTTTGTTTATTTTTATTTTCCTTTTGTTTTGTTTTTTACCACGTACATAGTCCCAATTCATATTTAAAACTTTACTAAATATTTTGCGTCTTTTATTTTCATTTTCCGTATTTCTAGATGTCCCTTTTCGTACCTCTGACATTCTTTGTTCAATGACGTCAAATATTTGTCACGTGATATTTTATGTACTGAGGTGTCTCATAAAGGAAATCCTGTTCAATATTTCTAAATCAACACAATTTCATATACAGTAAATTTTATAAACTTTATAATTATAACATTAATATATTACATAACAAAACAACGAGTTTGTGAAACAATTTCAATAATTTTAAAATGTTAACAATAAGCAACAACTTGTTGTGGCCCCGTGACCTCGAAAGTTTTAAAGGCGGAAAGTTTAACACACTTTCACTTGTTGATTGTTATGTTCAAATTTGTAATGGTACAGCCGTGGAACATGGGAGTTTGCTGAATTGTTCTGGTGTTTGTGACGGAATTAACTGTTGTAAGAGTGTTATAATCACAAAATAAATCATCATAATTTACATCCAAAATGTCAACGACGTCCGTAACCGACGATGAAACATGTGTATTGGCTCTCATTTGAACAAGTGATGTTGAACTTGAACTGTTTTGTGTCGGCGGCATGAGTTGCAACCGGGAAGTACTGTGCGGTGGCATTATTGAGGATAGTTGAAATGGTTGCTCTCCACGAACAGAACTTGTGATAATGTCTCCCATAACTTGTTTTTCTTTGATGAAACACGTTGATATACTGCAACTGACGAGGCAGATTTGTGTCCGGTAACTGCCATAATTTGTGCCATTGAACAGTTTCTTCCGAGGATAGTTGCACCCGTTGCACGAATGGAGTGGATGGTGTAGATTTGTGAAAGGCCTGTTTTTTTACTTAATGTGAACATAAATGATGCCAATGTGTCTTTTCCTATCGGTCTTTTTTGGAACCAACATTCATCGGAAATATTAAAACTGTCTTTAAGAAATTGCCAAAGCCTGTTGTACTGAGGGTGAAGTTTTTGAAGGTAGGTCTCAAAATTTCTAACTGGACAATATTCAGGCATTTCACGATCCTCCGGCATATGCCCAGAAATATTTTCTTTGTCCATTTCCCTACGATTTTTAGTTAATTCGTCCACCTTTTTCATTACATATCTCCTGCCAGTGACTGAATAAATTCTAATGTCAAAACAGCATTTAATTTGGTAAAAATACATTTATTATTCCGTATTATGATATTGATTCAGTGAAGCGTAAATATTTCTGTTTTTGTCAACCATGTTGTTATTGTTTTTTGGGGCCCAAATGAGGGAGACCGAAAACGTACATATATACCCCGTCTGTTTTCCGAATATATGCTGACATTCAGGGTTGAAGAACCAATGAAAATGTGTGTAACAAACTAAATTCGTAATATATATATATATATACATGTATATATTTCCCACTTCTGTAACACTGTTTTAAGGATACACTGATGTTGTAAGCCAAAAAGTAAATACAATAAGCTGTAGAAAGAATGGTAATACTGGAAATATCAGGGTGTACATCATCTGACCTACTGCCCTATAAATAGACAAAAAAGAACAATATGTTACCTAAAATACAGTTAAAACTTATCCTAATAAAATGATTATAAACTAAATATTGGAGCTGGGATTTTATGTCTCCATAGATTTTGTTTTCTTCAAAACATATGGTAATCAAATGTTTGATAGACAAATTGTGACCAATCACACATTTGTTTACTATTTAGTTTCACTTACACAATGTATTAGAACAGTTTGCTTTAAGTGAAACCTTTTTACTTATTTGATTTCAGATCATGAAATAATAATTCAAAGTAAATTTTTGTTCAAATAAATTGAAGTTAGTGATTTTTATTTATTTTAAGTGGGAAGGCTTTCCTAAAAGATTGATCGGTATTGAAGCAATGGCAAAAGTAACTAAAGAGTGTGTCATTTTGTCATTCATGTCTTGTAGAATAACTCGGAAAATTATTTTTGTACATAGATAAAAATATGAAGATATATTTGTTTGACGAAAAACACAATTTTACAAAACTTGTCTTAGAAATATTTTATCATGATCCAGTTCAATTATTGTACTTAATGATGTAGTGTAATGGTATCTTACAACAATAAAATCAAAATTCTGTTCTGGAAGGCTTGAAATATATACTGAAGTGGGCTGACCTGAAATAAGTGACATTATTGTCAATTTGTGACTACGGATACGTCATATATACATGTAAATATCACGGTGTACAAAAATTTATTGGATATTGGGACATTTAATTACATGTCTTAGGATCGGATATTTTCACAGAAATCTACACATGTACACTGAATGATCTTTTTGATACTGTTGACAAAACAAATAAAATAAATATTTTACTCCAACTTTTGAGAGACAAAAAAAACCCACATGAATTCCAGACAGTTTGTTTTTTTAATGTCAACAAATAAATATAAAGTTCCCTGATTTCCCTTGTAAATTGTACTCTCTTTCTTTGCAACGACCGTAGAACGTCATATTAAGAATATTGACCGACTCGTCATTTGAATGTGCGTTTTAATAGTAACATCAATTAAGTCTCCCGTCATCCTTTTCATGCATGGTTGGATGGTGCAAAGACATGTTAAAATGAATAACATGCTGAACTTTGGATAATAAACAATAGACCGATTTTGTGGATTATTTTGGAAAGAGCTTAACCATGAAATAATTCTTTTATAAACAAAGAAATAAGTAATTGACAAAATTAAGAGGGGGAGGGGGGAGGGGGGGGGGGATTCCTCGTCACGGTTCATCAGAAATATGTTTTACTGATCAATGGAAGCCACTGGAAATAAATTCTTCTGATCACATTTTACAAAAATATGTAACCCAATGTAATTGATAAGGTATTTTTTTTTACACTTTCTACATCCTCACTAGTCGGGTCTATCTTGTCAACAATTGAACGGTGGATGTGTCAAGTACTAGTAATTCATGTAATATTGACAACATCGGGATGAAAAAAAAAAGAAAAAACAAACACAGAAGACCACATTGACGGAAAATGTCCTTATCACAATTCACTGCAAATAAAAACCAACAAAAATATTGGTGAAGAAAAATCCACGATCACGAAAAACGAAATAACTCATCAGTCCCCTCAATTACGCCTCTCTTTAATTTACTTGCAGTGTGCAACAAATCAAATCCGAAATCAGTTCTGATGATGTGTGGTTTTTTTTCACCCCAATTTGTTATTTATATTGTATAACTTTTCTTCATTACACAAAAGTCACTTAGTGTAATCTATTTCCAAAAAGGAAAAATGTTATTTTTGAAATTGAATAGAGGGAAGCTTCATGACGACAAAAAAAAAATCTAACATGATTTCATTTGGCGATCATATTTATCCGCTGGATAAAACTTTATCCATACTAAACTAGACTGGACAAAGGTTATCCAGGATAAATCATATTTGTCCAGTGGACAACTTTTGAACAACTAAATTTCTCCAGTGGACGCAAAAAACGGTAACAGTGTAAGTGCAGATGTTACAGAGGACATCATCAAAAACAAAGCTTAATTTGTTTCTCTTCTTTTTAGACAATTTGGCAGATGTTTTGAGCTTTTTGACATTGAAGAATAAACACACTCACTACGAAACAAGGCAGAAAATCTCACAAAGACTTGGTTTTCTACATAAGGTTCTTACTAAGGTTTGTACAAATACATATTATATGTTCTGACAATGTCCACATATTGTCTATGTAATTAGATTGTACCAAAATATAACTGAAATAATGTTTAAAATGGCATTAAAAACTCTTATTATATGACTTCAGATAATGTCTTTTCTGATTGGCTGACGTCCCTAGTAACATTCTTTGATAAAACGTTATAATCACCACGCAAAAAGTCATGAGAGGTGAACATAATATTCCAAAGCTTCCCCAGACACCTTAAAATAGAAATGGTGTTTCCCAATTATCTTAAAAGTAGTAGCCAATCATCATCGGGTTAAGTTTTGTCATCGACTAATCAGATGCGTTCTTACTAATTACTTTCGGTACACAATTAAAATAATAATGGCAGATGTTGGGCAGACAGGGGTATCTGGGGAACAAAGTCGGCAATTTGCAACAGTAAATGAGGATGAAATTCAATAGAATACTGACTTAAATTTGATTTAATGTCATATAATAAAACAGTTAATGACTTTAAATTTCGGTGAATACAAGGATTGATCAACCCATGGAACATGTTCTATGTTCCAAAAGTCATTAATATTATTAACCCTATTCATGCGGATCCTATATTTTAAGCAACATGAACAAAGGGTGTGGGACATACCAGTCTCTAACTCTCAGTTCTAACTTCACCAAAGTCATTATGGGGTTGATAGTGGATAATCAGACATTTTTCTTTGACTCTTAAAAATTTCTTCATTTTTTTGCAAAAATCTAGGGGGAAAATATGTTGCCATGGCAACCACGATAAAATGTGTCTCCAAAGTTTGAAATTTAAAGCATAGTCAACTAACACCATTTCCTGTAAATATTGAAGTAATATCTACAAGAATTTTAACTACAGAACAAAAACCAAAAAAATGCAAAATTTTGTGATATTTCTTTAAAACAATTCAGCATACAGGTAATATCTTGTGTATACAATTCAGCATGGTAAGGGTTAATATGAAACAGGCACGGCCATGAATGCTCGTGAATCTGAAAATTATCTGGCAATTTCACGCTCATCCAGTGCATCAAAAAGTGTCGAGATATATTGGGGACGACTTTTTTTTAGGGCCGAATCTAGTCTCATTTAATTGAACTGTTGTTCCTTACGAAGTTAACTTCCGCGTAGAAACAAAAATTCCTGTCAGTATGTCAGAAGAGATTTAACAAAATATCAATATAAGTAAAACAAGCTAACAAAATGACTTTTATTACACACGGGTTCCAGGTTTCAGTGGTATCGGACGTACAAGAGAGGGTACAAGATTTCAGGATCACCTTTGCGCTTTATGTTAAGAAGATCTTCATTAGTGGAGTGTGTTAGTGTGTTACACGGAACATGTTTACAAAGCGTCAAATTTTTTTTTATTCGTCAGTATGTGCAGCTATGTTTGTCAAAAAATCCTAAGTACACATTTTATACCATAAAGAGCTCGCTGACTCTCGCATATTACATCAATACCTGTGAAATAGTAAGATTTTCAAGTGAAATAAATACTGGTATTCCACCTAGTGAAATAAAACAGTGATGATACAGTATGAATTTCACAATCGAAAATATCATTGAGTGTCAAACATCAAACACAAGCCCTTTTTAAAATTTGTAATAATGCAAAAATAAGTCAAATACAATCTATACACTAAAAAACATTATTACTCTTGCATTCCAAATATCAAAATTAAATATGTGCTTATACATACCTACTACCCTCTTTGATCAATGATATGGCTATCCTTATTCTCTGCCAGAGAAACAACAAAATCAGGAGTATTATTAGTAGGATGACAGCTACAATAATACCTATAAAAAGTACATGTAACCAGATAAGATCATTTAGTGTGCTCGCCTCAAGTGCAATAGATCATGGGTTCATAGGTGATGTAATGGTTAGTGTGTTTGCCTCGAGTGCAGTAGATCATGGGTTCATCGGTGGTGTAATGGTTAGTGTGGTCACCTCGAGTGCAGTAGATCATGGGTTCATCGGTGGTGTAATGGTTAGTGTGCTCGCCTCGAGTGCAGTAGATCATGGGTTCATCAGTGGTGTAATGGTTAGTGTGCTTGCCTCGAGTGCAGTAGATCATGGGTTCATCAGTGGTATTAGTGTGGTCACCTCGAGTGCAGTAGATCATGGGTTCATCAGTGGTGTAATGGTTAGTGTGCTCACCTCGAGTGCAGTAGATCATGGGTTCATCGGTAGTGTAATGGTTAGTGTGATCACCTCGAGTGCAGTAGATCATGGGTTCATCGGTGGTGTAATGGTTAGTGTGCTCACCTCGAGTGCAGTAGATCATGGGTTCATCAGTGGTGTAATGGTTAGTGTGGTCACCTCGAGTGCAGTAGATCATGGGTTCATCGGTGGTGTAATGGTTAGTGTGGCCACCTCGAGTGCAATAGATCATGGGTTCATCGGTGGTGTAATGGTTAGTGTGGTCACCTCGAGTGTGGTAGATCGTAGGTTCATCAGTGGTGTAATGGTTAGTGTGGTCACCTCGAGTGTGGTAGATCGTAGGTTCATCAGTGGTGTAATGGTTAGTGTGTTCACCTCGAGTGTGGTAGATCGTGAGTTCATCAGTGGTGTAATGGTTAGTGTGTTCACCTCGAGTGCAGTAGATCATGGGTTCATCAGTGGTGTAATGGTTAGTGTGGTCACCTCGAGTGCAGTAGATCATGGGTTCATCGGTGGTGTAATGGTTAGTGTGGTCACCTCGAGTGCAGTAGATCATGGGTTCATCGGTGGTGTAATGGTTAGTGTGGTCACCTCGAGTGCAGTAGATCATGGGTTCATCGGTGGTGTAATGGTTAGTGTGCTCGCCTCGAGTGCAGTAGATCATGGGTTCATCAGTGGTGTAATGGTTAGTGTGCTTGCCTCGAGTGCAGTAGATCATGGGTTCATCAGTGGTATTAGTGTGGTCACCTCGAGTGCAGTAGATCATGGGTTCATCGGTAGTGTAATGGTTAGTGTGATCACCTCGAGTGCAGTAGATCATGGGTTCATCGGTGGTGTAATGGTTAGTGTGCTCACCTCGAGTGCAGTAGATCATGGGTTCATCAGTGGTGTAATGGTTAGTGTGGTCACCTCGAGTGCAGTAGATCATGGGTTCATCGGTGGTGTAATGGTTAGTGTGGCCACCTCGAGTGCAATAGATCATGGGTTCATCGGTGGTGTAATGGTTAGTGTGGTCACCTCGAGTGTGGTAGATCGTAGGTTCATCAGTGGTGTAATGGTTAGTGTGGTCACCTCGAGTGTGGTAGATCGTAGGTTCATCAGTGGTGTAATGGTTAGTGTGTTCACCTCGAGTGTGGTAGATCGTGAGTTCATCAGTGGTGTAATGGTTAGTGTGTTCACCTCGAGTGCAGTAGATCATGGGTTCATCAGTGGTGTAATGGTTAGTGTGGTCACCTCGAGTGCAGTAGATCATGGGTTCATCGGTGGTGTAATGGTTAGTGTGGTCACCTCGAGTGCAGTAGATCATGGGTTCATCGGTGGTGTAATGGTTAGTGTGGTCACCTCGAGTGCAGTAGATCATGGGTTCATCGGTGGTGTAATGGTTAGTGTGCTCGCCTCGAGTGCAGTAGATCATGGGTTCATCAGTGGTGTAATGGTTAGTGTGCTTGCCTCGAGTGCAGTAGATCATGGGTTCATCAGTGGTATTAGTGTGGTCACCTCGAGTGCAGTAGATCATGGGTTCATCAGTGGTGTAATGGTTAGTGTGCTCACCTCGAGTGCAGTAGATCATGGGTTCATCGGTGGTGTAATGGTTAGTGTGGTCACCTCGAGTGCAGTAGATCATGGGTTCATCGGTGGTGTAATGGTTAGTGTGCTCACCTCGAGTGCAGTAGATCATGGGTTCATCAGTGGTGTAATGGTTAGTGTGGTCACCTCGAGTGCAGTAGATCATGGGTTCATCGGTGGTGTAATGGTTAGTGTGCTCATCTCGAGTGCAGTAGATCATGGGTTCATCGGTGGTGTAATGGTTAGTGTGGCCACCTCGAGTGCAATAGATCATGGGTTCATCGGTGGTGTAATGGTTAGTGTGGTCACCTCGAGTGTGGTAGATCATAGGTTCATCAGTGGTGTAATGGTTAGTGTGGTCACCTCGAGTGTGGTAGATCGTAGGTTCATCCGTGGTGTAATGGTTAGTGTGTTCACCTCGAGTGTGGTAGATCGTGAGTTCATCAGTGGTGTAATGGTTAGTGTGTTCACCTCGAGTGCAGTAGCTCATGGGTTCATCAGTGGTGTAATGGTTAGTGTGGTCACCTCGAGTGCAGTAGATCATGGGTTCATCGGTGGTGTAATGGTTAGTGTGGTCACCTCGAGTGCAGTAGATCATGGGTTCATCGGTGGTGTAATGGTTAGTGTGCTCGCCTCGAGTGCAGTAGATCATGGGTTCATCGGTGGTGTAATGGTTAGTGTGGTCACCTCGAGTGCAGTAGATCATGGGTTCATCAGTGGTGTAATGGTTAGTGTGGTCACCTCGAGTGCAGTAGATCATGGGTTCATCGGTGGTGTAATGGTTAGTGTGGTCACCTCGAGTGCAGTAGATCATGGGTTCATCGGTGGTGTAATGGTTAGTGTGGTCACCTCGAGTGCAGTAGATCATGGGTTCATCGGTGGTGTAATGGTTAGTGTGTTCACCTCGAGTGCAGTAGATCATGGGTTCATCGGTGGTGTAATGGTTAGTGTGTTCACCTCGAGTGCAGTAGATCATGGGTTCATCGGTGGTGTAATGGTTAGTGTGGTCATCTCGAGTGCAGTAGATCATGGGTTCATCGATGATGTAATGGTTAGTGTGGTCACCTCGAGTGCAGTAGATCATGGGTTCATCAGTGGTGTAATGGTTAGTGTGGTCACCTCGAGTGCAGTAGATCATGGGTTCATCAGTGGTGTAATGGTTAGTGTGGTCACCTCGAGTGCAGTAGATCATGGGTTCATCAGTGGTGTAATGGTTAGTGTGGTCACCTAGAGTGTGGTAGATCGTGGGTTCATCAGTGGTGTAATGGTTAGTGTGGTCACCTCGAGTGTGGCAGATCGTGGGTTCATCAGTGGTGTAATGGTTAGTGTGGTCACCTAAAGTGTGGTAGATCGTGGGTTCATCAGTGGTGTAATGGTTAGTGTGGTTGCCTCGAGTGTGGTAGATCATGGGTTCATCAGTGGTGTAATGGTTAGTGTGGTCACCTAGAGTGTGGTAGATCGTGGGTTCATCAGTGGTGTAATGGTTAGTGTGGTCACCTCGAGTGTGGTAGATCGTGGGTTCATCAGTGGTGTAATGGTTAGTGTGCTCACCTAGAGTGTGGTAGATCGTGGGTTCATCAGTGGTGTAATGGTTAGTGTGGTTGCCTCGAGTGTGGTAGATCGTGGGTTCATCAGTGGTGTAATGGTTAGTGTGGTTGCCTCGAGTGTGGTAGATCGTGGGTTCATCAGTGGTGTAATGGTTAGTGTGGTTGCCTCGAGTGCAATAGATCATGGGTTCATCGGTGGTGTAATGGTTAGTGTGTTCACCTCGAGTGCAGTAGATCATGGGTTCATCAGTGGTGTAATGGTTAGTGTGGTCACCTCGAGTGCAGTAGATCATGGGTTCATCAGTGGTGTAATGGTTAGTGTGGTTGCCTCGAGTGTGGTAGATCGTGGGTTCATCAGTGGTGTAATGGTTAGTGTGTTCACCTCGAGTGCAGTAGATCATGGGTTCATCAGTGGTGTAATGGTTAGTGTGGTCACCTCGAGTGCAGTAGATCATGGGTTCATCAGTGGTGTAATGGTTAGTGTGGTTGCCTCGAGTGTGGTCGATCATGGGTTCATCAGTGGTGTAATGGTTAGTGTGGTCACCTCGAGTGTGGTAGATCATGGGTTCATCAGTGGTGTAATGGTTAGTGTGGTTGCCTCGAGTGCAATAGATCATGGGTTCATCGATGGTGTAATGGTTAGTGTGTTCACCTCGAGTGCAGTAGATCATGGGTTCATCAGTGGTGTAATGGTTAGTGTGGTCACCTCGAGTGCAGTAGATGATGGGTTCATCGGTGATGTAATGGTTAGTGTGGTCACCTCGAGTGCAGTAGATCATGGGTTCATCGGTGGTGTAATGGTTAGTGTGGTTGTCTCGAGTGTTGTAGATCATGGGTTCATCGGTGGTGTAATGGTTAGTGTGGTCACCTCGAGTGTGGTAGATCGTGGGTTCATCAGTGGTGTAATGGTTAGTGTGGTTGCCTCGAGTGTGGTAGATCATGGGTTCATCGGTGGTGTAATGGTTAGTGTGGTTGCCTCGAGTGCAGTAGATCATGGGTTCATCAGTGGTGTAATGGTTAGTGTGGTTGCCTCGAGTGTGGTAGATCATGGGTTCATCGGTGGTGTAATGGTTAGTGTGGTCACCTCGAGTGCAGTAGATCATGGGTTCATCGGTGATTTAATGGTTAGTGTGGTCACCTCGAGTGCAGTAGATCATGGGTTCATCGGTGGTGTAATGGTTAGTGTGGTTGCCTCGAGTGCAGTAGATCATGGGTTCATCAGTGGTGTAATGGTTAGTGTGCTCACCTAGAGTGTGGTAGATCATGGGTTCATCAGTGGTGTAATGGTTAGTGTAGTTGTCTCGAGTGTGGTAGATCGTGGGTTCATCAGTGGTGTAATGGTTAGTGTAGTTGTCTCGAGTGTGGTAGATCGTGGGTTCATCAGTGGTGTAATGGTTAGTGTGCTCACCTAGAGTGTGGTAGATCATGGGTTCATCAGTGGTGTAATGGTTAGTGTAGTTGTCTCGAGTGTGGTAGATCGTGGGTTCATCAGTGGTGTAATGGTTAGTGTGGTTGCCTCGAGTGTGGTAGATCATGGGTTCATCGGTGGTGTAATGGTTAGTGTGGTCACCTCGAGTGCAGTAGATCATGGGTTCATCAGTGGTGTAATGGTTAGTGTGGTTGCCTCGAGTGTGGTAGATCGTGGGTTCATCAGTGGTGTAATGGTTAGTGTGGTTGCCTCGAGTGCAGTAGATCATGGGTTCATCAGTGGTGTAATGGTCAGTGTGGTTGCCTCCAGTGTGGTAGATCGTGGGTTCATCAGTGGTGTAATGGTTAGTGTGGTTGCCTCGAGTACAATAGATCATGGGTTCACCGGTGGTGCAATGGTTAGTGTGATCACCTCGAGTGCAGTAGATTATGGGTTCATCAGTGGTGTAATGGTTAGTGTGCTCACCTCGAGTGTGGTAGATCGTGGGTTCATCGGTGGTGTAATGGTTAGTGTGGTCACCTCGAGTGTGGTAGATCATGGGTTCATCGGTGGTGTAATGGTTAGTGTGGTCACCTCGAGTGTGGTAGATCATGGGTTCATCAGTGGTGTAATGGTTAGTGTGGTCACCTCGAGTGCAGTAGATCATGGGTTCATCGGTGGTGTAATGGTTAGTGTGGTCACCTCGAGTGCAGTAGATCATGGGTTCATCGGTGGTGTAATGGTTAGTGTGGTCACCTCGAGTGCAGTAGATCATGGGTTCATCGGTGGTGTAATGGTTAGTGTGGTTGTCTCGAGTGCAGTAGATCATGGGTTCATCAGTGGTGTAATGGTTAGTGTGCTCACCTCGAGTGCAGTAGATCATGGGTTCATCGGTGGTGTAATGGTTAGTGTGCTCGCCTCGAGTGCAGTAGATCATGGGTTCATCGGTGGTGTAATGGTTAGTGTGCTCACCTCGAGTGCAGTAGATCATGGGTTCATCAGTGGTGTAATGGTTAGTGTGCTCACCTCGAGTGCAGTAGATCATGGGTTCATCGGTGGTGTAATGGTTAGTGTGCTTGCCTCGAGTGCAGTAGATCATGGGTTCATCAGTGGTGTAATGGTTAGTGTGGTCACCTCGAGTGCAGTAGATCATGGGTTCATCAGTGGTGTAATGGTTAGTGTGCTCACCTCGAGTGCAGTAGATCATGGGTTCATCGGTGGTGTAATGGTTAGTGTGCTCACCTCGAGTGCAGTAGATCATGGGTTCATCAGTGGTGTAATGGTTAGTGTGGTCACCTCGAGTGTAGTAGATCATGGGTTCATCGGTGGTGTAATGGTTAGTGTGCTCGCCTCGAGTGCAGTAGATCATGGGTTCATCGGTGGTGTAATGGCTAGTGTGGTCACCTCGAGTGCAGTAGATCATGGGTTCATCAGTGGTGTAGTGGTTAGTGTGCTCGCCTCGAGTGCAGTAGATCATGGGTTCATCGGTGGTGTAATGGTTAGTGTGGTCACCTCGAGTGCAGTAGATCATGGGTTCATCGGTGGTGTAATGGTTAGTGTGGTTGTCTCGAGTGTTGTAGATCATGGGTTCATCGGTGGTGTAATGGTTAGTGTGGTTACCTCGAGTGTGGTAGATCGTGGGTTCATCAGTGGTGTAATGGTTAGTGTGGTTGCCTCGAGTGTGGTAGATCATGGGTTCATCGGTGGTGTAATGGTTAGTGTGGTCAACTCGAGTGCAGTAGATCATGGGTTCATCGGTGATTTAATGGTTAGTGTGGTCACCTCGAGTGCAGTAGATCATGGGTTCATCGGTGGTGTAATGGTTAGTGTGGTTGCCTCGAGTGCAGTAGATCATGGGTTCATCAGTGGTGTAATGGTTAGTGTGCTCACCTAGAGTGTGGTAGATCATGGGTTCATCAGTGGTGTAATGGTTAGTGTAGTTGTCTCGAGTGTGGTAGATCGTGGGTTCATCAGTGGTGTAATGGTTAGTGTAGTTGTCTCGAGTGTGGTAGATCGTGGGTTCATCAGTGGTGTAATGGTTAGTGTGCTCACCTAGAGTGTGGTAGATCATGGGTTCATCAGTGGTGTAATGGTTAGTGTAGTTGTCTCGAGTGTGGTAGATCGTGGGTTCATCAGTGGTGTAATGGTTAGTGTGGTTGCCTCGAGTGTGGTAGATCATGGGTTCATCGGTGGTGTAATGGTTAGTGTGGTCACCTCGAGTGCAGTAGATCATGGGTTCATCAGTGGTGTAATGGTTAGTGTGGTTGCCTCGAGTGTGGTAGATCGTGGGTTCATCAGTGGTGTAATGGTTAGTGTGGTTGCCTCGAGTGCAGTAGATCATGGGTTCATCAGTGGTGTAATGGTTAGTGTGGTTGCCTCGAGTGTGGTAGATCGTGGGTTCATCAGTGGTGTAATGGTTAGTGTGGTTGCCTCGAGTACAATAGATCATGGGTTCACCGGTGGTGCAATGGTTAGTGTGATCACCTCGAGTGCAGTAGATCATGGGTTCATCAGTGGTGTAATGGTTAGTGTGCTCACCTCGAGTGTGGTAGATCGTGGGTTCATCGGTGGTGTAATGGTTAGTGTGGTCACCTCGAGTGTGGTAGATCATGGGTTCATCGGTGGTGTAATGGTTAGTGTGGTCACCTCGAGTGCAGTAGATCATGGGTTCATCGGTGGTGTAATGGTTAGTGTGCTCGCCTCGAGTGCAGTAGATCATGGGTTCATCGGTGGTGTAATGGTTAGTGTGGTCACCTCGAGTGCAGTAGATCATGGGTTCATCAGTGGTGTAATGGTTAGTGTGGTCACCTCGAGTGCAGTAGATCATGGGTTCATCGGTGGTGTAATGGTTAGTGTGGTCACCTCGAGTGCAGTAGATCATGGGTTCATCGGTGGTGTAATGGTTAGTGTGGTCACCTCGAGTGCAGTAGATCATGGGTTCATCGGTGGTGTAATGGTTAGTGTGTTCACCTCGAGTGCAGTAGATCATGGGTTCATCGGTGGTGTAATGGTTAGTGTGTTCACCTCGAGTGCAGTAGATCATGGGTTCATCGGTGGTGTAATGGTTAGTGTGGTCATCTCGAGTGCAGTAGATCATGGGTTCATCGGTGATGTAATGGTTAGTGTGGTCACCTCGAGTGCAGTAGATCATGGGTTCATCAGTGGTGTAATGGTTAGTGTGGTCACCTCGAGTGCAGTAGATCATGGGTTCATCAGTGGTGTAATGGTTAGTGTGGTCACCTCGAGTGCAGTAGATCATGGGTTCATCAGTGGTGTAATGGTTAGTGTGGTCACCTAGAGTGTGGTAGATCGTGGGTTCATCAGTGGTGTAATGGTTAGTGTGGTCACCTCGAGTGTGGCAGATCGTGGGTTCATCAGTGGTGTAATGGTTAGTGTGGTCACCTAGAGTGTGGTAGATCGTGGGTTCATCAGTGGTGTAATGGTTAGTGTGGTTGCCTCGAGTGTGGTAGATCATGGGTTCATCAGTGGTGTAATGGTTAGTGTGGTCACCTAGAGTGTGGTAGATCGTGGGTTCATCAGTGGTGTAATGGTTAGTGTGGTCACCTCGAGTGTGGTAGATCGTGGGTTCATCAGTGGTGTAATGGTTAGTGTGCTCACCTAGAGTGTGGTAGATCGTGGGTTCATCAGTGGTGTAATGGTTAGTGTGGTTGCCTCGAGTGTGGTAGATCGTGGGTTCATCAGTGGTGTAATGGTTAGTGTGGTTGCCTCGAGTGTGGTAGATCGTGGGTTCATCAGTGGTGTAATGGTTAGTGTGGTTGCCTCGAGTGCAATAGATCATGGGTTCATCGGTGGTGTAATGGTTAGTGTGTTCACCTCGAGTGCAGTAGATCATGGGTTCATCAGTGGTGTAATGGTTAGTGTGGTCACCTCGAGTGCAGTAGATCATGGGTTCATCAGTGGTGTAATGGTTAGTGTGGTTGCCTCGAGTGTGGTAGATCGTGGGTTCATCAGTGGTGTAATGGTTAGTGTGTTCACCTCGAGTGCAGTAGATCATGGGTTCATCAGTGGTGTAATGGTTAGTGTGGTCACCTCGAGTGCAGTAGATCATGGGTTCATCAGTGGTGTAATGGTTAGTGTGGTTGCCTCGAGTGTGGTCGATCATGGGTTCATCAGTGGTGTAATGGTTAGTGTGGTCACCTCGAGTGTGGTAGATCATGGGTTCATCAGTGGTGTAATGGTTAGTGTGGTTGCCTCGAGTGCAATAGATCATGGGTTCATCGATGGTGTAATGGTTAGTGTGTTCACCTCGAGTGCAGTAGATCATGGGTTCATCAGTGGTGTAATGGTTAGTGTGGTCACCTCGAGTGCAGTAGATGATGGGTTCATCGGTGATGTAATGGTTAGTGTGGTCACCTCGAGTGCAGTAGATCATGGGTTCATCGGTGGTGTAATGGTTAGTGTGGTTGTCTCGAGTGTTGTAGATCATGGGTTCATCGGTGGTGTAATGGTTAGTGTGGTCACCTCGAGTGTGGTAGATCGTGGGTTCATCAGTGGTGTAATGGTTAGTGTGGTTGCCTCGAGTGTGGTAGATCATGGGTTCATCGGTGGTGTAATGGTTAGTGTGGTTGCCTCGAGTGCAGTAGATCATGGGTTCATCAGTGGTGTAATGGTTAGTGTGGTTGCCTCGAGTGTGGTAGATCATGGGTTCATCGGTGGTGTAATGGTTAGTGTGGTCACCTCGAGTGCAGTAGATCATGGGTTCATCGGTGATTTAATGGTTAGTGTGGTCACCTCGAGTGCAGTAGATCATGGGTTCATCGGTGGTGTAATGGTTAGTGTGGTTGCCTCGAGTGCAGTAGATCATGGGTTCATCAGTGGTGTAATGGTTAGTGTGCTCACCTAGAGTGTGGTAGATCATGGGTTAATCAGTGGTGTAATGGTTAGTGTAGTTGTCTCGAGTGTGGTAGATCGTGGGTTCATCAGTGGTGTAATGGTTAGTGTAGTTGTCTCGAGTGTGGTAGATCGTGGGTTCATCAGTGGTGTAATGGTTAGTGTGCTCACCTAGAGTGTGGTAGATCATGGGTTCATCAGTGGTGTAATGGTTAGTGTAGTTGTCTCGAGTGTGGTAGATCGTGGGTTCATCAGTGGTGTAATGGTTAGTGTGGTTGCCTCGAGTGTGGTAGATCATGGGTTCATCGGTGGTGTAATGGTTAGTGTGGTCACCTCGAGTGCAGTAGATCATGGGTTCATCAGTGGTGTAATGGTTAGTGTGGTTGCCTCGAGTGTGGTAGATCGTGGGTTCATCAGTGGTGTAATGGTTAGTGTGGTTGCCTCGAGTGCAGTAGATCATGGGTTCATCGGTGGTGTAATGGTTAGTGTGGTCACCTCGAGTGCAGTAGATCATGGGTTCATCGGTGGTGTAATGGTTAGTGTGGTTGTCTCGAGTGCAGTAGATCATGGGTTCATCAGTGGTGTAATGGTTAGTGTGCTCACCTCGAGTGCAGTAGATCATGGGTTCATCGGTGGTGTAATGGTTAGTGTGCTCGCCTCGAGTGCAGTAGATCATGGGTTCATCGGTGGTGTAATGGTTAGTGTGCTCACCTCGAGTGCAGTAGATCATGGGTTCATCAGTGGTGTAATGGTTAGTGTGCTCACCTCGAGTGCAGTAGATCATGGGTTCATCGGTGGTGTAATGGTTAGTGTGCTTGCCTCGAGTGCAGTAGATCATGGGTTCATCAGTGTTGTAATGGTTAGTGTGGTCACCTCGAGTGCAGTAGATCATGGGTTCATCAGTGGTGTAATGGTTAGTGTGCTCACCTCGAGTGCAGTAGATCATGGGTTCATCGGTGGTGTAATGGTTAGTGTGCTCACCTCGAGTGCAGTAGATCATGGGTTCATCAGTGGTGTAATGGTTAGTGTGGTCACCTCGAGTGTAGTAGATCATGGGTTCATCGGTGGTGTAATGGTTAGTGTGCTCGCCTCGAGTGCAGTAGATCATGGGTTCATCGGTGGTGTAATGGCTAGTGTGGTCACCTCGAGTGCAGTAGATCATGGGTTCATCAGTGGTGTAGTGGTTAGTGTGCTCGCCTCGAGTGCAGTAGATCATGGGTTCATCGGTGGTGTAATGGTTAGTGTGGTCACCTCGAGTGCAGTAGATCATGGGTTCATCGGTGGTGTAATGGTTAGTGTGGTTGTCTCGAGTGTTGTAGATCATGGGTTCATCGGTGGTGTAATGGTTAGTGTGGTCACCTCGAGTGTGGTAGATCGTGGGTTCATCAGTGGTGTAATGGTTAGTGTGGTTGCCTCGAGTGTGGTAGATCATGGGTTCATCGGTGGTGTAATGGTTAGTGTGGTCAACTCGAGTGCAGTAGATCATGGGTTCATCGGTGATTTAATGGTTAGTGTGGTCACCTCGAGTGCAGTAGATCATGGGTTCATCGGTGGTGTAATGGTTAGTGTGGTTGCCTCGAGTGCAGTAGATCATGGGTTCATCAGTGGTGTAATGGTTAGTGTGCTCACCTAGAGTGTGGTAGATCATGGGTTCATCAGTGGTGTAATGGTTAGTGTAGTTGTCTCGAGTGTGGTAGATCGTGGGTTCATCAGTGGTGTAATGGTTAGTGTAGTTGTCTCGAGTGTGGTAGATCGTGGGTTCATCAGTGGTGTAATGGTTAGTGTGCTCACCTAGAGTGTGGTAGATCATGGGTTCATCAGTGGTGTAATGGTTAGTGTAGTTGTCTCGAGTGTGGTAGATCGTGGGTTCATCAGTGGTGTAATGGTTAGTGTGGTTGCCTCGAGTGTGGTAGATCATGGGTTCATCGGTGGTGTAATGGTTAGTGTGGTCACCTCGAGTGCAGTAGATCATGGGTTCATCAGTGGTGTAATGGTTAGTGTGGTTGCCTCGAGTGTGGTAGATCGTGGGTTCATCAGTGGTGTAATGGTTAGTGTGGTTGCCTCGAGTGCAGTAGATCATGGGTTCATCAGTGGTGTAATGGTTAGTGTGGTTGCCTCGAGTGTGGTAGATCGTGGGTTCATCAGTGGTGTAATGGTTAGTGTGGTTGCCTCGAGTACAATAGATCATGGGTTCACCGGTGGTGCAATGGTTAGTGTGATCACCTCGAGTGCAGTAGATCATGGGTTCATCAGTGGTGTAATGGTTAGTGTGCTCACCTCGAGTGTGGTAGATCGTGGGTTCATCGGTGGTGTAATGGTTAGTGTGGTCACCTCGAGTGTGGTAGATCATGGGTTCATCGGTGGTGTAATGGTTAGTGTGGTCACCTCGAGTGTGGTAGATCATGGGTTCATCAGTGGTGTAATGGTTAGTGTGGTCACCTCGAGTGCAGTAGATCATGGGTTCATCGGTGGTGTAATGGTTAGTGTGGTCACCTCGAGTGCAGTAGATCATGGGTTCATCGGTGGTGTAATGGTTAGTGTGGTCACCTCGAGTGCAGTAGATCATGGGTTCATCGGTGGTGTAATGGTTAGTGTGGTTGTCTCGAGTGCAGTAGATCATGGGTTCATCAGTGGTGTAATGGTTAGTGTGCTCACCTCGAGTGCAGTAGATCATGGGTTCATCGGTGGTGTAATGGTTAGTGTGCTCGCCTCGAGTGCAGTAGATCATGGGTTCATCGGTGGTGTAATGGTTAGTGTGCTCACCTCGAGTGCAGTAGATCATGGGTTCATCAGTGGTGTAATGGTTAGTGTGGTCACCTCGAGTGCAGTAGATCATGGGTTCATCGGTGGTGTAATGGTTAGTGTGGTTGCCTCGAGTGCAGTAGATCATGGGTTCATCAGTGGTGTAATGGTTAGTGTGCTCACCTAGAGTGTGGTAGATCATGGGTTCATCAGTGGTGTAATGGTTAGTGTAGTTGTCTCGAGTGTGGTAGATCGTGGGTTCATCAGTGGTGTAATGGTTAGTGTAGTTGTCTCGAGTGTGGTAGATCGTGGGTTCATCAGTGGTGTAATGGTTAGTGTGCTCACCTAGAGTGTGGTAGATCATGGGTTCATCAGTGGTGTAATGGTTAGTGTAGTTGTCTCGAGTGTGGTAGATCGTGGGTTCATCAGTGGTGTAATGGTTAGTGTGGTTGCCTCGAGTGTGGTAGATCATGGGTTCATCGGTGGTGTAATGGTTAGTGTGGTCACCTCGAGTGCAGTAGATCATGGGTTCATCAGTGGTGTAATGGTTAGTGTGGTTGCCTCGAGTGTGGTAGATCGTGGGTTCATCAGTGGTGTAATGGTTAGTGTGGTTGCCTCGAGTGCAGTAGATCATGGGTTCATCAGTGGTGTAATGGTTAGTGTGGTTGCCTCGAGTGTGGTAGATCGTGGGTTCATCAGTGGTGTAATGGTTAGTGTGGTTGCCTCGAGTACAATAGATCATGGGTTCACCGGTGGTGCAATGGTTAGTGTGATCACCTCGAGTGCAGTAGATCATGGGTTCATCAGTGGTGTAATGGTTAGTGTGCTCACCTCGAGTGTGGTAGATCGTGGGTTCATCGGTGGTGTAATGGTTAGTGTGGTCACCTCGAGTGTGGTAGATCATGGGTTCATCGGTGGTGTAATGGTTAGTGTGGTCACCTCGAGTGTGGTAGATCATGGGTTCATCAGTGGTGTAATGGTTAATGTGGTCACCTCGAGTGCAGTAGATCATGGGTTCATCGGTGGTGTAATGGTTAGTGTGGTCACCTCGAGTGCAGTAGATCATGGGTTCATCGGTGGTGTAATGGTTAGTGTGGTCACCTCGAGTGCAGTAGATCATGGGTTCATCGGTGGTGTAATGGTTAGTGTGGTTGTCTCGAGTGCAGTAGATCATGGGTTCATCAGTGGTGTAATGGTTAGTGTGCTCACCTCGAGTGCAGTAGATCATGGGTTCATCGGTGGTGTAATGGTTAGTGTGCTCGCCTCGAGTGCAGTAGATCATGGGTTCATCGGTGGTGTAATGGTTAGTGTGCTCACCTCGAGTGCAGTAGATCATGGGTTCATCAGTGGTGTAATGGTTAGTGTGGTCACCTCGAGTGCAGTAGATCATGGGTTCATCGGTGGTGTAATGGTTAGTGTGCTTGCCTCGAGTGCAGTAGATAATGGGTTCATCAGTGGTGTAATGGTTAGTGTGGTCACCTCGAGTGCAGTAGATCATGGGTTCATCAGTGGTGTAATGGTTAGTGTGCTCACCTCGAGTGCAGTAGATCATGGGTTCATCGGTGGTGTAATGGTTAGTGTGCTCACCTCGAGTGCAGTAGATCATGGGTTCATCGGTGGTGTAATGGTTAGTGTGCTCGCCTCGAGTGCAGTAGATCATGGGTTCATCGGTGGTGTAATGGTTAGTGTGCTCACCTCGAGTGCAGTAGATCATGGGTTCATCAGTGGTGTAATGGTTAGTGTGGTCACCTCGAGTGCAGTAGATCATGGGTTCATCGGTGGTGTAATGGTTAGTGTGCTTGCCTCGAGTGCAGTAGATAATGGGTTCATCAGTGGTGTAATGGTTAGTGTGGTCACCTCGAGTGCAGTAGATCATGGGTTCATCAGTGGTGTAATGGTTAGTGTGCTCACCTCGAGTGCAGTAGATCATGGGTTCATCGGTGGTGTAATGGTTAGTGTGCTCACCTCGAGTGCAGTAGATCATGGGTTCATCAGTGGTGTAATGGTTAGTGTGGTCACCTCGAGTGCAGTAGATCATGGGTTCATCGGTGGTGTAATGGTTAGTGTGCTCACCTCGAGTGTAGTAGATCATGGGTTCATCAGTGGTGTAATGGTTAGTGTGGTCACCTCGAGTGTAGTAGATCATGGGTTCATCGGTGGTGTAATGGTTAGTGTGCTCGCCTCGAGTGCAGTAGATCATGGGTTCATCGGTGGTGTAATGGCTAGTGTGGTCACCTCGAGTGCAGTAGATCATGGGTTCATCAGTGGTGTAGTGGTTAGTGTGCTCGCCTCGAGTGCAGTAGATCATGGGTTCATCGGTGGTGTAATGGTTAGTGTGGTCACCTCGAGTGCAGTAGATCATGGGTTCATCGGTGGTGTAATGGTTAGTGTGGTCACCTCGAGTGCAGTAGATCATGGATTCATCGGTGGTGTAATGGTTAGTGTGGTCACCTCGAGTGCAGTAGATCATGGGTTCATCTGTGGTGTAATGGTTAGTGTGCTCGCCTCGAGTGCAGTAGATCATGGGTTCATCGGTGGTGTAATGGTTAGTGTGCCCGCCTCGAGTGCAGTAGATCATGGGTTCATCGGTGGTGTAATGGTTAGTGTGCTCGCCTCGAGTGCAGTAGATCATGGGTTCATCGGTGGTGTAATGGTTAGTGTGGTCACCTCGAGTGCAGTAGATCATGGGTTCATCAGTGGTGTAATGGTTAGTGTGCTCGCCTCGAGTGCAATAGATCATGGGTTCATCGGTGGTGTAATGGTTAGTGTGCCCGCCTCGAGTGCAGTAGATCATGGGTTCATCGGTGGTGTAATGGTTAGTGTGCTCGCCTCGAGTGCAGTAGATCATGGGTTCATCGGTGGTGTAATGGTTAGTGTGGTCACCTCGAGTGCAGTAGATCATGGGTTCATCAGTGGTGTAATGGTTAGTGTGCTCGCCTCGAGTGCAGTAGATCATGGGTTCATCGGTGGTGTAATGGTTAGTGTGGTCACCTCGAGTGCAGTAGATCATGGGTTCATCGGTGGTGTAATGGTTAATGTGGTCACCTCGAGTGCAGTAGATCATGGGTTCATCGGTGGTATAATTGTTAGTGTGCTCACCTCGAGTGCAGTAGATCATGGGTTCATCGGTGGTGTAATGGTTAGTGTGCTCGCCTCGAGTGCAGTAGATCATGGGTTCATCAATGGTGTAATGGTTAGTGTGGTCACCTCGAGTGCAATAGATCATGGGTTCATCGGTGGTGTAATGGTTAGTGTGCTCGCCTCGAGTGCAATAGATCATGGGTTCATCAATGGTAATGGTTAGTGTGGTCACCTCGAGTGCAATAGATCATGGGTTCATCGGTGGTGTAATGGTTAGTGTGGTCACCTCGATTGCAATAGATCATGGGTTCATCGGTGGTGTAATGGTTAGTGTGGTCACCTCGAGTGCAATAGATCATGGGTTCATCGGTGGTGTAATGGTTAGTGTGCTCGCCTCGAGTGCAATAGATCATGGGTTCATCGGTGGTGTAATGGTTAGTGTGGTCACCTCGAGTGCAATAGATCATGGGTTCATCGGTGGTGTAATGGTTAGTGTGGTCACCTCGAGTGCAATAGATCATGGGTTCATCAGTGGTGTAATGGTTAGTGTGCTCACCTCGAGTGCAATAGATCATGGGTTCATCGGTGGTGTAATGGTTAGTGTGGTCATCTCGAGTGCAGCAGATCATGGGTTCATCAGTGGTGTAATGGTTAGTGTGCTCGCCTCGAGTGCAATAGATCATGGGTTCATCGGTGGTGTAATGGTTAGTGTGGTCACCTCGAGTGCAATAGATCATGGGTTCATCGGTGGTGTAATGGCTAGTGTGGTCACCTCGAGTGCAATAAATCATGGGTTCATCAGTGGTGTAATGGTTAGTGTGGTCACCTCGAGTGCAATAGATCATGGGTTCATCGGTGGTGTAATGGTTAGTGTGGTCACCTCGAGTGCAATAGATCATGGGTTCATCAGTGGTGTAATGGTTAGTGTGGTCACCTAGAGGGCAGTAGATCATGGGTTCATCAGTGGTGTAATGGTTAGTGTGGTCACCTCGAGTGCAATAGATCATGGGTTCATCGGTGGTGTAATGGTTAGTGTGCTCGCCTCGAGTGCAGTAGATCATGGGTTCATCAATGGTGTAATGGTTAGTGTGGTCACCTCGAGTGCAATAGATCATGGGTTCATCAGTGGTGTAATGGTTAGTGTGCTCGCCTCGAGTGCAATAGATCATGGGTTCATCGGTGGTGTAATGGTTAGTGTGGTCACCTCGAGTGCAGTAGATCATGGGTTCATCAGTGGTGTAATGGTTAGTGTGCTCGCCTCGAGTGCAATAGATCATGGGTTCATCGGTGGTGTAATGGTTAGTGTGGTCACCTCGAGTGCAGTAGATCATGGGTTCATCAGTGGTGTAATGGTTAGTGTGCTCGCCTCGAGTGCAATAGATCATGGGTTCATCGGTGGTGTAATGGTTAGTGTGCTTGCCTCGAGTGCAATAGATCATGGGTTCATCAGTGGTGTAATGGTTAGTGTGGTCACCTCGAGTGCAGTAGATCATGGGTTCATCAGTGGTGTAATGGTTAGTGTGCTTGCCTCGAGTGCAATAGATCATGGGTTCATCGGTGGTGTAATGGTTAGTGTGCTCACCTCGAGTGCAGTAGATCATGGGTTCATCGGTGGTGTAATGGTTAGTGTGCTTGCCTCGAGTGCAATAGATCATGGGTTCATCGGTGGTGTAATGGTTAGTGTGCTCACCTCGAGTGCAGTAGATTATGGGTTCATCAGTGGTGTAATGGTTAGTGTGCTCGCCTCGAGTGCAATAGATCATGGGTTCATCAGTGGTGTAATGGTTAGTGTGCTCACCTCGAGTGCAGTAGATCATGGGTTCATCAGTGGTGTAATGGTTAGTGTGCTCACCTCGAGTGCAGTAGATCATGGGTTCATCGGTGGTGTAATGGTTAGTGTGCTTGCCTCGAGTGCAGTAGATCATGGGTTCATCGGTGGTGTAATGGTTAGTGTGGTCACCTCGAGTGCAGTAGATCATGGGTTCATCAGTGGTGTAATGGTTAGTGTGCTCGCCTCGAGTGCAATAGATCATGGGTTCATCAGTGGTGTAATGGTTAGTGTGGTCACCTCGAGTGCAGTAGATCATGGGTTCATCAGTGGTGTAATGGTTAGTGTGGTCACCTCGAGTGCAGTAGATCATGGGTTCATCGGTGGTGTAATGGTTAGTGTGGTCGCCTTGAGTGCAGTAGATCATGGGTTCATCAGTGGTGTAATGGTTAGTGTGCTCGCCTCGAGTCCAATAGATCATGGGTTCATCAGTGGTGTAATGGTTAGTGTGGTCGCCTCGAGTGCAGTAGATCATGGGTTCATCGGTGGTGTAATGGTTAGTGTGGTCACCTCGAGGGCAGTAGATCATGGGTTCATCGGTGGTGTAATGGTTAGTGTGCTCGCCTCGAGTGCAGTAGATCATGGGTTCATCGGTGGTGTAATGGTTAGTGTGCTCACCTCGAGTGTAGTAGATCATGGGTTCATCGGTGGTGTAATGGTTAGTGTGCTCGCCTCGGTGGTGTAATGGTTAGTGTACTTGCCTCGAGTGCAGTAGATCATGGGTTCATCGGTGGTGTAATGGTTAGTGTGCTCGCCTCGAGTGCAGTAGATCATGGGTTCATCGGTGGTGTAATGGTTAGTGTGCTTGCCTCGAGTGCAATAGATCATGGGTTCATCGGTGGTGTAATGGTTAGTGTGCTCACCTCGAGTGCAGTAGATTATGGGTTCATCAGTGGTGTAATGGTTAGTGTGCTCGCCTCGAGTGCAGTAGATCATGGGTTCATCAGTGGTGTAATGGTTAGTGTGCTCACCTCGAGTGCAGTAGATCATGGGTTCATCAGTGGTGTAATGGTTAGTGTGCTCACCTCGAGTGCAGTAGATCATGGGTTGATCGGTGGTGTAATGGTTAGTGTGCTTGCCTCGAGTGCAATAGATCATGGGTTCATCGGTGGTGTAATGGTTAGTGTGGTCACCTCGAGTGCAGTAGATCATGGGTTCATCAGTGGTGTAATGGTTAGTGTGCTCGCCTCGAGTGCAGTAGATCATGGGTTCATCAGTGGTGTAATGATTAGTGTGCTCGCCTCGAGTGCAATAGATCATGGGTTCATCGGTGGTGTAATGGTTAGTGTGGTCACCTCGAGTGCAGTAGATCATGGGTTCATCGGTGGTGTAATGGTTAGTGTGGTCACCTCGAGTGCAGTAGATCATGGGTTAATCGGTGGTGTAATGGTTAGTGTGGTCGCCTCGAGTGCAGTAGATCATGGGTTCATTGGTGGTGTAATGGTTAGTGTGGTCACCTCGAGTGCAGTAGATCATGGGTTCATCGGTGGTGTAATGGTTAGTGTGGTCACCTCGAGTGCAGTAGATCATGGGTTCATCAGTGGTGTAATGGTTAGTGTGCTCGCCTCGAGTGCAGTAGATCATGGGTTCATCGGTGGTGTAATGGTTAGTGTGCTTGCCTCGAGTGCAATAGATCATGGGTTCATCGGTGGTGTAATGGTTAGTGTGGTCACCTCGAGTGCAGTAGATCATGGGTTCATCGGTGGTGTAATGGTTAGTGTGGTCACCTCGAGTGCAGTAGATCATGGGTTCATCAGTGGTGTAATGGTTAGTGTGCTTGCCTCGAGTGCAATAGATCATGGGTTCATCGGTGGTGTAATGGTTAGTGTGCTTGCCTCGAGTGCAGTAGATCATGGGTTCATCGGTGGTGTAATGGTTAGTGTGCTCACCTCGAGTGCAGTAGATCATGGGTTCATCGGTGGTGTAATGGTTAGTGTGCTCGCCTCGAGTGCAGTAGATCATGATTTCATCGGTGGTGTAATGGTTAGTGTGCTTGCTTCGAGTGTGGTAGATCATGGGTTCATCGGTGGTGTAATGGTTAGTGTGGTCACCTCGAGGGCAGTAGATCATGGGTTCATCAGTGGTGTAATGGTTAGTGTGCTCACCTCGAGTGCAGTAGATCATGGGTTCATCGGTGGTGTAATGGTTAGTGTGGTCACCTCGAGGGCAGTAGATCATGGGTTCATCAGTGGTGTAATGGTTAGTGTGCTCGCCTCGAGTGCAGTAGATCATGGGTTCATCGGTGGTGTAATGGTTAGTGTGCTCACCTCGAGTGTAGTAGATCATGGGTTCATCGGTGGTGTAATGGTTAGTGTGCTCGCCTCGGTGGTGTAATGGTTAGTGTACTTGCCTCGAGTGCAGTAGATCATGGGTTCATCGGTGGTGTAATGGTTAGTGTGCTCGCCTCGAGTGCAGTAGATCATGGGTTCATCGGTGGTGTAATGGTTAGTGTGCTCACCTCGAGTGCAGTAGATCATGGGTTCATCGGTGGTGTAATGGTTAGTGTGCTCGCCTCGAGTCCAATAGATCCTGGGTTCATCGGTGGTGTAATGGTTAGTGTGCTTGCCTCGAGTGCAGTAGATCATGGGTTCATTGGTGTTGTAATGGTTAGTGTGCTTGCCTCGAGTGCAGTAGATCATGGGTTCATCGGTGGTGTAATTGTTAAGTGTGCTTGCCTCGAGTGCAGTAGATCATGGGTTCATTGGTGGTGTAATGGTTAGTGTGCTTGCCTCGAGTGCAGTAGATCATGGGTTCATTGGTGGTGTAATGGTTAGTGTGCTTGCCTCGAGTGCAGTAGATCATGGGTTCATTGGTGGTGTAATGGTTAGTGTGCTTGCCTCGAGTGCAGTAGATCATGGGTTCACCAGTGGTGTAATTGTTAAGTGTGCTCACCTCAAGTGTAGTAGATCATGGGTTCATCGGTGGTGTAATGGTTAGTGTGCTTGCCTCGAGTGCAGTAGATCATGGGTTCATCGGTGGTGTAATTGTTAGTTTGCTTGCCTCGAGTGCAGTAGATCATGTGTTCGAGCCCTGTTCGGGTCAAACCAAAGACTATAAAATTGGTATCTGTTGCTTCTCCACTAAGCACGCAGCATTAAGGAGTAAGAACAAAGACTGGTTGGCTCAGAATCAGAATAATGTGTCGGAGTGGGCCAACATGTCTACCAGAGGACTGTTGTTTCAGTGAGCAAGCGCCATAAAAATCCGACTAAGCATGTTGGCCTAATACAAAGCAGACCTCATCATCATCTCATTGAAAATTTACTTGTTCTCACAGTGATATAGCTGGAAAATTGCTAAGTTGGCATTAAACAAATTATTATTGACAACTACCAGTAATGTCTGTCTTGACCTTGAAAACTGTTGTTCTTCTATACACATGTATATATATATATATATAACTGTAATTATATATATAAGAAAAGTTTGAAAATATCACAAACTGTAATTAGAAGGACAGACTAATAATGGGAAAAAGAAAGAAGACAACTAATGGTCGGTAAAAAAATACCGGTACATAAAAAAACCCTGAAAATCTGGAGTGAACTCAGGTGCTCCAGAATGGTAAGCAATTCCTGCTCCATTAGTTGCACCCGTTGTGTTACTATTAAATGACACGAACATCATTTGATATGGAAAACAAATATGCTAAGATTCACTAACATAAAGACGTAACTCTAGCAAACATTTTTTCCAGGTGTACATTTTTGTCCCTCTGCCTAAACTAGCTACTGGCAAGATTTTGAAAGTGGTGTTTTCATTGGTTAACCTAAAGTTCACTGGAACAAAAGGTTAAATCAAGATATGTCGGTGGTTTATTGACCATGTAGTGTTCAATGTATGATATTAATCATATTTTAATGTAAAATAATCGTAAATGTTTGGTTCTTGTTATTAGGTGAATGAATCTGTATTGATACATTGAAAGAAATAATCTGTATTGATACATTGAAAGAAATAATCTTCAAGACTATTGTGCCCTTTTTCATACAGCATAGGAAGTTTACTTTAATTGGTGCAAAAGTTTCCAATCTAGCACACAAAAATAAAAACATTCGTAAATATTTTGCGCTTTGCAAAATAATTCTTCCATTATGTTAAAGTATACATTATCATTCAGACTTCATTCGCAATGTCAGTTAACCCATGGCTGATCTTGCTCTGATACTTTCCAATCATCATCTGTGGGTCAATTAAAAAAATTACATTCCTTTCGAAATTATTACATAACACTACTCTAATTTCATAATTGGTTGGTAGGTCGAAAATATAAAAATTTCAATACAAAACCATGATTTTTGTAGCCTATCCAATAAGTTACCGGTACCAAGCTTTCTTTGCTCCAGCAGAATGTCATATAAATTAAAATACTTCCTGTCCCCAAAACCAATCAAATTCAATGATTTGTACATGAATATGAAGAATTTGCTAACAACATCTTAGGTTTTGACCAGCTTAGTTTGTACTTTTCAAAAGCTAACAGATTCTTAGGTTTTGACCAGCTTAGTTTGTGGTACAACTACTTACCAAAAGCTAACACCATCTTAGGTTTTGACCAGCTTAGTTTGTACTTTTCAAAAGCTAACAGATTCTTAGGTTTTGACCAGCTGAGATTGTGGTACAACTACTTACCAAAAGCTAACAACATCTTAGGTTTTGACCAGCTTAGATTGTGGTACAACTACTTACCAAAAGATAACAACATCTTAGGTTTTGACCAGCTTAGTTTGTGGTACAACTACTTACCAAAAGCTAACAACATCTTAGGTTTTGACCAGCTTAGATTGTGGTACAACTACTTACCAAAAGCTAACAACATCTTAGGTTTTGACCAGCTTAGATTGTGGTACAACTACTTACCAAAAGATAACAACATCTTAGGTTTTGACCAGCTTAGATTGTGGTACAACTACTTACCAAAAGCTAACAACATCAAAGGTTTTGACCAGCTTAGATTGTGGTACAACTACTTACCAAAAGCTAACAACATCTTAGGTTTTGACCAGCTTAGATTGTGGTACAACTACTTACCAAAAGCTAACAACATCTTAGGTGTTGACCAGCTTAGATTGTGGTACAACTACTTACCAAAAGCTAACAACATCTTAGGTTTTGACCAGCTTAGATTGTGGTACAACTACTTACCAAAAGATAACAACATCTTAGGTTTTGACCAGCTTAGTTTGTGGTACAACTACTTACCAAAAGCTAACAACATCTTAGGTTTTGACCAGCTTAGTTTGTGGTACAACTACTTACCAAAAGATAACAACATCAAAGGTTTTGACCAGCTTAGATTGTGGTACAACTACTTACCAAAAGATAACAACATCTTAGGCTTTGACCAGCTTAGATTGTGGTACAACTACTTACCAAAAGCTAACAACATCTTAGGTTTTGACCAGCTTAGATTGTGGTACAACTACTTACCAAAAGCTAACAACATCTTAGGTTTTGACCAGCTTAGATTGTGGTACAACTACTTACCAAAAGATAACAACATCTTAGGTTTTGACCAGCTTAGTTTGTGGTACAACTACTTACCAAAAGCTAACAACATCTTAGGTTTTGACCAGCTTAGATTGTGGTACAACTACTTACCAAAAGATAACAACATCAAAGGTTTTGACCAGCTTAGATTGTGGTACAACTACTTACCAAAAGCTAACAACATCTTAGGTTTTGACCAGCTTAGATTGTGGTACAACTACTTACCAAAAGATAACAACATCAAAGGTTTTGACCAGCTTAGATTGTGGTACAACTACTTACCAAAAGATAACAACATCAAATGTTTTGTCCAGCTTAGATTGTGGTACAACTACTTACCAAAAGCTAACAACATCTTAGGCTTTGACCAGCTTAGATTGTGGTACAACTACTTACCAAAAGATAACAACATCAAAGGTTTTAACCAGCTTAGATTGTGGTACAACTACTTACCAAAAGCTAACAACATCTTAGGTTTTGACCAGCTTAGATTGTGGTACAACTACTTACCAAAAGATAACAACATCTTAGGTTTTGACCAGCTTAGTTTGTGGTACAACTACTTACCAAAAGAAAACAACATCAAAGGTTTTGACCAGCTTAGATTGTGGTACAACTACTTACCAAAAGCTAACAACGTCTTAGGTTTTGACCAGCTTAGATTGTGGTACAACAACTTACCAAAAGCTAACAACATCAAATGTTTTGACCAGCTTAGATTGTGGTACAACTACTTACCAAAGGCTAACAACATCTTAGGCTTTGACCAGCTTAGATTGTGGTACAACTACTTACCAAAAGCTAACAACATCTTAAGCTTTGACCAGCTTAGATTGTGGTACAACTACTTACCAAAAGCTTACAACATCAAAGGTTTTGACCAGCTTAGATTGTGGTACAACTACTTACCAAAAGCTAACAACATCTTAAGCTTTGACCAGCTTAGAATGTGGTACAACTACTTACCAAAAGCTAACAACATCTTAGGCTTTGACCAGCTTAGATTGTGGTACAACTACTTACCAAAAGCTAACAACATCTTAGGCTTTGACGAGCTGAGATTGTGGTACAACTACTTACCAAAAGATAACAACAGCAAATGTTTTGTCCAGCTTAGATTGTGGTACAACTACTTACCAAAAGATAACAACATCAAAGGTTTTGACCAGCTTAGATTGTGGTACAACTACTTACCAAAAGATAACAACATCTTAGGTTTTGACCAGCTTAGATTGTGGAACAACTACTTACCAAAAGCTAACAACATCTTAGGTTTTGACCAGCTTAGTTTGTGGTACAACTACTTACCAAAAGCTAACAACATCTTAGGTTTTGACCAGCTTAGATTGTGGTACAACTACTTACCAAAAGCTAACAACATCTTAGGTTTTGACCAGCTTAGTTTGTGGTACAACTACTTACCAAAAGAAAACAACATCAAAGGTTTTGACCAGCTTAGATTGTGGTACAACTACTTACTAAAAGCTAACAACATCTTAGGTTTTGACCAGCTTAGATTGTGGTACAACAACTTACCAAAAGCTAACAACATCAAATGTTTTGACCAGCTTAGATTGTGGTACAACTACTTACCAAAGGCTAACAACATCTTAGGCTTTGACCAGCTTAGATTGTGGTACAACTACTTACCAAAAGCTAACAACATCTTAAGCTTTGACCAGCTTAGATTGTGGTACAACTACTTACCAAAAGCTTACAACATCAAAGGTTTTGACCAGCTTAGAATGTGGTACAACTACTTACCAAAAGCTAACAACATCTTAGGCTTTGACCAGCTTAGATTGTGGTACAACTACTTACCAAAAGCTAACAACATCTTAGGCTTTGACCAGCTGAGATTGTGGTACAACTACTTACCAAAAGCTAACAACATCAAAGGTTTTCACCAGATTAGATTGTGGTACAACTACTTACCAAAAGCTAACAACATCTTAGGCTTTAACCAGCTTAGATTGTGGTACAATTACTTACCAAAAGCTTACAACATCTTAGGTTTTGATCAGCTCAGATTGTAGTACAACTACTTACCAAAAGCCTACAACATCCTAGGTTTTGACCAGCTTAGATTGTGGTACAATTACTTACCAAAAGATAACAACATCTTAGGTTTTGACCAGCATAGATTGTAGTACAACTTCTTACCAAAAGCTAACAACATCTTAGGCTTTGACCAGCTTAGATTGTGGTACAACTACTTCCCAAAAGCTAACAAAATCTTAGGCTCTGACCAGCTGAGATTGTGGTACAACTACTTACCAAAAGCTAACAACATCTTAGGTTCTGACCAGCTGAGATTGTGGTACAACTACTTACCAAAAGCTAACAACATCTTAGGTTTTGACCAGCTTAGATTGTGGTACAACTACTTACCAAAAGCTAACAACATCTTAGGTTTTGACCAGCTTAGATTGTGGTACAACTACTTACCAAAAGCTAACAACATCAAAGGTTTTGACCAGCTTAGATTGTGGTACAACTACTTACCAAAAGCTAACACCATCTTAGGTTTTGACCAGCTTAGATTGTGGTACAACTACTTACCAAAAGCTAACAACATCAAAGGTTTTGACCAGCTTAGATTGTGGAACAACTACTTACCAAAAGCTAACAACATCTTAGGTTTTGACCAGCTTAGATTGTGGTACAACTACTTACCAAAAACTAACAACATCTTAGGTTTTGACCATCTTAGATTGTGGTACAACTACTTACCAAAAGCTAACAACATCAAAGGTTTTGACCAGCTTAGTTTGTGGTACAACTACTTACCAAAAGCTAACAACATCAAAGGTTTTGACCAGCTTAGATTGTGGTACAACTACTTACCAAAAGATAACAACATCTTAGGTTTTGACCAGCTTAGATTGTGGTACAACTACTTACCAAAAGCTAACAACATCTTAGGTTTTGACCAGCTTAGATTGTGGTACAACTACTTACCAAAAGCTAACAACATCTTAGGTTTTGACCAGCTTAGATTGTGGTACAACTACTTACCAAAAGCTAACAACATCTTAGGTTTTGACCAGCTGAGATTGTGGTACAACTACTTACCAAAAGCTAACAACATCTTAGGCTTTGACCAGCTGAGATTGTGGTACAACTACTTACCAAAAGCTAACAACATCTTAGGTTTTGATCAGCTTAGATTGTAGTACAACTACTTACCAAAAGCTTACAACATCAAAGGTTTTGACCAGCTTAGATTGTGGTACAACTACCAACCAAAAACTAACAACATCAAAGGTTTTGACCAGCTTAGATTGTGGTACAACTACTTACCAAAAGCTTACAACATCAAAGGTTTTGACCAGCTTAGATTGTGGTACAACTACCAACCAAAAACTAACAACATCAAAGGTTTTGACCAGCTTAGATTGTGGTACAACTACTTACCAAAAGCTTACAACATCTTATGTTTTGACCAGCTTAGATTGTGGTACAATTACTTACCAAAAGCTAACAACATCTTAGGTTTTGACCAGCATAGATTGTAGTACAACTTCTTACCAAAAGCTAACAATGTCTTAGGTTTTGACCACCTTAGATTGTGGTACAACTACTTACCAAAAGTTAACAACATCTTAGGCTCTGACCAGCTGAGATTGTGTTACAACTACTTACCAAAAGCTAACAACATCTTAAGTTTTGACCAGCTTAGATTATGGTACAACTACCAACCAAAAACTAACAACATCTTAGGCTTTGACCAACTTAGATTGTGGTATAACTACTTACCAAAAGCTAACAACATCTTAGGCCTTGACCAGCTGAGATTGTGGTACAACTACTTACCAAAAGATAACAACATCTTAGGTTTTGACCAGCTTAGATTGTAGTTAAACTACTTACTAAAAGCGAACAACATCTTAGGCTTTGACCAGCTTAGATTGTGGTACAACTACTTACCAAAAGCTAACAACATCTTAGGTTCTGACCAGCTGAGATTGTGGTACAACTACTTACCAAAAGTTAACAACATCTTAGGTTTTGACCAGCTTAGATTGTGGTACAACTACTTACCAAAAGATAACAACATCTTAGGTTTTGACCAGCTGAGATTGTGGTACAACTACTTACCAAAAGTTAACAACATCTTAGGTTTTGACCAGCTTAGATTGTGGTACAACTACTTACCAAAAGATAACAACATCAAAGGTTTTGACCAGCTTAGATTGTGGTACAACTACTTACCAAAAGATAACAACATCTTAGGTTTTGACCAGCTTAGATTGTGGTACAACTACTTACCAAAAGATAACAACATCTTAGGTTTTGACCAGCTTAGATTGTGGTAGAACTACTTACCAAAAGCTAACAACATCAAAGGTTTTGACCAGCTTAGTTTGTGGTACAACTACTTACCAAAAGATAACAACATCTTAGGTTTTGACCAGCTTAGATTGTGGTAGAACTACTTACCAAAAGCTAACAACATCTTAGGTTTTGACCAGCTTAGATTGTGGTACAACTACTTACCAAAAGATAACAACATCTTAGGTTTTGACCAGCTTAGATTGTGGTACAACTACTTACCAAAAGCTAACAACATCAAAGGTTTTGACCAGCTTAGTTTGTGGTACAACTACTTACCAAAAGATAACAACATCTTAGGTTTTGACCAGCTTAGATTGTGGTACAACTTCTTACCAAAAGCTAACAACATCAAAGGTTTTGACCAGCTTAGATTGTGGTACAACTACTTACCAAAAGCTAACAACATCTTAGGTTTTGACCAGCTTAGATTGTGGTACAACTACTTACCAAAAGCTAACAACATCTTAGGTTTTGACCAGCTTAGGTTGATCACTACGAAGTTAACAGTAAATTCTTCATTTGTGTCCTTCAACTGGATGTAATTCCAAAAACAATAATAAGTTGCTGAAATACAAAATCATCACTCAGAGAAATTGACAAAACATGATTATTTTTATAAATTAAAACTTATCTCAATCAACATTTTTTTTTTAAATGTTAGATAAACAAAATACTGTAAAGTTATAAGAACTGTTGTAGGTTCATAACCATTCTGCATTAGTGGAGATCTCCTTTAGTTAGTAGAACATTGGCTTACAATGTGCGAGGTTTCTGAATCTTATCAGGAACATTACATTTTATTTGATAAAGTATGCTCTACTGCTACAACACCTTAGACTGTTTTGCATAAGGGCTGTTTCAAACAAAAATGGCTCCAACATGTGAAAAAAATGTCCAAATTAAACTCACTCCTAAAATCTTTCTGCTGATAATTTTCAATGTTGTATACATTGAAGTAAATGAAACAAGAAAGAAACTATGAACAGTTAAGCAATAAATTTTTAAGAACCTTTTATTGAACACAAATTGGCATGAAAAACATGTAAAACACATACTTATTCTATATCAGTTAAACAATCTTTAGTCTCAATTATTTTGTATAATGGTTTTTCAAACAATGTAACTGATATAAATGACTTTTTGTGCAAAATATTGGGTTATTGGTAGTTTTTTAGTTTTTCTTAAAAGCTATTTTTATGAAAAATTCTCAATATTTTTGTCCAATCTACCTGATAAAGTTTTTATTATCAAAATAATAACGAATATTTTTACTTAAGACAGCAAAATTGTCAAACTTTAAAGTTAAGTAGCCATTTGTAAAAAAAAATCACAATGATTCTTTGAACGATCGCAAAATAATTGGTTGTAGAAAAAACATTTTGTCTATTTTTGTTGCACTCCTGACATTTTATAATAAAGAAAAAAAAAGAAGAAAATATCACATTTTAAAATGCCAACATTGAACAGTGATTACTGTTAACTCATACAAATATAATCTTTACCTGTTTCAATGAAATATTTGTACAGAAATGACAGTATTTGGAAATTTGTAACAATTTTTTGCCATACCCACTTCTTTAATACCCAGTTTTAGCAGCAATATTTTTAATTACATTTGAAAATTTGTATTATACCACTCTAATATATTAGATAAATCATAAAGAAATAATTATAATATTTTTATAGGCTAGAAAAGGCAATTTATTATAAATTATCATTATTTTATCAATGGTACTATTTTATCAGGATATGTTGCACTCCTGACATTATATTGCCATCAAGAAAAAGAAGAGTTATTAACTTAAAAACAATTCACAGGGGAAAAAATCAGTTGGTGTTCTTTCAAGCATTAGTTTGACCAAGTTTTAATGATAATTGTTTCTTAAAGTAACATTTTTTTAGTTATTTGTAACATGTTTACAGCCATACTTCTCGAAAATTCCAACTTATTTTTGAAATATACTATACAAAAACATTTAAAACATGTATTAATCTAAATTAATATTGAAAATAGATGTTTAATGTACAATTAAAAGTATTTTTTGGATACTTAGAAAATTGATTATATCAAATTTCAATGATTTTTAAATATTTATGTCAGGAGTGCAACATTTACATGGTCAACTATAAATTATCTATAAGAAAATAGATAAATGCATTTATCATAAACTTTATCAAGTCAATTAATCTCCAATAGCTAATGAACCTAGAAAACATGTTCCCTTGTCAGAGAATGTCTCTAGTATTAATACCTAATAGATATTAAAGCATGAGACCATTTAAAATGAACAAAAATGCTTTATTACATAAAATTAAAAGCACATAAAATGCTATTGGCACTTTTAATTTTTTCAAACATTATTCTAAACTTGACAGAATCTCATTTTATTTAAATCATCCATATAAAAAGCTATAATTTAGACTGTATAGAAGATCACTTAAAACTAGTTGCACTCCTGACATGAATCAAATGCTTCTGTGAGAGATATTTTATGTATTTCAAACAGGTAAATGGGTTTTATCTGTTCTCTTGGTCAGTCTCTGTTGCAATAGAAAGACAAATGTGATTTTAGTTACATTTAAAAGAAAATATGTCTAAGAAAATATCAAATGTTGCACTCCTGACATTTGAGGGTGCTGCCTTTAATGTGACATTCTTGGCCTTACTACTGATTTTAGTGTATCCTTTAACTATGGTTTTGAAGCAGCAATGATGTATTAAGGTTTATTTATACCCCATATCTTTGAAAACTAAAAGACAACATTTCTACAATGTAATTTAGGAAAACTTGCATAAATGTTTGTTGCACTCCTGACTAGGTACATCTTTTTTACAAAGCCATATTTTTATGCAATAATAAATGTGAAGCATGATCTATTGCTATCTTAAAGTATGTCAACATATCAAAGTTTGTGATGAATTAGATTTTGATAACATATTGTTTGATTTAGCGCTGTGGTAGGTTGTTGAAAATTAAGGATTTTTTAAAGTGTCACAAAAAAGTGTTGCACTCCTGACAATTTTGACATGTTTTTTGGACATATTTTTTTTGTTATTCTAGATATCATAAAGATTTTTTGCAGTAACAAACATCAAATCATTACAGATCTTTTGACTATTTAGATCCAATAAAATCATAAATATGAGTATATTAGACAGCTATAGCAGTAGGAGCCATTTATTTTGAAACTGCCCATATTTGATTCAAATAGTCCCAACATTATTAAAACCACTTTCAGAAACATAATCTCTGAATTTTTCCATAAAACGACTTGGGTGATCAACAATTTGTAATTTTAAGTCATTATATATGTCTACAAATGTTGCCTTACTAAGATAAAAATCCTTTTAATTCATATAAAACAGGCCATAATTCCTGCTATCACCCTCTACCTCATACTAGTAAATTACATGGTATACTGTCAATTTATTTTTATTTACTGAATATTAATTTTACCTATTTTCATTGGTTCTATCAAACCACAAAATTAACTCCATACGGAAAGTCTTAAAGAGGCTACCGTCATCGTGATCATATGGTAGTTGTCTATCACTATTAACGTTGTGAGTTTGAATCTCGCTCAGGCGAGGTGTACTTGGTACAAAATCATCTGATAAAGTTTGTCAGTGACTTGCGACAGGTTGGTGGTTTTCTCCAGGTACTCCGGTTTCCTCCACCAATAAAACTGACCACTACAATATATATAACTGAAATATTGTTGAAAGTGGCGTTACACACCATCAAACAAACAAACACAAACGAAAGTCTTAAAGAAGAGGAGAAGTCATTTGCAAGTATCAAAAAACAAAAATTCAAATGTCAATGAACATCTCAGTTTCTGCCATGAAAAGTTACAAAAATAAAGGACATCACAGTACTAGTAAGGAAAGTTTGAAGGTACCAAAGGGGTAGTCATAGCAAACAAGATCATATCGTCTGCTATCACAGGGGTAATCATAGCAAACTAGATCATATTGTCTGCTATCAAAGGGGTAATCATAGCAAACAAGATCATATCGTCTGCTATCACAGGGGTAATCATAGCAAACTAGATCATATCGTCTGCTACCAAAGGGGTAGTCATAGCAAACAAGATCATATCGTCTGCTATCACAGGGGTAATCATAGCAAACTAGATCATATTGTCTGCTATCAAAGGGGTAATCATAGCAAACTAGATCATATCGTCTGCTATCACAGGGGTAATCATAGCAAACTAGATCATATTGTCTACTACCAAAGGGGTAATCATAGCAAACTAGATCATATTGTCTGCTATCAAAGGGGTAATCATAACAAACTAGATCATATTGTCTGCTATCAAAGGGGTAATCATAACAAACTAGATCATATCGTCTGCTATCACAGGGGTAATCATAGCAAACTAGATCATATTGTCTGCTATCAAAGGGGTAATCATAGCAAACTAGATCATATCGTCTGCTATCACAGGGGTAATCATAGCAAACTAGATCATATTGTCTACTACCAAAGGGGTAATCATAGCAAACTAGATCATATTGTCTGCTATCAAAGGGGTAATCATAACAAACTAGATCATATTGTCTGCTATCAAAGGGGTAATCATAACAAACTAGATCATATTGTCTGCTATCAAAGGGGTAATCATAACAAACTAGATCATATTGTCTGCTATCAAAGGGGTAATCATAACAAACTAGATCATATTGTCTGCTATCAAAGGGGTAATCATAACAAACAAGATCATATCGTCTGCTATCACAGGGGTAATCATAGCAAACTAGATCATATTGTCTGCTATCAAAGGGGTAATCATAGCAAACTAGATCATATCGTCTGCTATCACAGGGGTAATCATAGCAAACTAGATCATATTGTCTACTACCAAAGGGGTAATCATAGCAAACTAGATCATATTGTCTGCTATCAAAGGGGTAATCATAACAAACTAGATCATATTGTCTGCTATCAAAGGGGTAATCATAACAAACTAGATCATATCGTCTGCTATCACAGGGGTAATCATAGCAAACTAGATCATATTGTCTACTATCAAAGGGGTAATCATAGCAAACTAGATCATATCGTCTGCTATCAAAGGGGTAATCATAACAAACTAGATCATATTGTCTGCTATCAAAGGGGTAATCATAGCAAACTAGACCATATTGTCTGCTATCAAAGGGGTAATCATAGCAAACTAAATCATATCGTCTGCTATCAAAGGGGTAGTCATAGCAAACTAGATGAACTGTGAGCTTAAATGCTCACTTATGATACCCCCGCTCTTCGGCAAACAGGAAGTAGGAATATGACGGGTCCAAAAACGCTTCCCACGATATGGGGTACCTATATGAAGCTTGTGACCAAATATCAGATTTCTGCCATCAATAGTTGCTGAGAAAAATGTGACGAAAAATGTGCATATATGTTCAATGTGTATAAAAACCAACTAAGTCTGCAAACAGGAAGTAGGAATCTGATGGGTCCAAAAATGCTTCCCATGATATGGGGTACCTATATGAAGCTTGTGACCAAATATCAGATTCCTGCCATCAATAGTTGCTGAGAAAAATGTGACGAAAAATGTGCATATATGTTCAATGTGTATAAAAACCAACTAAGTCGGCAAACAGGAAGTAGGAATCTGATGGGTCCAAAAACGCTACCCACAATATGGTATACCTATATGACACTTGTGACCAAATATCAGATTTCTGCCATCAACAGTTACTGAGAAAAATGCGACGAAAAATATCTTGGACGGACGGAAGGACGGACAGACGAACAGAGGTAAAACAGTATATCCCCTTCCCTCTTCAGGGAGCCGGGGTATAACTAGACCATATCGTCTGCTATCAAAGGGGTAATCATAGCAAACTAGACCATATCGTCTGCTATCAAAGGGGTAATCATAGCAAACTAGATCATATCGTCTGCTATCAAAGGGGTAATCATAGCAAACTAGACCATATCGTCTGCTATCAAAGGGGTAATCATAGCAAACTAGATCATATTGTCTGCTTTCAAAGGGGTAATCATAGCAAACTAGATAATATCGTCTGCTATCAAAGGGGTAATCATAGCAAACTAGATCATATTGTCTGCTATCAAAGGGGTAATCGTAGCAAACTAGACCATATCGTCTGCTATCAAAGGGGTAATCGTAGCAAACTAGATCATATTGTCTGCTATCAAAGGGGTAATCATAGCAAACTAGATCATATCGTCTGCTATCAAAGGGGTAATCATAGCAAACTAGATCATATTGTCTGCTATCAAAGGGGTAATCATAGCAAACTAGATCATATTGTCTGCTATCAAAGGGGTAATCATAGCAAACTAGATCATATTGTCTGCTATCAAAGGGGTAATCATAGCAAACTAGATCATATTGTCTGCTATCACCCTTCATTTTATACTGTTTACTTACCAAATCCAATTGAGCCAATAAAAGCAAAAATAGTAAACCAGACCATAATACCAGCTATCCACCTCATTATAATGATCCATATCAGTGATATTATCATCGACATGAAAATTCCTCTACAAATTAAAAAATAAAACAAAATTAAATTAAACCAGACCATAATACCTTAGTCATCTTGATGTTTGACTCAAGCAAAAAAGTTAGTTAATACAAAACATTAATGTGACTGTGATTGTAGAATTACATCAATAAAAATTGTTTTGCTTAACTTTAATATAATATCATAATATCTAAAATAAGATCTGATGTCATGTTCAGTGATATCCCCTCTTTTCAATATAAGCAATGTCTTATAAGAGGCATGAACTGCTTACTCTTCACAGGTACCTGGGTTCACCCCTGGTTTTTTTGTGGGGTCCGTGTTGCTTGTCTTTTTAGTTGTCTGTGTTGTGTTTTGTTTGTCTTTTGTCCTGTGTTTGCCCAATGTTTTCAAAGTCTCTGGGTTGCCCATTCTTGATTGCCCCTTCAATTTTCTCTGACGTTTATTTAATATCTGAATGTGTTTTTATTAGTCTCCAAAAAACATGGCCTTACAATAAAATCATCCACCATGTCGTGACAACATCTTCTATAAACTTCTCTGCATATTCTTTAGCTTTTAAATATGTTCCAAATACACTGAAAATATAAAATTTTATATCTTATATAGCCAATCTACTCTAAATACCACCTGTCTAAAGAGATCACTCTCATTATACAAATAATAAGTGATGTAGTTTATAAACCATGATATAAAGGGAACCTAGCCATGATATAAAGGGAACCTAGCCATAAAGGGCACTGATGGTTCCCTACATTGCCCATTTTAGAAATGCTTAAAAGATACTAAAGGGGTAATCAGAAGCCATCAATTGAAGGAATATGGACAATATAATCGCCAACAGAACTAGCAATGACTGACTTACACACAGTATACTGTGATGGCATTCATAAACATGTGTTTAATCTCTATTAACTAGCAAAGACTGACTGTATACTGTGATGGCATTCATAAACACGTGTTTAATCTCTATTAACTACCCAAGGGAGATAAGTCACTAATATTTTTATTTCACATAATAATTCTATGAAATTCAGTCTGGTAACTGACAATCATAATAACAACTTATCTTGTATTTGGTTGTTTATTTCTTTCTATTATTTTTTATTTCAATATAAATTTATTATAAAAAAAAAAAAAAGTAGAATGTAAATTTATGTTTTTCAATATTTGAATTTGTTCTGATTATTTCAAGATTTGATTTTCTTCTTCTCTCTTCTTTATTTGCTGATTTAAAATCAAAGGACATTATAATGTACTAGTTTTTAAAATCAAAGGACATTATAATGTACTAGTTTTTAAAATCAAAGGACATTATAATGTACTAGTTTTTAAAATCAAAGGACATTATAATGTACTAGTTTTTAAAATCAAAGGACATTATAATGTACTAGTTTTTAAAATCAAAGGACATTATAATGTACTAGTTTTTAAAATCAAAGGACATTATAATGTACTAGTTTTTAAAATCAAAGGACATTATAATGTACTAGTTTTTAAAATCAAAGGACATTATAATGTACTAGTTTTTAAAATCAAAGGACATTATAATGTACTAGTTTTTAAAATCAAAGGACATTATAATGTACTAGTTTTTAAAATCAAAGGACATTATAATGTACTAGTTTTTAAAATCAAAGGACATTATAATGTACTAGTTTTTAAAATCAAAGGACATTATAATGTACTAGTTTTTAAAATCAAAGGACATTATAATGTACTAGTTTTTAAAATCAAAGGACATTATAATGTACTAGTTTCTTAATGAAATTGTAGCAATATTCTCTGATTTCTTAATAATAAATAATATTTAGTGATTAGAAATTACAGGAATGTTCTTTGGTTCACTAATAATTACATACTAAATCAAACTAATTTTCTATAAAATTTCTTTTCACCTTTAAATTTTATACATCAAGCCAATTAATTACTTCAAAGTGATCAAAATTAACCTTTTTTACTAATTATGTATTTTGTTTTGAAAGTTATTATTAATCATGATTGTTTTAACTATTTAATTATTGATGAAGATCAAAGTGACTTAGTAATCATGTTGTTTTAACTAATCAATTATTAATGAAGATCAAAGTGATTTAATAATCCTGATTGTTTTGATTATTTAATTATTAATGAAGATCAAAGTGATTTAGTAATCATGATTGTTTTTGGTTAATTAATTATTGATTAAGATCAAAGTGATTTAGTAATCATGATTATCATTATTCACTAATCATTGATTTTATTATGATTCTAGTGATCAATGTTTGTAATTTAATGAAAAAACAACAAACAAGTGATTATTTGAAGTAGAAATAATAAGTAAGTGTAAACAATAATTAATTAAAAATAATCAATGTGATTTTTTTTTAATTTATCGAAATATAAAAAAACATATTTTGGTGAAATTCAGCATTATTTTCCTCCCATGTTAAACGTTTGTCAATGGTATTTTTCAAATTTCCCATTTAAGTTTTGAAATTATCTTACACTAAGTTTTTTAAAACACATTTTTTTTTCAACTTTAATTAATATACTATACATAAAATACAGCATTTAAATGAATGATACATCTCAAAAATAACATCATGATATAGCTGAAATACTGCTAAAGTTGGTGTTAAACACCAATCAATCAATCAATACTGCTTACTTGCTAATATCTTGCTATTGTCTTTGCTTTTTCTTACTTTTTCAACAATTTCATAATCATTAGACGGTTGTTGGGTTTTTAAAAAAAATTCTTTGTTGATACATTAAAATCTAGCGATATGATATTCAGGACGAGGTCATGTCAGGGTTCATATTTTCAACCAACTAAATCTGTTTGTCTTGTGTAATGATTGGATGATCAGAGATGAATGAAAGGTTACATGTTGTTAGATGCGTGTGTAAAATGTTTGTGAAAAAAATAAGATTCCTTTTCAGTTGGTTATATACGAAAATGTTGTAGTTTTATTTTGTTTGTTTCATGAATCAGTTTGCCTACAATTATTGATTGATTGGTGTTTAACGCCTACAATGAGGCCTGCTATGGGAAAACAATTAAAAAAAAGAAAAAGAAGAAGCGTACAATTTTTATTTTTATTTCAAAATAACACAATAAACATTCATATTTCATATAACAATAGCAAAAAAAAAAGTTCATAAAATAGCACTTTTCTATTTATAATCACAATAATAGCACAATTACAAAATCACAACATACACTGAACGTGGGCAGTTGTTAACTTCTGTTTCTTGTTGTAGGGACGGGCATTCCTGCAGCGATTACGTTTATTACCAAACCATTTTCTGACCTGTTCTTCTTTAAGACTAGCTTGCTGTGCCATGTTCTTTATGGTTGAATGATTTGGGTATGGATGGTTGATGTTGTCATGGTACCAGGTTTCCATGATCTGTATGGCTTTCTTAGATAGCACTGGTCTGGATCGCATTACTACTGGAGGAGGAGCTGGGTCGCTGTCTTGACAACTAGGTGTCGTAGGACTGGAATTCTGCAAGACTGCCATACTGTTCTGAAAAATAGAAAAAATAATTAACAAGAGTTAAAAAACACAAGAAATGAGCTTTAAACATACATATCTACAGGAGATGTGTTATTTTATGAAAAAAATATGTAAAGAAAAAGTTACTTAAAATATTTATCACTATCAGATAAACATTATTTGATGCTAAAAATAATATTATTTTTTTTTAATATTGGTTATTCTTATAAATTACTTTCAATCTTGAAATACACCATTATGTGATAAAGTGTGTCAGTGATTTACTGCAGGTCAGTGGTTTTCTCTGGGTACTCTGGTTTCCTCCACGAATAAAACTGAATGCCACGATATAACTGAAATATTGTTGAATGTGGTGTTTTACACCATAAACCTTACTTTCAATCTTGAAATAGCTTGAGCTTTATTGAAAAAATAAACACTTTAATCTATAATACCTCTACTCGGTCAATGATGAGGTGTAGATGGTTGTCATAGTAACTGTTCAGTGAAGAGTAGTAGAATGGGTAGTTTGTATACTGCTGGAGTGACTGGAAACGACTGGTCTCAAGAAGTGCTGATTGATACCGGTAAAAACTGGACAACTGTTGTATCTCAGCTGGGTAGATGAACTCGAGTTGATGGAACCGTTGTTGAAGTTGTAGTTCTCGGTTGCTGACAGTGTTTAGTTGAATTCTGGGTGGTTGAACTGTCTTAAGTAGGGAGCTTGGCATGGTGTTCCTCTTAGTCTCAGATCTGAGTAGGGACTGAAGTTCTGCAACACTGGTAGTATGGTTGATTGGTGTCGGTGAAGCAAAACCAGTCAGCGAGTTGTTGTATCTGTTGTCTGGACATGGACTACCACACATGAACGACTTAGTGAGAGATGTGACAGGAGTTGTCTGCTCCTGGATAGGAGGGTCATTAAGTAGGCTGGTCAGTAGATGGTCTAAGTAGGCATCTGGTTCTGATGTACTAGGTGTTCCATTCATGTCGTCTGCGAGTGGGTTGTCAAGGATGGTAGCTGCTATGACATCATCAAGTGTAGTAGAAGAGGTTAACTCAATTGGAGCAGGTGACTCAGCTATCATGTGGTGAAATAATTCTGTGGAGTTGGCCATTGTTGTAATAATTTAGTTTTCTTAATATTATAATGATTGAATTATTAGTACTGAATTAATACTGATTTGACCTAATAAATGGGGGTCTATTTATATGGAATTGAAATAATGGGAAATGAGTTTGGAGGGCTAACAATCAATTCTGATTGGTCAGTTTGATCAGTGATTGGTAAATAATGTTTCTGATTGGCTGATATTAATTGAAATATGTATTACTATACAACTGTGAGCTTGGGTGTAATTACTTATTTGATTTATGGAAATATATGTAAAAATAAAATTCAAGCAATTTAAAGTATGAAAGAATATTAATAATAAAACTTTGAAGAAATATAAGAAATTAGTCATTTTGTTCTCTCTCACAATAATGGAATCTAAATAATACTAAAAATTAACAATTTATAAATATCAAGTCACACCAAAATTAGGAAATAAAAAATAAACAAAAAGAATTGAATTAAAAAATTTTGTTCATTTTCTGTATTTAACTTTTTCAAATATTAAACAATTAAAATGTCATCTTCATTATTGCAGGAATATTCTTGGTAGAAGACAAACACTTTTATTATTATGGCATGCTTAATGACAACATCTAAATAAATTGTCAGCTGACATACCTACCATCAGATAACACATACATCTTGTACATTTTTTTTTGCACACTGACATTTTTGGAAGTGTTTTTTTGCAATGGCAATTTCTACTAAATAGTTTTGATTTCAGGTTATATATCTATATCAACAGAACATTATGTTTTGAAATACTATTATATTAAGATTTGAACAAGATAAGTGTTACTGTAGAAACAAAAAACAATGTTAATTTAGCAAAACTGTTTGTATGTTGTACAAATATATACTAATTTTAAATATATATATATATATATATAGCAAGTCTACACATGGCATGAATTTGTAAATACTTTTAAAATAAAATATTAAAATAATCTTATTATTCATTTATTATTACAAGTTTGAGATTTTTGTTAATTTCAAGAAAATTATTTCTAATATTATACACAAAAAAATCAAGAAAAATTTATAATTATAATTGGCTTGTATATGATTAACATTCATCAATCATTTCATTACATTAATATTAAATGTTAATCACTGTCATTAAAAGGTGATTAGGGAAACAATAAGAATTAATCATGACTTATGATCACTTTGAAGCATCTAAATAATGTCAGCTTGTATGTCATTTAAGGTGATCAGTGAATTAAAGGAAAACAATCATGAATAATAATCACTTTGATGAAAATAATCATGATTTAACATTTCTAAATTAAAGGAAACAATCATGATTAATAATCACTTTGAAGTACTTAATCAGGATTATTTATTTGTTAATCAAAGAAATCATTTATTAAATAATCAACTTACAGGAAAACCAAAAATTACAAATCATAACTTTAATCAGAATAATCATGTTATAGATTTCTTAATCATCTGTTTAATCACTTTTTTCATTACATATAAAACTATTTTGAAATATTACAAATTAATTTTTTAATCTTGAAACCAATATCTATATTCATGTAGTGATTTTTCGGACATGGGAGATAACTATGTACTACATATATGTATAGATTTTTGGTTGTAATTTTTGTCAACATGTGAGATAACTTTATTATGCACCACATATTCTTGAGTCAATATTTCTTTCCACTTATATTTATTCTGACCAGATCTGATAAAAATCATTTTAATTATAAATAGTTGTCTAGAGCTTTCATACTCATTATACATGTTCATTATTTTGCTAAAGTTAAAATTATCAATATTTTAACAAATAATGACATCAATTATTGTTCTCCACTATAGGTATCTCTTCAAACCTAATAATGACATCAATTATTGTTCTCCACTATAGGTATCCCTTCAAACCTAATAATGACATCAATTATTGTTCTCCACTATAGGTATCCCTTCAAACCTAATAATGACATCAATTATTGTTCTCCACTATAGGTATCTCTTCAAACCTAATAATGACATCAATTATTGTTCTCCACTATAGGTATCCCTTCAAACCTAATAATGACATCAATTATTGTTCTCCACTATAGGTATCCCTTCAAACCTAATAATGACATCAATTATTGTTCTCCACTATAGGTATCTCTTCAAACCTAATAATGACATCAGTTATTGTTCTCCACTATAGGTATCCCTTCAAACCTAATAATGACATCAATTATTGTTCTCCACTATAGGTATCCCTTCAAACCTAATAATGACATCAATTATTGTTCTCCACTATAGGTATCCCTTCAAACCTAATAATGACATCAATTATTGTTCTCCACTATAGGTATCCCTTCAAACCTAATAATGACATCAATTATTGTTCTCCACTATAGGTATCCCTTCAAACCTAATAATGACATCAATTATTGTTCTCTACTATAAGTATCCCTTCAAACCTAATAATGACATCAATTATTGTTCTCCACTATAGGTATCCCTTCAAACCTATTAATGACATCAATTATTGTTCTCCACTATAGGTATCCCTTCAAACCTAATAATGACATCAATTATTGTTCTCCACTATAGGTATCTCTTCAAACCTAATAATGACATCAATTATTGTTCTCCACTATAGGTATCCCTTCAAACCTAATAATGACATCAATTATTGTTCTCCACTATAGGTATCTCTTCAAACCTAATAATGACATCAATTATTGTTCTCCACTATAGGTATCTCATCAAACCTAATAATGACATCAATTATTGTTCTCCACTATAGGTATCCCTTCAAACCTAATAATGACATCAATTATTGTTCTCCACTATAGGTATCCCTTCAAACCTAATAATGACATCAATTATTGTTCTCCACTATAGGTATCCCTTCAAACCTAATAATGACATCAATTATTGTTCTCCACTATAGGTATCCCTTCAAACCTAATAATGACATCAATTATTGTTCTCCACTATAGGTATCCCTTCAAACCTAATAATGACATCAATTATTGTTCTCCACTATAAGTATCCCTTCAAACCTAATAATGACATCAATTATTGTTCTCCACTATAGGTATCCCTTCAAACCTATTAATGACATCAATTATTGTTCTCCACTATAGGTATCTCTTCAAACCTAATAATGACATCAATTATTTTCTCCACTATAGGTATCCCTTCAAACCTAATAATGACATCAATTATTGTTCTCCACTATAAGTATCCCTTCAAACCTAATAATGACATCAATTATTGTTCTCCGCTATAGGTATCCCTTCAAACCTAATAATGACATCAATTATTGTTCTCCACTATAGGTATCTCTTCAAACCTAATAATGACATCAATTATTTTCTCCACTATAGGTATCCCTTCAAACCTAATAATGACATCAATTATTGTTCTCCACTATAGGTATCCCTTCAAACCTAATAATGACATCAATTATTGTTCTCCACTATAGGTATCTCTTCAAACCTAATAATGACATCAATTATTGTTCTCCACTATAGGTATCCCTTCAAACCTAATAATGACATCAATTATTGTTCTCCACTATAAGTATCCCTTCAAACCTAATAATGACATCAATTATTGTTCTCCACTATAGGTATCTCTTCAAACCTAATAATGACATCAATTATTGTTCTCCACTATAGGTATCCCTTCAAACCTAATAATGACATCAATTATTGTTCTCCACTATAGGTATCTCTTCAAACCTAATAATGACATCAATTATTGTTCTCCACTATAGGTATCCCTTCAAACCTAATAATGACATCAATTATTGTTCTCCACTATAGGTATCTCTTCAAACCTAATAATGACATCAATTATTGTTCTCCACTATAGGTATCCCTTCAAACCTAATAATGATATCAATTATTTCCTCCACTATAGGTTTCAAACCTATAAGTATCAATGTAAAAAGGACATTTTTTTTCTTCAGAAATTGTACCTCGTAGATATTTAGCTGCATATAGTGAAACCTGTCTATGTCAAACTACATATATATGTGTATCAATAAAGTAAAATTGTATTTAAAATTATACAAAAAAATCAAGAAAAAAAATGTAATTATAATTGGTTTGTATATGATTAATGGTGATCAATCATTTCATGACATTAATTCCAAATGTTAATCACTGTCATTAAAATGTGATTAGGGAAACAATAAGAATTAATCATGACTTATGATCACTTTGAAGCATCTAAATAATGTCAGCTTGTATATCATTTAAGGTGATCAGTGAATTAAAGGAAAACAATCATGAATAATAATCACTTTGATGAAAATAATCATGATTAAAATTTCTAAATTAAAGGAATCAATCCTGATTAATAATTACTTTGAAGTACTTAATCTGGATTATTTATTTGTTAATCAAAGAAATCATTCATTTATTAATCAATTTAAAAAAAAAATCATGAGCAGGTAATAAATTTCTTATTTTTACAACAACAAAAAATAATCTCACATTATCAGATGATACTGTTAAGTACATACAGAATTATCATATCTTCAATAAATATTTTTTTATGGCAATATCTCTGAGAAAGTCGCTGTCAAAAACCATAACTAATTAATCTTATTTTTTTTCTTTAACAAGTTTTCTTTTCATCACATATAGAATTATTCTGAAATATTTCAGAATGTTTTTTTTTTTTCATCTTGAAACCAAAATCTATGTATTGATGTTGTGATTTTGCAGACATGGGAGATAACTCTATGTATAACAGATTTGTTCCCCATTAATTATCTTCCAATTTACATTTATTCTGATCAGATAAAGAATAGTATACAAAAGTCATACTGATATATTATGGTAAATGTTCTACATTTAACTAATGCTAAAATTATCAACATTTTAACCAATAATGGGATCATTTTGCCTTCCACTACAGGTATTTCTTCAAATCAATGTGAAAAGGCATATTTTTTCTTCTTCAGCAATTGTAGTTCCTAGATTTTTAGTTGAATGCTTTATAGTGAAACCTGTCTATGCCAAACAATGAATAAAGCAGATTCCTGTGTAAAACTAGGAAGAACTGTTTTAGATACTTAAAACTTATGTCTTCTCTTACAGAACTAAGAAGAACTGTTTTAGATACTTAAAACTTATGTCTTCTCTTACAGAACTAAGAAGAACTGTTTTAGATACTTAAAACGTATGTCTTCTCTTACAGAACTAAGAAGAACTGTTTTAGATACTTAAAACTTATGTCTTCTCTTACAGAACTAAGAAGAACTGTTTTAGATACTTAAAACTTATGTCTTCTCTTACAGAACTAGGAAGAACTGTTTTAGATACTTAAAACTTATGTCTTCTCTTACAGAACTAAGAACTGTTTTAGATACTTAAAACTTATGTCTTCTCTTACAGAACTAAGAAGAACTGTTTTAGATACTTAAAACTTATGTCTTCTCTTACAGAACTAAGAAGAACTGTTTTAGATACTTAAAACTTATGTCTTCTCTTACAGAACTAAGAAGAACTGTTTTAGATACTTAAAACTTATGTCTTCTCTTACAGAACTAAGAAGAACTGTTTTAGATACTTAAAACTTATGTCTTCTCTTACAGAACTAAGAAGAACTGTTTTAGATACTTAAAACTTATGTCTTCTCTTACAGAACTAAGAACTGTTTTAGATACTTAAAACTTATGTCTTCTCTTACAGAACTAAGAAGAACTGTTTTAGATACTTAAAACTTATGTCTTCTCTTACAGAACTAAGAAGAACTGTTTTAGATACTTAAAACTTATGTCTTCTCTTACAGAACTAAGAAGAACTGTTTTAGATACTTAAAACTTATGTCTTCTCTTACAGAACTAAGAAGAACTGTTTTAGATACTTAAAACTTATGTCTTCTCTTACAGAACTAGGAAGAACTGTTTTAGATACTTAAAACTTATGTCTTCTCTTACAGAACTAAAAACTGTTTTAGATACTTAAAACTTATGTCTTCTCTTACAGAACTAAGAACTGTTTTAGATACTTAAAACTTATGTCTTCTCTTACAGAACTAGGAAGAACTGTTTTAGATACTTAAAACTTATGTCTTCTCTTACAGAACTAAGAAGAACTGTTTTAGATACTTAAAACTTATGTCTTCTCTTACAGAACTAAGAAGAACTGTTTTAGATACTTAAAACTTATGTCTTCTCTTACAGAACTAAGAAGAACTGTTTTAGATACTTAAAACTTATGTCTTCTCTTACAGAACTAAGAAGAACTGTTTTAGATACTTAAAACTTATGTCTTCTCTTACAGAACTAAGAAGAACTGTTTTAGATACTTAAAACTTATGTCTTCTCTTACAGAACTAAGAAGAACTGTTTTAGATACTTAAAACTTATCTCTTCTCTTACAGAACTAAGAAGAACTGTTTTAGATACTTAAAACTTATGTCTTCTCTTACAGAACTAAGAAGAACTGTTTTAGATACTTAAAACTTATGTCTTCTCTTACAGAACTAAGAAGAACTGTTTTAGATACTTAAAACTTATGTCTTCTCTTACAGAACTAAGAAGAACTGTTTTAGATACTTAAAACTTATGTCTTCTCTTACAGAACTAAGAAGAACTGTTTTAGATACTTAAAACTTATGTCTTCTCTTACAGAACTAAGAACTGTTTTAGATACTTAAAACTTATGTCTTCTCTTACAGAACTAAGAAGAACTGTTTTAGATACTTAAAACTTATGTCTTCTCTTACAGAACTAAGAAGAACTGTTTTAGATACTTAAAACTTATATCTTCTCTTACAGAACTAAGAAGAACTGTTTTAGATACTTAAAACTTATGTCTTCTCTTACAGAACTAAGAAGAACTGTTTTAGATACTTAAAACTTATGTCTTCTCTTACGGAACTAAGAAATGTTTTAGATACTTAAAACTTATGTCTTCTCTTACAGAACTAAGAAGAACTGTTTTAGATACTTAAAACTTATGTCTTCTCTTACAGAACTAAGAAGAACTGTTTTAGATACTTAAAACTTATGTCTTCTCTTACAGAACAAAGAAGAACTGTTTTATATACTTAAAACTTATGTCTTCTCTTACAGAACTAAGAAGAACTGTTTTAGATACTTAAAACTTATGTCTTCTCTTACAGAACTAAGAACTGTTTTAGATACTTAAAACTTATGTCTTCTCTTACAGAACTAAGAAGAACTGTTTTAGATACTTAAAACTTATGTCTTCTCTTACAGAACTAAGAACTGTTTTAGATACTTAAAACTTATCTCTTCTCTTACAGAACTAAGAAGAACTGTTTTAGATACTTAAAACTTATATCTTCTCTTACAGAACTAAGAAGAACTGTTTTAGATACTTAAAACTTATGTCTTCTCTTACTGAACTAAGAAGAACTGTTTTAGATACTCAAAACTTATGTCTTCTCTTACAGAACTAAGAAGAACTGTTTTAGATACTTAAAACTTATGTCTTCTCTTACAGAACTAAGAAGAACTGTTTTAGATACTTAAAACTTATGTCTTCTCATACAGAACTAAGAAGAACTGTTTTAGATACTTAAAACTTATGTCTTCTCTTACAGAACTAAGAAGAACTGTTTTAGATACTTAAAACTTATGTCTTCTCTTACAGAACTAAGAAGAACTGTTTTAGATACTTAAAACTTATGTCTTCTCTTACAGAACTAAGAAGAACTGTTTTAGATACTTAAAACTTATGTCTTCTCTTACAGAACTAAGAAGAACTGTTTTAGATACTTAAAACTTATGTCTTATCTTACAGAACTAAGAACTGTTTTCGATACTTAAAACTTATGTCTTCTCTTACAGAACTAAGAACGGTTTTAGATACTTAAAACTTATGTCTTCTCTTACAGAACTAAGAACTGTTTTAGATACTTAAAACTTATGTCTTCTCTTACAGAACTAGGAAGAACTGTTTTAGATACCTAAAACTTATGTCTTCTCTTACAGAACTAAGAAGAACTGTTTTAGATACTTAAAACTTATGTCTTCTCTTACAGAACTAAGAAGAACTGTTTTAGATACTTAAAACTTATGTCTTCTCTTACAGAACTAAGAAGAACTGTTTTAGATACTTAAAACTTATGTCTTCTCTTACAGAACTAAGAAGAACTGTTTTAGATACTTAAAACTTATGTCTTCTCTTACAAAACTAAGAAGAACTGTTTTAGATACTTAAAACTTATGTCTTCACTTACAGAACTAAGAAGAACTGTTTTAGATACTTAAAACTTATGTCTTTTCTTACAGAACTAAGAACTGTTTTAGATACTTAAAACTTATGTCTTCTCTTACAGAACTAAGAAGAACTGTTTTAGATACTTAAAACTTATGTCTTCTCTTACAGAACTAAGAAGAACTGTTTTAGATACTTAAAACTTATGTCTTCTCTTACAGAACTAAGAAGAACTGTTTTAGATACTTAAAACTTATGTCTTCTCTTACAGAACTAAGAAGAACTGTTTTAGATACTTAAAACTTATGTCTTCTCTTACAGAACTAAGAACTGTTTTAGATACTTAAAACTTATGTCTTCTCTTACAGAACTAAGAAGAACTGTTTTAGATACTTAAAACTTATGTCTTCTCTTACAGAACTAAGAAGAACTGTTTTAGATACTTAAAACTTATGTCTTCTCTTACAGAACTAAGAAGAACTGTTTTAGATACTTAAAACTTATGTCTTCTCTTACAGAACTAAGAAGAACTGTTTTAGATACTTAAAACTTATGTCTTCTCTTACAGAACTAAGAAGAACTGTTTTAGATACTTAAAACTTATGTCTTCTCTTACAGAACTAAGAAGAACTGGTTTAGATACTTAAAACTTATGTCTTCTCTTACAGAACTAAGAAGAACTGTTTTAGATACTTAAAACTTATGTCTTCTCTTACAGAACTAAGAAGAACTGTTTTAGATACTTAAAACTTATATCTTCTCTTACAGAACTAAGAAGAACTGTTTTAGATACTTAAAACTTATGTCTTCTCTTACAGAACTAAGAAGAACTGTTTTAGATACTTAAAACTTATGTCTTCTCTTACAGAACTAAGAACTGTTTTAGATACTTAAAACTTATGTCTTCTCTTACAGAACTAGGAAGAACTGTTTTAGATACTTAAAACTTATGTCTTCTCTTACAGAACTAAGAAGAACTGTTTTAGATACTTAAAACTTATGTCTTCTCTTACAGAACAAAGAAGAACTGTTTTATATACTTAAAACTTATGTCTTCTCTTACAGAACTAAGAAGAACTGTTTTAGATACTTAAAACTTATGTCTTCTCTTACAGAACTAAGAACTGTTTTAGATACTTAAAACTTATGTCTTCTCTTACAGAACTAAGAAGAACTGTTTTAGATACTTAAAACTTATGTCTTCTCTTACAGAACTAAGAACTGTTTTAGATACTTAAAACTTATGTCTTCTCTTACAGAACTAAGAAGAACTGTTTTAGATACTTAAAACTTATGTCTTCTCTTACAGAACTAAGAAGAACTGTTTTAGATACTTAAAACTTATATCTTCTCTTACAGAACTAAGAAGAACTGTTTTAGATACTTAAAACTTATGTCTTCTCTTACTGAACTAAGAAGAACTGTTTTAGATACTTAAAACTTATGTCTTCTCTTACAGAACTAAGAAGAACTGTTTTAGATACTTAAAACTTATGTCTTCTCTTACAGAACTAAGAACTGTTTTAGATACTTAAAACTTATGTCTTCTCTTACAGAACTAGGAAGAACTGTTTTAGATACTTAAAACTTATGTCTTCTCTTACAGAACTAAGAACTGTTTTAGATACTTAAAACTTAGGTCTTCTCTTACAGAACTAAGAACTGTTTTAGATACTTAAAACTTATGTCTTCTCTTACAGAACTAGGAAGAACTGTTTTAGATACTTAAAACTTTTGTCTTCTCTTACAGAACTAAGAACTGTTTTAGATACTTAAAACTTATGTTTTCTCTTACAGAACTAAGAACTGTTTTAGATACTTAAAACTTATGTCTTCTCTTACAGAACTAGGAAGAACTGTTTTAGATACTTAAAACTTATGTCTTCTCTTACAGAACTAGGAAGAACTGTTTTAGATACTTAAAACTTATGTCTTCTCTTACAGAACTAGGAAGAACTGTTTTAGATACTTAAAACTTATGTCTTCTCTTACAGAACTAAGAAGAACTGTTTTAGATACTTAAAACTTATGTCTTCTCTTACAGAACTAAGAACTGTTTTAGATACTTAAAACTTATGTCTTCTCTTACAGAACTAAGAACTGTTTTAGATACTTAAAACTTATGTCTTCTCTTACAGAACTAAGAACTGTTTTAGATACTTAAAACTTATGTCTTCTCTTACAGAACTAGGAAGAACTGTTTTAGATACTTAAAACTTATGTCTTCTCTTACAGAACTAGGAAGAACTGTTTTAGATACTTAAAACTTATGTCTTCTCTTACAGAACTAGGAAGAACTGTTTTAGATACTTAAAACTTATGTCTTCTCTTACAGAACTAAGAAGAACTGTTTTAGATACTTAAAACTTATGTCTTCTCTTACAGAACTAAGAACTGTTTTAGATACTTAAAACTTATGTCTTCTCTTACAGAACTAAGAACTGTTTTAGATACTTAAAACTTATGTCTTCTCTTACAGAACTAAGAACTGTTTTAGATACTTAAAACTTATGTCTTCTCTTACAGAACTAAGAACTGTTTTAGATACTTAAAACTTATGTCTTCTCTTACAGAACTAAGAACTGTTTTAGATACTTAAAACTTATGTCTTCTCTTACAGAACTAAGAACTGTTTTAGATACTTAAAACTTATGTCTTCTCTTACAGAACTAGGAAGAACTGTTTTAGATACTTAAAACTTATGTCTTCTCTTACAGAACTAAGAACTGTTTTAGATACTTAAAACTTATGTCTTCTCTTACAGAACTAAGAACTGTTTTAGATACTTAAAACTTATGTCTTCTCTTACAGAACTAAGAACTGTTTTAGATACTTAAAACTTATGTCTTCTCTTACAGAACTAAGAACTGTTTTAGATACTTAAAACTTATGTCTTCTCTTACAGAACTAGGAAGAACTGTTTTAGATACTTAAAACTTATGTCTTCTCTTACAGAACTAAGAACTGTTTTAGATACTTAAAACTTATGTCTTCTCTTACAGAACTAAGAACTGTTTTAGTTACTTAAAACTTATGTCTTCTCTTACAGAACTAAGAACTGTTTTAGATACTTAAAACTTATGTCTTCTCTTACAGAACTAAGAACTGTTTTAGATACTTAAAACTTATGTCTTCTCTTACAGAACTAAGAAGAACTGTTTTAGATACTTAAAACTTATGTCTTCTCTTACAGAACTAAGAACTGTTTTAGATACTTAAAACTTATGTCTTCTCTTACAGAACTAGGAAGAACTGTTTTAGATACTTAAAACTTATGTCTTCTCTTACAGAACTAAGAACTGTTTTAGATACTTAAAACTTATGTCTTCTCTTACAGAACTAAGAACTGTTTTAGATACTTAAAACTTATGTCTTCTCTTACAGAACTAAGAACTGTTTTAGATACTTAAAACTTATGTCTTCTCTTACAGAACTAGGAAGAACTGTTTTAGATACTTAAAACTTATGTCTTCTCTTACAGAACTAAGAACTGTTTTAGATACTTAAAACTTATGTCTTCTCTTACAGAACTAAGAACTGTTTTAGATACTTAAAACTTATGTCTTCTCTTACAGAACTAAGAACTGTTTTAGATACTTAAAACTTATGTCTTCTCTTACAGAACTAAGAACTGTTTTAGATACTTAAAACTTATGTCTTCTCTTACAGAACTAGGAAGAACTGTTTTAGATACTTAAAACTTATGTCTTCTCTTACAGAACAAAGAACTGTTTTAGATACTTAAAACTTATGTCTTCTCTTACAGAACTAAGAACTGTTTTAGTTACTTAAAACTTATGTCTTCTCTTACAGAACTAAGAACTGTTTTAGATACTTAAAACTTATGTCTTCTCTTACAGAACTAGGAAGAACTGTTTTAGATACTTAAAACTTATGTCTTCTCTTACAGAACTAAGAACTGTTTTAGATACTTAAAACTTATGTCTTCTCTTACAGAACTAAGAACTGTTTTAGATACTTAAAACTTATGTCTTCTCTTACAGAACTAAGAACTGTTTTAGATACTTAAAACTTATGTCTTCTCTTACAGAACTAAGAACTGTTTTAGATACTTAAAACTTATGTCTTCTCTTACAGAACTAAGAACTGTTTTAGATACTTAAAACTTATGTCTTCTCTTACAGAACTAAGAACTGTTTTAGATACTTAAAACTTATGTCTTCTCTTACAGAACTAAGAACTGTTTTAGATACTTAAAAACTTATGTCTTCTCTTACAGAACTAAGAACTGTTTTAGATACTTAAAACTTATGTCTTCTCTTACAGAACTAAGAACTGTTTTAGATACTTAAAACTTATGTCTTCTCTTACAGAACTAAGAACTGTTTTAGATACTTAAAACTTATGTCTTCTCTTACAGAACTAAGAACTGTTTTAGATACTTAAAACTTATGTCTTCTCTTACAGAACTAAGAACTGTTTTAGTTACTTAAAACTTATGTCTTCTCTTACAGAACTAAGAACTGTCTTAGATACTTAAAACTTATGTCTTCTCTTACAGAACTAGGAAGAACTGTTTTAGATACTTAAAACTTATGTCTTCACTTACAGAACTAAGAACTGTTTTAGATACTTAAAACTTATGTCTTCTCTTACAGAACTAAGAACTGTTTTAGATACTTAAAACTTATGTCTTCTCTTACAGAACTAAGAACTGTTTTAGATACTTAAAACTTATGTCTTCTCTTACAGAACTAAGAACTGTTTTAGATACTTAAAACTTATGTCTTCTCTTACAGAACTAGGAAGAACTGTTTTAGATACTTAAAACTTATGTCTTCTCTTACAGAACTAAGAACTGTTTTAGATACTTAAAACTTATGTCTCTCTTACAGAACTAAGAACTGTTTTAGATACTTAAAACTTATGTCTTCTCTTACAGAACTAAGAACTGTTTTAGATACTTAAAACTTATGTCTTCTCTTACAGAACTAAGAACTGTTTTAGATACTTAAACTTATGTCTTCTCTTACAGAACTAGGAAGAACTGTTTTAGATACTTAAAACTTATGTCTTCTCTTACAGAACTAAGAACTGTTTTAGATACTTAAAACTTATGTCTTCTCTTACAGAACTAAGAACTGTTTTAGTTACTTAAAACTTATGTCTTCTCTTACAGAACTAAGAACTGTTTTAGATACTTAAAACTTATGTCTTCTCTTACAGAACTAAGAACTGTTTTAGATACTTAAAACTTATGTCTTCTCTTACAGAACTAAGAAGAACTGTTTTAGATACTTAAAACTTATGTCTTCTCTTACAGAATTAAGAACTGTTTTAGATACTTAAAACTTATGTCTTCTCTTACAGAACTAGAAGAACTGTTTTAGATACTTAAAACTTATGTCTTCTCTTAACATAACTAAGAACTGTTTTAGATACTTAAAACTTATGTCTTCTCTTACAGAACTAAGAACTGTTTTAGATACTTAAAACTTATGTCTTCTCTTACAGAACTAAGAACTGTTTTAGATACTTAAAACTTATGTCTTCTCTTACAGAACTAGGAAGAACTGTTTTAGATACTTAAAACTTATGTCTTCTCTTACAGAACTAAGAACTGTTTTAGATACTTAAAACTTATGTCTTCTCTTACAGAACTAGAAACTGTTTTAGATACTTAAAACTTATGTCTTCTCTTACAGAACTAAGAACTGTTTTAGATACTTAAAACTTATGTCTTCTCTTACAGAACTAGGAAGAACTGTTTTAGATACTTAAAACTTATGTCTTCTCTTACAGAACTAAGAACTGTTTTAGATACTTAAAACTTATGTCTTCTCTTACAGAACTAGGAAGAACTGTTTTAGATACTTAAAACTTATGTCTTCTCTTACAGAACTAAGAACTGTTTTAGATACTTAAAACTTATGTCTTCTCTTACAGAACTAAGAACTGTTTTAGTTACTTAAAACTTATGTCTTCTCTTACAGAACTGAAGAACTGTTTTAGATACTTAAAACTTATGTCTTCTCTTACAGAACTAGGAAGAACTGTTTTAGATACTTAAAACTTATGTCTTCTCTTACAGAACTAAGAACTGTTTTAGATACTTAAAAACTTATGTCTTCTCTTACAGAACTAAGAACTGTTTTAGATACTTAAAACTTATGTCTTCTCTTACAGAAACTAAGAACTGTTTTAGATACTTAAAACTTATGTCTTCTCTTACAGAACTAAGAACTGTTTTAGATACTTAAAACTTATGTCTTCTCTTACAGAACTAAGAACTGTTTTAGATACTTAAAACTTATGTCTTCTCTTACAGAACTAAGAACTGTTTTAGATACTTAAAACTTATGTCTTCTCTTACAGAACTAAGAACTGTTTTAGATACTTAAAACTTATGTCTTCTCTTACAGAACTAAGAACTGTTTTAGATACTTAAAACTTATGTCTTCTCTTACAGAACTAAGAACTGTTTTAGATACTTAAAACTTATGTCTTCTCTTACAGAACTAGGAAGAACTGTTTTAGATACTTAAAACTTATGTCTTCTCTTACAGAACTAAGAACTGTTTTAGATACCTTAAAACTTATGTCTTCTCTTACAGAACTAAGAACTGTTTTAGTTACTTAAAACTTATGTCTTCTCTTACAGAACTAAGAACTGTCTTAGATACTTAAAACTTATGTCTTCTCTTACAGAACTAGGAAGAACTGTTTTAGATACTTAAAACTTATGTCTTCACTTACAGAACTAAGAACTGTTTTAGATACTTAAAACTTATGTCTTCTCTTACAGAACTAAGAACTGTTTTAGATACTTAAAAACTTATGTCTTCTCTTACAGAACTAAGAACTGTTTTAGATACTTAAAACTTATGTCTTCTCTTACAGAACTAAGAACTGTTTTAGATACTTAAAACTTATGTCTTCTCTTACAGAACTAGGAAGAACTGTTTTAGATACTTAAAACTTATGTCTTCTCTTACAGAACTAAGAACTGTTTTAGATACTTAAAACTTATGTCTTCTCTTACAGAACTAAGAACTGTTTTAGATACTTAAAACTTATGTCTTCTCTTACAGAACTAAGAACTGTTTAGATACTTAAAACTTATGTCTTCTCTTACAGAACTAAGAACTGTTTTAGATACTTAAAACTTATGTCTTCTCTTACAGAACTAAGAGAACTGTTTTAGATACTTAAAACTTATGTCTTCTCTTACAGAACTAAGAACTGTTTTAGATACTTAAAACTTATGTCTTCTCTTACAGAACTAAGAACTGTTTAGATTACTTAAAACTTATGTCTTCTCTTACAGAACTAAGAACTGTTTTAGATACTTAAAACTTATGTCTTCTCTTACAGAACTAAGAACTGTTTTAGATACTTAAAACTTATGTCTTCTCTTACAGAACTAAGAAGAACTGTTTTAGATACTTAAAACTTATGTCTTCTCTTACAGAATAAGAACTGTTTTAGATACTTAAAACTTATGTCTTCTCTTACAGAACTAGAAGAACTGTTTAGATACTTAAAACTTATGTCTTCTCTTACAGAACTAAGAACTGTTTTAGATACTTAAAACTTATGTCTTCTCTTACAGAACTAAGAACTGTTTTAGATACTTAAAACTTATGTCTTCTCTTACAGAACTAAGAACTGTTTTAGATACTTAAAACTTATGTCTTCTCTTACAGAACTAGGAAGAACTGTTTTAGATACTTAAAACTTATGTCTTCTCTTACAGAACTAAGAACTGTTTTAGATACTTAAAACTTATGTCTTCTCTTACAGAACTAAGAACTGTTTTAGATACTTAAAACTTATGTCTTCTCTTACAGAACTAAGAACTGTTTTAGATACTTAAAACTTATGTCTTCTCTTACAGAACTAGGAAGAACTGTTTTAGATACTTAAAACTTATGTCTTCTCTTACAGAATTAAGAACTGTTTTAGATACTTAAAACTTATGTCTTCTCTTACAGAACTAAGAACTGTTTTAGTTACTTAAAACTTATGTCTTCTCTTACAGAACTAAGAACTGTTTTAGATACTTAAAACTTATGTCTTCTCTTACAGAACTAGGAAGAACTGTTTTAGATACTTAAAACTTATGTCTTCTCTTACAGAACTAAGAACTGTTTTAGATACTTAAAACTTATGTCTTCTCTTACAGAACTAAGAACTGTTTTAGATACTTAAAACTTATGTCTTCTCTTACAGAACTAAGAACTGTTTTAGATACTTAAAACTTATGTCTTCTCTTACAGAACTAAGAACTGTTTTAGATACTTAAAACTTATGTCTTCTCTTACAGAACTAAGAAGAACTGTTTTAGATACTTAAAACTTATGTCTTCTCTTACAGAACTAGAGAACTGTTTTAGATACTTAAAACTTATGTCTTCTCTTACAGAACTAAGAAGAACTGTTTTAGATACTTAAAACTTATGTCTTCTCTTACAGAACTAAGAAGAACTGTTTTAGATACTTAAAACTTATGTCTTCTCTTACAGAACTAAGAAGAACTGTTTTAGATACTTAAAACTTATGTCTTCTCTTACAGAACTAAGAAGAACTGTTTTAGATACTTAAAACTTATGTCTTCTCTTACAGAACTAAGAAGAACTGTTTTAGATACTTAAAACTTATGTCTTCTCTTACAGAACTAAGAAGAACTGTTTTAGATACTTAAAACTTATGTCTTCTCTTACAGAACTAAGAACTGTTTTAGATACTTAAAACTTATGTCTTCTCTTACAGAACTAGGAAGAACTGTTTTAGATACTTAAAACTTATGTCTTCTCTTACAGAACTAAGAAGAACTGTTTTAGATACTTAAAACTTATGTCTTCTCTTACAGAACAAAGAAGAACTGTTTTATGTACTTAAAACTTATGTCTTCTCTTACAGAACTAAGAAGAACTGTTTTAGATACTTAAAACTTATGTCTTCTCTTACAGAACTAAGAACTGTTTTAGATACTTCAAACTTATGTCTTCTCTTACAGAACTAAGAAGAACTGTTTTAGATACTTAAAACTTATGTCTTCTCTTACAGAACTAAGAACTGTTTTAGATACTTAAAACTTATGTCTTCTCTTACAGAACTAAGAAGAACTGTTTTAGATACTTAAAACTTATGTCTTCTCTTACAGAACTAAGAACTGTTTTAGATACTTAAAACTTATGTCTTCTCTTACAGAACTAAGAAGAACTGTTTTAGATACTTAAAACTTATGTCTTCTCTTACAGAACTAAGAACTGTTTTAGATACTTAAAACTTATGTCTTCTCTTACAGAACTAGGAAGAACTGTTTTAGATACTTAAAACTTATGTCTTCTCTTACAGAACTAAGAACTGTTTTAGATACTTAAAACTTATGTCTTCTCTTACAGAACTAAGAACTGTTTTAGATACTTAAAACTTATGTCTTCTCTTACAGAACTAAGAACTGTTTTAGATACTTAAAACTTATGTCTTCTCTTACAGAACTAGGAAGAACTGTTTTAGATACTTAAAACTTATGTCTTCTCTTACAGAACTAAGAACTGTTTTAGATACTTAAAACTTATGTCTTCTCTTACAGAACTAAGAACTGTTTTAGTTACTTAAAACTTATGTCTTCTCTTACAGAACTAAGAACTGTTTTAGATACTTAAAACTTATGTCTTCTCTTACAGAACTAGGAAGAACTGTTTTAGATACTTAAAACTTATGTCTTCTCTTACAGAACTAAGAACTGTTTTAGATACTTAAAACTTATGTCTTCTCTTACAGAACTAAGAACTGTTTTAGATACTTAAAACTTATGTCTTCTCTTACAGAACTAAGAACTGTTTTAGATACTTAAAACTTATGTCTTCTCTTACAGAACTAAGAACTGTTTTAGATACTTAAAACTTATGTCTTCTCTTACAGAACTAGGAAGAACTGTTTTAGATACTTAAAACTTATGTCTTCTCTTACAGAACTAAGAACTGTTTTAGATACTTAAAACTTATGTCTTCTCTTACAGAACTAAGAACTGTTTTAGATACTTAAAACTTATGTCTTCTCTTACTGAACTAAGAACTGTTTTAGATACTTAAAACTTATGTCTTCTCTTACAGAACTAAGAACTGTTTTAGATACTTAAAACTTATGTCTTCTCTTACAGAACTAGGAAGAACTGTTTTAGATACTTAAAACTTATGTCTTCTCTTACAGAACTAAGAACTGTTTTAGATACTTAAAACTTATGTCTTCTCTTACAGAACTAAGAACTGTTTTAGTTACTTAAAACTTATGTCTTCTCTTACAGAACTAAGAACTGTTTTAGATACTTAAAACTTATGTCTTCTCTTACAGAACTAAGAACTGTTTTAGATACTTAAAACTTATGTCTTCTCTTACAGAACTAAGAAGAACTGTTTTAGATACTTAAAACTTATGTCTTCTCTTACAGAACTAAGAACTGTTTTAGATACTTAAAACTTATGTCTTCTCTTACAGAACTAGGAAGAACTGTTTTAGATACTTAAAACTTATGTCTTCTCTTACAGAACTAAGAACTGTTTTAGATACTTAAAACTTATGTCTTCTCTTACAGAACTAAGAACTGTTTTAGATACTTAAAACTTATGTCTTCTCTTACAGAACTAAGAACTGTTTTAGATACTTAAAACTTATGTCTTCTCTTACAGAACTAGGAAGAACTGTTTTAGATACTTAAAACTTATGTCTTCTCTTACAGAACTAAGAACTGTTTTAGATACTTAAAACTTATGTCTTCTCTTACAGAACTAAGAACTGTTTTAGATACTTAAAACTTATGTCTTCTCTTACAGAACTAAGAACTGTTTTAGATACTTAAAACTTATGTCTTCTCTTACAGAACTAAGAACTGTTTTAGATACTTAAAACTTATGTCTTCTCTTACAGAACTAGGAAGAACTGTTTTAGATACTTAAAACTTATGTCTTCTCTTACAGAACTAAGAACTGTTTTAGATACTTAAAACTTATGTCTTCTCTTACAGAACTAAGAACTGTTTTAGTTACTTAAAACTTATGTCTTCTCTTACAGAACTAAGAACTGTTTTAGATACTTAAAACTTATGTCTTCTCTTACAGAACTAGGAAGAACTGTTTTAGATACTTAAAACTTATGTCTTCTCTTACAGAACTAAGAACTGTTTTAGATACTTAAAACTTATGTCTTCTCTTACAGAACTAAGAACTGTTTTAGATACTTAAAACTTATGTCTTCTCTTACAGAACTAAGAACTGTTTTAGATACTTAAAACTTATGTCTTCTCTTACAGAACTAAGAACTGTTTTAGATACTTAAAACTTATGTCTTCTCTTACAGAACTAAGAAGAACTGTTTTAGATACTTAAAACTTATGTCTTCTCTTACAGAACTAAGAAGAACTGTTTTAGATACTTAAAACTTATGTCTTCTCTTACAGAACTAAGAAGAACTGTTTTAGATACTTAAAACTTATCTCTTCTCTTACAGAACTAAGAAGAACTGTTTTAGATACTTAAAACTTATGTCTTCTCTTACAGAACTAAGAAGAACTGTTTTAGATACTTAAAACTTATGTCTTCTCTTACAGAACTAAGAAGAACTGTTTTAGATACTTAAAACTTATATCTTCTCTTACAGAACTAAGAAGAACTGTTTTAGATACTTAAAACTTATGTCTTCTCTTACAGAACTAAGAAGAACTGTTTTAGATACTTAAAACTTATGTCTTCTCTTACAGAACTAAGAACTGTTTTAGATACTTAAAACTTATGTCTTCTCTTACAGAACTAGGAAGAACTGTTTTAGATACTTAAAACTTATGTCTTTTCTTACAGAACTAAGAAGAACTGTTTTAGATACTTAAAACTTATGTCTTCTCTTACAGAACAAAGAAGAACTGTTTTATATACTTAAAACTTATGTCTTCTCTTACAGAACTAAGAAGAACTGTTTTAGATACTTAAAACTTATGTCTTCTCTTACAGAACTAAGAACTGTTTTAGATACTTAAAACTTATGTCTTCTCTTACAGAACTAAGAAGAACTGTTTTAGATACTTAAAACTTATGTCTTCTCTTACAGAACTAAGAACTGTTTTAGATACTTAAAACGTATGTCTTCTCTTACAGAACTAAGAAGAACTGTTTTAGATACTTAAAACTTATGTCTTCTCTTACAGAACTAAGAAGAACTGTTTTAGATACTTAAAACTTATATCTTCTCTTACAGAACTAAGAAGAACTGTTTTAGATACTTAAAACTTATGTCTTCTCTTACTGAACTAAGAAGAAATGTTTTAGATACTTAAAACTTATGTCTTCTCTTACAGAACTAAGAAGAACTGTTTTAGATACTTAAAACTTATGTCTTCTCTTACAGAACTAAGAACTGTTTTAGATACTTAAAACTTATGTCTTCTCTTACAGAACTAGGAAGAACTGTTTTAGATACTTAAAACTTATGTCTTCTCTTACAGAACTAAGAACTGTTTTAGATACTTAAAACTTAGGTCTTCTCTTACAGAACTAAGAACTGTTTTAGATACTTAAAACTTATGTCTTCTCTTACAGAACTAGGAAGAACTATTTTAGATACTTAAAACTTATGTCTTCTCTTACAGAACTAAGAACTGTTTTAGATACTTAAAACTTATGTCTTCTCTTACAGAACTAAGAACTGTTTTAGATACTTAAAACTTATGTCTTCTCTTACAGAACTAGGAAGAACTGTTTTAGATACTTAAAACTTATGTCTTCTCTTACAGAACTAGGAAGAACTGTTTTAGATACTTAAAACTTATGTCTTCTCTTACAGAACTAGGAAGAACTGTTTTAGATACTTAAAACTTATGTCTTCTCTTACAGAACTAAGAAGAACTGTTTTAGATACTTAAAACTTATGTCTTCTCTTACAGAACTAAGAACTGTTTTAGATACTTAAAACTTATGTCTTCTCTTACAGAACTAAGAACTGTTTTAGATACTTAAAACTTATGTCTTCTCTTACAGAACTAGGAAGAACTGTTTTAGATACTTAAAACTTATGTCTTCTCTTACAGAACTAGGAAGAACTGTTTTAGATACTTAAAACTTATGTCTTCTCTTACAGAACTAGGAAGAACTGTTTTAGATACTTAAAACTTATGTCTTCTCTTACAGAACTAAGAAGAACTGTTTTAGATACTTAAAACTTATGTCTTCTCTTACAGAACTAAGAACTGTTTTAGATACTTAAAACTTATGTCTTCTCTTACAGAACTAAGAACTGTTTTAGATACTTAAAACTTATGTCTTCTCTTACAGAACTAAGAACTGTTTTAGATACTTAAAACTTATGTCTTCTCTTACAGAACTAAGAACTGTTTTAGATACTTAAAACTTATGTCTTCTCTTACAGAACTAAGAACTGTTTTAGATACTTAAAACTTATGTCTTCTCTTACAGAACTAAGAACTGTTTTAGATACTTAAAACTTATGTCTTCTCTTACAGAACTAGGAAGAACTGTTTTAGATACTTAAAACTTATGTCTTCTCTTACAGAACTAAGAACTGTTTTAGATACTTAAAACTTATGTCTTCTCTTACAGAACTAAGAACTGTTTTAGTTACTTAAAACTTATGTCTTCTCTTACAGAACTAAGAACTGTTTTAGATACTTAAAACTTATGTCTTCTCTTACAGAACTAGGAAGAACTGTTTTAGATACTTAAAACTTATGTCTTCTCTTACAGAACTAAGAACTGTTTTAGATACTTAAAACTTATGTCTTCTCTTACAGAACTAAGAACTGTTTTAGATACTTAAAACTTATGTCTTCTCTTACAGAACTAAGAAGAACTGTTTTAGATACTTAAAACTTATGTCTTCTCTTACAGAACTAAGAACTGTTTTAGATACTTAAAACTTATGTCTTCTCTTACAGAACTAGGAAGAACTGTTTTAGATACTTAAAACTTATGTCTTCTCTTACAGAACTAAGAACTGTTTTAGATACTTAAAACTTATGTCTTCTCTTACAGAACTAAGAACTGTTTTAGATACTTAAAACTTATGTCTTCTCTTACAGAACTAAGAACTGTTTTAGATACTTAAAACTTATGTCTTCTCTTACAGAACTAAGAACTGTTTTAGATACTTAAAACTTATGTCTTCTCTTACAGAACTAGGAAGAACTGTTTTAGATACTTAAAACTTATGTCTTCTCTTACAGAACTAAGAACTGTTTTAGATACTTAAAACTTATGTCTTCTCTTACAGAACTAAGAACTGTTTTAGTTACTTAAAACTTATGTCTTCTCTTACAGAACTAAGAACTGTTTTAGATACTTAAAACTTATGTCTTCTCTTACAGAACTAGGAAGAACTGTTTTAGATACTTAAAACTTATGTCTTCTCTTACAGAACTAAGAACTGTTTTAGATACTTAAAACTTATGTCTTCTCTTACAGAACTAAGAACTGTTTTAGATACTTAAAACTTATGTCTTCTCTTACAGAACTAAGAACTGTTTTAGATACTTAAAACTTATGTCTTCTCTTACAGAACTAAGAACTGTTTTAGATACTTAAAACTTATGTCTTCTCTTACAGAACTAAGAACTGTTTTAGATACTTAAAACTTATGTCTTCTCTTACAGAACTAAGAACTGTTTTAGATACTTAAAACTTATGTCTTCTCTTACAGAACTAAGAACTGTTTTAGATACTTAAAACTTATGTCTTCTCTTACAGAACTAGGAAGAACTGTTTTAGATACTTAAAACTTATGTCTTCTCTTACAGAACTAAGAACTGTTTTAGATACTTAAAACTTATGTCTTCTCTTACAGAACTAGGAAGAACTGTTTTAGATACTTAAAACTTATGTCTTCTCTTACAGAACTAAGAACTGTTTTAGATACTTAAAACTTATGTCTTCCCTTAATGCGGCCATCTGTACAACAATAAGTTACACATTATGAGTTGAATGATACTATTTATAAAACAATTATTTGACCTTGAGGTCAAAGGTCAAGGTCCCACAAAGGTCATTATGGTACGCAACACACCGCCTTATGGTCATGCACTCACATACCATATATCATTGACCTATCTCGAAAGACAAAAATGCTATGGCCAGGACAAGAAAATACTATTTAAAAAACAATTATTTGACCTTGAGGTCAAAGTCCCACGAAGGTCACTATGCTATGTGACACACCGCCTTATGGTCATGCACCCACATGCCAAATATAATTGGCCTATCTGGAGAGACAAAAAAGTTATGGTCCAGACAAGCTTCGCTGAGAAGAAGCGGAAGCAGAAGAAGCGGAAGAAAAAATCAGACTAAAACAATATGTCTCCCTTCGTTCGAAGGGGAGATATTATTACCATTAGATCTAGTCCCAATGTCTGAGATGTTGATAAAATCTAACCTGTCTATTCCAAACAAGAAAGTGGATCTGACAGGTGTTTGGCTTAGACAGGTTTCATGGTATGTTTTAACTTACTCTAAACCTGTGTTGATAATACAGGGTTTCAGCTGGATTTTATTATACTAAGGTCAAATGACGAAACTCATATAAATTCCTCAGGCCTTTTGTCCTGAAAGGCACTTATTCAATAAGTCAATTGTGTCCTAATTTGCCTAAAACTTATAGGTCATTTAATGATATATTAATGTGTGGTTTGATTCATTTAATGCAGCAGGAGCTTAATTTAATATTCATTTGTTTCAAACTTGCATACTTATTATGATATTTAGAATTGACAACCATACAGGTTTTCAGAGGTCACCATCTCTTTCCAATAAAAAGTTAAACTTAAGTGAAAATAACTAGAAATTAAAATCAAATTCCCCAATGAGGAATGAGTCAAAGACTTAAGAGAAAGCTACCCTAAATAGGTTACAAAAAAGTCTGCTTTGAAGTAAACATTTTGTAGATTATTTTTTTTTTATAAATAAAGCAAAGTATTTTATTTAAATTCACAGAGAAATAACAATTTTAGTGGATCTTTTCAACCATTTGTCAGGAAAAAGCTTGTAATATTTGTCCATTTCAAAGGTTTCAATATTTCCCAAAAACCTAAATCAAGTCCTCTATCGTATTTTGCACAAAAGACAAGTTTAAATTTGGCACCAAATTGATATCCGATAATTTTTACGTGTCCAGTCTGGAGTGATTCTTGTTCTTATATTTCAAATATTGATATTTTCATTCATTAAAGCGTTTCTGAGATTGCGACTTTAATTTTGTCAATGTCCTTGAACTTCATCAAAGCATGGAGGAACGATAAATGATACAATAAAGAGTTTTGATCTGGCGTTTCACTTTAGTCTTAATCAAAATAAATTATAGACAAATTGGAGAATACTCGATCACGTGTCCGATGCATACGTAGCATGTGTCGGTCTTTTTGGCCACTTATTTTGAAACAAACGGTCATTTTGACAGCAATGTCAAATTATTTCTTGTCATATATGCAAATTATCGGCCCATGACCGATGACCGATGCCAAACGGAAACCCTGTAATATCATCTGTTATATCGTTTCCAGGGCTGTCTTTAACATCAGTTAAGTTTTAACTTACTCTAAACCTGTGTTGATAATATCATCTGTTAGTTCATTTCCAGAACTGTCTGTAACGTTAGTTAAGTTTTCATTCTGTATTTTACTGAGCAGGTTGCCAGCATTGTTGATGAAGTCAACCAAGATTGATGGCGTACAACGCTTTATAACTGAAACAACAATCAATATGAGTGTTTATACATACATACATTCGTAGGGAATACGCAACAATATCATATACATTAAAACCCGCCCATGTTGGTCACCTATATTAGGTAGTGACCTGCATTGAAAGGTCACCTTTTTCTGCATATATCAAGATTTGCTTGAACTAACCGGCTGACGACCATATCTCGCCATGTACACAGCCATGAAGAATAGGATTAGGTTTTTTGGTGTTTAAAGCCACTTCCAACAATATTTCAGTTATATCGTGGCGATCAGTTTTATTGGTGAAGGAAACCGGAGTGCCCGCAGAAAACCACCAACCTGCCGCAAGTCATTGAGAAACTTTATCACATAATGTTGTATCGAGTACACCTCGCCCGAATGTGATTTGAATTCACAATGTCAGTGGCACTGATTGCAGATAGTTATGAATCCAACTACCATATGATCATGACCATGACAGCCCCTTAGCAAATTAAAATGGTTTTAAAGCATTTAATTTCCATTGTTATTCCATTTAATTTCCATTTACCATTTCAAATCCATTTATTTACCATTTTAATACCCCCAAAAAACTGCCAACCATTTTTACTCCTGCCATTTATTTACCATTTATTGCCCAAATGGATTTTAAATGGTACATTGTGGAACCATTTTTTTAGAAATGGATAAAAAATGGATATCTATTGTAATATTTCTAACAACAAAAAACATTTGTTTTCCATTTATTTTCTCAACCATTTATTTGGAAATGTATTTTAAATGTTTTTTTCCCTTATTCTGTTGTATTGGCAGATTCTGCAGTCATTAACATGTAAATGGAAAAACAATGATTTTAAATGGTCAGAAAATAAATGGAAAACAATGGATTTTCAATGGATTTTTTTTTGCTAAGGGATGCCCTCCTGGAGAATAGGAAGAACTGTGAGAAAACAAACTACCTGCCACAATTCGCTGATTTCTTCTACTTCTATACTTCTACCAAATACTGACAGCCCTCTTCAAGGTGAAGACCATGTAAAATAATGTTATAATGGGCAGGAACCAAACTCATAACTTTAGTATCGATGGATATAAAAATCCAGCTACCATATGATAATGGCCATGACGGCCCCTATATCTTTTATGGTATATATTGTATATTTACCTGGTTGACTTTTTAAGTAATATGTCGGACAAATATCGCCACTGATAATGGCATCAGTTGCCTGGAAAAGAAAGGGATATAACTCTTGTTTTATAAAAGAATATACATGTACATATTAGATCAAAAAAAGTTTGAATACCTTCAGTTTACATTTCAAACTGGCTGGTTTTATGGTGTTTAATGCCACTTTCAACAATATTATAGTTATATCGTGGCGGTCAGTTTTATTGGTGGAGGCAACTGGAGTGTCTGGGGAGAAAACCACCTACCTGCCGAAAGTCACTGACAAACTTTATTACATAATATCGTACACCTTGCCCTGAGCAGGATTAAAACTCACAACATCAGTGATGATAGGCACATATTGCATAGGTAGCTGTAAATCCAACTACCATGTGACGTCCCCCCATTTCAAACTGGTTTTTGCTTCAGACAATATAAAGTTAAACAAGAGGCTCCCAGGAGCCTGTAATCGCTCACCTGGATCAAAGCTGCTTTCAATAACAACGCAACTGCACTATGGCGGCCATCTTGGAGGGAGAGCATGATTGCCGGACACAATTTTGGAAGAGGACCATCCAATGACTATTCCATCAAAGTTTGGTTCTAATTGAGCTACATGTACTGGTTCCAGACAAGATGGTTATGTGAATTTCCCATAGGGTCCTATGTTAATCTAAGCACAGCTGTGCAGCCATCTTGGTCAGAGGGCGGGACCACCAGACACAATTTTGGAAGAGTACCATCCACTGACTATTTTATCAAAGTTTGGTTCCAATTGAGCAACTGGTTCCAGACAAGAAGATTTTTAGGTGAATTTCCCATAGGGTCCTATGTTAAGCTAAGTTTGGCTGTGGGTGCCATCTTGGTCGAAGGGCCGAACCGCCGGACATATTTTTGGAAGAGAACCATCCAATGACTATTTCATCAAAATTTTGTTCTTATTGAGCAAATGGTTTCAGACAAGAAGATTTTTATGAGAATTTCCCATAGGGTCCTATGTTAAATTAAGTTCGGCTGTGGCGGCCATCTTGGTCGGAGGTCTGAAATGCCAGACATAATTTTGGAAGGGGACCACCCAAGGATCATTTCAGTAAAGTTTGGTTGAGATTGGCTCGGTAGTTTCAGGGGAGAAGATTTTTTTTCAAACGGGTTCATATACATTGTAGATGCACATTTTATTGATAAAATTGAAAAAAAAAAATCCAGGACCCAAGTGCCTGTGCTGCGGCTCAGTGAATATTACATTTTTTCAGGCTGATAAATCCAGATAGCAACCTATTCCAAAGTCAATAATTGTATATTATCATACCTTACATGATTTGTTACAAAATAAAAGTGATAAGACAATTTGAATGTTTATGGAAAATATGCTGACAAGGGAGACAACCTGGTGAACAACCCAAGCATATATAATGTAGAGGCGAAAAATAGGTTGTCACCCGGTAGACAACCCCTGACAAACGGAAATTTGTTGAATATCCATTTTTATAGTCCAGTTCCGTACTTGTATTTTCTATACGTATAAATTATTTTGTTGTCTTCTGCAAAAAAAAACCCATTCAAGTTATAAACATTTGAAGAGTAGCTTCAGTATAATAAAACAGTTATTGCCTTCATACGAGGTGAGTATCAAATTGTCAACCCTGGAGAGGATGTTTTCCCTCATGGAAAACAACCATTCTCGGGTTTACAACTTTTGATGTTCACCTTGAATGAAGGCAATAATTGTATAATGTTGACCTCATATGAGGGCAATAATTAAATAATGTTAACCTCATATGAAGGTAATAATGGTATTATAAAGCATACTATGACATACCTGAGAAGATTCATAGGTGTCCTTACAGTAGACAGAACTAAACTGTGAACCAGAACTCACTGGATTGTAGATAAAATTTACAGTTGGACATTCTGAGACACAAATCTGAAATAAAACTTGTTTTGTTGTGGTAACCAGGACTACGTTGCACAAACCTCAATCAAATTTAAGTCTCAATTAAACCTTAAGTGTATATTAATTTCATGTGCATTCCAAATAATTTTAAGTTGTAAATTAAGTTTTAATTGAGATTTAAATTTTATTAAGGTATGTGCAACCCAGTCCAGACTTCTTATTCTACTTCAACTTATACCAAATACTGACTGAACATCATCGTAGGTATGTTTATCATGCTCATCTCAGGTAATCGTGTGTTCAAGCCCAAGTCGGGTAAAATCAAAGACTATAAAATTGGTATTTGCTGCTTCTTTGCACACGCAGCAGTAAGGAGTATGAGCAGACTCGTTGGTTCTGCATCCAAGTAAAGCGACATGTCTACCTGAAGGCTGTAATGTCAATGAGATAGCACTATACAACTAAGTGTGTTTGTGTAGTACATAGCACACGACATGTCTACCTGAAGGCTATAATGTCAATGAGCTAGCACTATACAACTAAGTGTGTTTGTGTAGTACATAGCACACGACATGTCTACCTGAAGGCTGTAATGTCAATGAGCTATACAACTAAGTGTGTTTGTGTAGTACATAGCACACGACATGTCTACCTGAAGGCTGTAATGTCAATGAGATAGCACTATACAACTAAGTGTGTTTGTGTAGTACATAGCACACGACATGTCTACCTGAAGGCTATAATGTCAATGAGCTAGCACTATACAACTAAGTGTGTTTGTGTAGTACATAGCACACGACATGTCTACCTGAAGGCTGTAATGTCAATGAGCTATACAACTAAGTGTGTTTGTGTAGTACATAGCACACGACATGTCTACCTGAAGGCTGTAATGTCAATGAGATAGCACTATACAACTAAGTGTGTTTGTGTAGTACATAGCACACGACATGTCTACCTGAAGGCTATAATGTCAATGAGCTAGCACTATACAACTAAGTGTGTTTGTGTAGTACATAGCACACGACATGTCTACCTGAAGGTTGTAATGTCAATGAGCTATACAACTAAGTGTGTTTGTGTAGTACATAGCACACGACATGTCTACCTGAAGGCTGTAATGTCAATGAGATAGCACTATACAACTAAGTGTGTTTGTGTAGTACATAGCACACGACATGTCTACCTGAAGGCTGTAATGTCAATGAGCTAGCACTATACAACTAAGTGTGTTTGTGTAGTACATAGCACACGACATGTCTACCTGAAGGCTGTAATGTCAATGAGCTATACAACTAAGTGTGTTTGTGTAGTACATAGCACACGACATGTCTACCTGAAGGCTGTAATGTCAATGAGATAGCACTATACAACTAAGTGTGTTTGTGTAGTACATAGCACACGACATGTCTACCTGAAGGCTGTAATGTCAATGAGCTAGCACTATACAACTAAGTGTGTTTGTGTAGTACATAGCACACGACATGTCTACCTGAAGGCTGTAATGTCAATGAGATAGCACTATACAACTAAGTGTGTTTGTGTAGTACATAGCACACGACATGTCTACCTGAAGGCTATAATGTCAATGAGCTATACAACGAAGTGTGTTTGTGTAGTACATAGCACACGACATGTCTACCTGAAGGCTGTAATGTCAATGAGATAGCACTATACAACTAAGTGTGTTTGTGTAGTACATAGCACACGACATGTCTACCTGAAGGCTGTAATGTCAATGAGCTATACAACTAAGTGTGTTTGTGTAGTACATAGCACACGACATGTCTACCTGAAGGTTGTAATGTCAATGAGATAGCACTATACAACTAAGTGTGTTTGTGTAGTACATAGCACACGACATGTCTACCTGAAGGCTGTAATGTCAATGAGATAGCACTATACAACTAAGTGTGTTTGTGTAGTACATAGCACACGACATGTCTACCTGAAGGCTGTAATGTCAATGAGCTAGCACTATACAGCTAAGTGTGTTTGTGTAGTACATAGCACACGACATGTCTACCTGAAGGCTGTAATGTCAATGAGCTAGCACTATACAACTAAGTGTGTTTGTGTAGTACATAGCACACGCCATGTCTACCTGAAGGCTGTAATGTCAATGAGCTAGCACTATACAACTAAGTGTGTTTGTGTAGTACATAGCACACGACATGTCTACCTGAGGGCTGTAATGTCAATGAGCTAGCACTATACAACTAAGTGTGTTTGTGTAGTACATAGCACACGACATGTCTACCTGAAGGCTGTAATGTCAATGAGCTAGCACTATACAACTAAGTGTGTTTGTGTAGTACATAGCACACGACATGTCTACCTGAGGGCTGTAATGTCAATGAGCTAGCACTATACAACTAAGTGTGTTTGTGTAGTACATAGCACACGACATGTCTACCTGAAGGCTGTAATGTCAATGAGCTAGCACTATACAACTAAGTGTGTTTGTGTAGTACATAGCACACAACATGTCTACCTGAGGGCTGTAATGTCAATGAGCTATACAACTAAGTGTGTTTGTGTAGTACATAGCACACGACATGTCTACCTGAAGGCTGTAATGTCAATGAGATAGCACTATACAACTAAGTGTGTTTGTGTAGTACATAGCACACGACATGTCTACCTGAAGGCTGTAATGTCAATGAGATAGCACTATACAACTAAGTGTGTTTGTGTAGTACATAGCACACGACATGTCTACCTGAAGGCTGTAATGTCAATGAGATAGCACTATACAACTAAGTGTGTTTGTGTAGTACATAGCACACGACATGTCTACCTGAAGGTTGTAATGTCAATGAGCTGGCACTATACAACTAAGTGTGTTTGTGTAGTACATAGAACACGACATGTCTACCTGAAGGCTGTAATGTCAATGAGCTATACAACTAAGTGTGTTTGTGTAGTACATAGCACATGACATGTCTACCTGAAGGCTGTAATGTCAATGAGCTAGCACTATACAACTAAGTGTGTTTGTGTAGTACATAGCACACGACATGTCTACCTGAAGGCTGTAATGTCAATGAGCTATACAACTAAGTGTGTTTGTGTAGTACATAGCACATGACATGTCTACCTGAGGGCTGCAATGTCAATGAGCTAGCACTATACAACTAAGTGTGTTTGTGTAGTACATAGCACACGACATGTCTACCTGAAGGCTGTAATGTCAATGAGCTAGCACTATACAACTAAGTGTGTTTGTGTAGTACATAGCACACGACATGTCTACCTGAGGGCTGTAATGTCAATGAGCTAGCACTATACAACTAAGTGTGTTTGTGTAGTACATAGCACACGACATGTCTACCTGAAGGCTGTAATGTCAATGAGCTAGCACTATACAACTAAGTGTGTTTGTGTAGTACATAGCACACAACATGTCTACCTGAGGGCTGTAATGTCAATGAGCTATACAACTAAGTGTGTTTGTGTAGTACATAGCACACGACATGTCTACCTGAAGGCTGTAATGTCAATGAGATAGCACTATACAACTAAGTGTGTTTGTGTAGTACATAGCACACGACATGTCTACCTGAAGGCTGTAATGTCAATGAGCTATACAACTAAGTGTGTTTGTGTAGTACATAGCACACGACATGTCTACCTGAAGGCTGTAATGTCAATGAGATAGCACTATACAACTAAGTGTGTTTGTGTAGTACATAGCACACGACATGTCTACCTGAAGGCTGTAATGTCAATGAGCTAGCACTATACAACTAAGTGTGTTTGTGTAGTACATAGCACACGACATGTCTACCTGAAGGCTGTAATGTCAATGAGATAGCACTATACAACTAAGTGTGTTTGTGTAGTACATAGCACACGACATGTCTACCTGAAGGCTATAATGTCAATGAGCTATACAACGAAGTGTGTTTGTGTAGTACATAGCACACGACATGTCTACCTGAAGGCTGTAATGTCAATGAGATAGCACTATACAACTAAGTGTGTTTGTGTAGTACATAGCACACGACATGTCTACCTGAAGGCTGTAATGTCAATGAGCTATACAACTAAGTGTGTTTGTGTAGTACATAGCACACGACATGTCTACCTGAAGGTTGTAATGTCAATGAGATAGCACTATACAACTAAGTGTGTTTGTGTAGTACATAGCACACGACATGTCTACCTGAAGGCTGTAATGTCAATGAGATAGCACTATACAACTAAGTGTGTTTGTGTAGTACATAGCACACGACATGTCTACCTGAAGGCTGTAATGTCAATGAGCTAGCACTATACAACTAAGTGTGTTTGTGTAGTACATAGCACACGACATGTCTACCTGAAGGCTGTAATGTCAATGAGCTAGCACTATACAGCTAAGTGTGTTTGTGTAGTACATAGCACACGACATGTCTACCTGAAGGCTGTAATGTCAATGAGCTAGCACTATACAACTAAGTGTGTTTGTGTAGTACATAGCACACGCCATGTCTACCTGAAGGCTGTAATGTCAATGAGCTAGCACTATACAACTAAGTGTGTTTGTGTAGTACATAGCACACGACATGTCTACCTGAGGGCTGTAATGTCAATGAGCTAGCACTATACAACTAAGTGTGTTTGTGTAGTACATAGCACACGACATGTCTACCTGAAGGCTGTAATGTCAATGAGCTAGCACTATACAACTAAGTGTGTTTGTGTAGTACATAGCACATGACATGTCTACCTGAAGGCTGTAATGTCAATGAGCTAGCACTATACAACTAAGTGTGTTTGTGTAGTACATAGCACACGACATGTCTACCTGAAGGCTGTAATGTCAATGAGCTATACAACTAAGTGTGTTTGTGTAGTACATAGCACATGACATGTCTACCTGAGGGCTGCAATGTCAATGAGCTAGCACTATACAACTAAGTGTGTTTGTGTAGTACATAGCACACGACATGTCTACCTGAAGGCTGTAATGTCAATGAGCTAGCACTATACAACTAAGTGTGTTTGTGTAGTACATAGCACACGACATGTCTACCTGAAGGCTGTAATGTCAATGAGCTAGCACTATACAACTAAGTGTGTTTGTGTAGTACATAGCACACGACATGTCTACCTGAAGGCTGTAATGTCAATGAGATAGCACTATACAACTAAGTGTGTTTGTGTAGTACATAGCACACTACATGTCTACCTGAAGGTTGTAATGTCAATGAGCTAGCACTATACAACTAAGTGTGTTTGTGTAGTACATAGCACACGACATGTCTACCTGAAGGCTGTAATGTCAATGAGCTAGCACTATACAACTAAGTGTGTTTGTGTAGTACATAGCACACGACATGTCTACCTGAAGGCTGTAATGTCAATGAGCTATACAACTAAGTGTGTTTGTGTAATACATAGCACACGACATGTCTACCTGAAGGCTGTAATGTCAATGAGCTAGCACTATACAACTAAGTGTGTTTGTGTAGTACATAGCACACGACATGTCTACCTGAAGGCTGTAATGTCAATGAGCTATACAACTAAAAGTGTTTGTGTAGTACATAGCACACGACATGTCTACCTGAGGGCTGTAATGTCAATGAGCTAGCACTATACAACTAAGTGTGTTTGTGTAGTACATACCACACGACATGTCTACCCGAAGGCTGTAATGTCAATGAGCTAGCACTATACAACTAAGTGTGTTTGTGTAGTACATAGCACACGACATGTCTACCTGAAGGCTGTAATGTCAATGAGATAGCACTATACAACTAAGTGTGTTTGTGTAGTACATAGCACACGACATGTCTACCTGAAGGCTGTAATGTCAATGAGCTATACAACTAAGTGTGTTTGTGTAGTACATAGCACACGACATGTCTACCTGAAGGCTGTAATGTCAATGAGCTATACAACTAAGTGTGTTTGTGTAGTACATAGCACACGACATGTCTACCTGAAGGCTGTAATGTCAATGAGATAGCACTATACAACTAAGTGTGTTTGTGTAGTACATAGCACACGACATGTCTACCTGAAGGTTGTAATGTCAATGAGCTGGCACTATACAACTAAGTGTGTTTGTGTAGTACATAGCACACGACATGTCTACCTGAAGGCTGTAATGTCAATGAGCTATACAACTAAGTGTGTTTGTGTAGTACATAGCACATGACATGTCTACCTGAAGGCTGTAATGTCAATGAGCTAGCACTATACAACTAAGTGTGTTTGTGTAGTACATAGCACACGACATGTCTACCTGAAGGCTGTAATGTCAATGAGCTATACAACTAAGTGTGTTTGTGTAGTACATAGCACATGACATGTCTACCTGAGGGCTGCAATGTCAATGAGCTAGCACTATACAACTAAGTGTGTTTGTGTAGTACATAGCACACGACATGTCTACCTGAAGGCTGTAATGTCAATGAGCTAGCACTATACAACTAAGTGTGTTTGTGTAGTACATAGCACACGACATGTCTACCTGAAGGCTGTAATGTCAATGAGCTAGCACTATACAACTAAGTGTGTTTGTGTAGTACATAGCACACGACATGTCTACCTGAAGGCTGTAATGTCAATGAGATAGCACTATACAACTAAGTGTGTTTGTGTAGTACATAGCACACTACATGTCTACCTGAAGGTTGTAATGTCAATGAGCTAGCACTATACAACTAAGTGTGTTTGTGTAGTACATAGCACACGACATGTCTACCTGAAGGCTGTAATGTCAATGAGCTAGCACTATACAACTAAGTGTGTTTGTGTAGTACATAGCACACGACATGTCTACCTGAAGGCTGTAATGTCAATGAGCTATACAACTAAGTGTGTTTGTGTAGTACATAGCACACGACATGTCTACCTGAAGGCTGTAATGTCAATGAGCTAGCACTATACAACTAAGTGTGTTTGTGTAGTACATAGCACACGACATGTCTACCTGAAGGCTGTAATGTCAATGAGCTATACAACTAAGTGTGTTTGTGTAGTACATAGCACACGACATGTCTACCTGAGGGCTGTAATGTCAATGAGCTAGCACTATACAACTAAGTGTGTTTGTGTAGTACATACCACACGACATGTCTACCCGAAGGCTGTAATGTCAATGAGCTAGCACTATACAACTAAGTGTGTTTGTGTAGTACATAGCACACGACATGTCTACCTGAAGGCTGTAATGTCAATGAGATAGCACTATACAACTAAGTGTGTTTGTGTAGTACATAGCACACAACATGTCTACCTGAAGGCTGTAATGTCAATGAGCTATACAACTAAGTGTGTTTGTGTAGTACATAGCACACGACATGTCTACCTGAAGGCTGTAATGTCAATGAGCTATACAACTAAGTGTGTTTGTGTAGTACATAGCACACGACATGTCTACCTGAAGGCTGTAATGTCAATGAGCTATACAACTAAGTGTGTTTGTGTAGTACATAGCACACGACATGTCTACCTGAAGGCTGTAATGTCAATGAGCTATACAACTAAGTGTGTTTGTGTAGTACATAGCACACGACATGTCTACCTGAGGGCTGTAATGTCAATGAGCTATACAACTAAGTGTGTTTGTGTAGTACATAGCACACGACATTTCTACCTGAAGGCTGTAATGTCAATGAGATAGCACTATACAACTAAGTGTGTTTGTGTAGTACATAGCACACGACATGTCTACCTGAAGGCTGTAATGTCAATGAGCTATACAACTAAGTGTGTTTGTGTAGTACATAGCACACGACATGTCTACCTGAAGGCTGCAATGTCAATGAGCTAGCACTATACAACTAAGTGTGTTTGTGTAGTACATAGCACATGACATGTCTACCTGAAGGCTGTAATGTCAATGAGATAGCACTATACAACTAAGTGTGTTTGTGTAGTACATAGCACACGACATGTCTACCTGAAGGCTGTAATGTCAATGAGATAGCACTATACAACTAAGTGTGTTTGTGTAGTACATAGCACACGACATGTCTACCTGAAGGCTGTAATGTCAATGAACTATACAACTAAGTGTGTTTTTGTAGTATATAGCACACAACATATCTACCTGAGGACTGTAATGTCAATGAGCTATACAACTAAGTGTGTTTGTGTAGTACATAGCACACGACATGTCTACCTGAAGGCTGTAATGTCAATGAGCTAGCACTATACAGCTAAGTGTGTTTGTGTAGTACATAGCACACGACATGTCTACCTGAAGGCTGTAATGTCAATGAGCTAGCACTATACAACTAAGTGTGTTTGTGTAGTACATAGCACACGACATGTCTACCTGAAGGCTGTAATGTCAATGAGCTAGCACTATACAACTAAGTGTGTTTGTGTAGTACATAGCACACGACATGTCTACCTGAAGGCTGTAATGTCAATGAGCTAGCACTATACAACTAAGTGTGTTTGTGTAGTACATAGCACACGACATGTCTACCTGAAGGCTGTAATGTCAATGAGCTAGCACTATACAACTAAGTGTGTTTGTGTAGTACATAGCACACGACATGTCTACCTGAAGGCTGTAATGTCAATGAGCTATACAACTAAGTGTGTTTGTGTAGTACATAGCACACGACATGTCTACCTGAAGGCTGTAATGTCAATGAGCTATACAACTAAGTGTGTTTGTGTAGTACATAGCACACGACATGTCTACCTGAAGGCTGTAATGTCAATGAGATAGCACTATACAACTAAGTGTGTTTGTGTAGTACATAGCACACGACATGTCTACCTGAAGGCTGTAATGTCAATGAGCTATACAACTAAGTGTGTTTGTGTAGTACATAGCACACGACATGTCTACCTGAAGGCTGTAATGTCAATGAGCTAGCACTATACAACTAAGTGTGTTTGTGTAGTACATAGCACACGACATGTCTACCTGAAGGCTGTAATGTCAATGAGCTATACAACTAAGTGTGTTTGTGTAGTACATAGCACACGACATGTCTACCTGAAGGCTGTAATGTCAATGAGATAGCACTATACAACTAAGTGTGTCTGTGTAGTACATAGCACACGACATTTCTACCTGAAGGCTGTAATGTCAATGAGATAGCACTATACAACTAAGTGTGTTTGTGTAGTACATAGCACACGACATGTCTACCTGAAGGCTGTAATGTCAATGAGCTATACAACTAAGTGTGTTTGTGTAGTACATAGCACACGACATGTCTACCTGAGGGCTGTAATGTCAATGAGATAGCACTATACAACTAAGTGTGTTTGTGTAGTACATAGCACACGACATGTCTACCTGAAGGCTGTAATGTCAATGAGCTAGCACTATACAACTAAGTGTGTTTGTGTAGTACATAGCACACGACATGTCTACCTGAATGCTGTAATGTCAATGAGCTAGCACTATACAACTAAGTGTGTTTGTGTAGTACATAGCACACGACATGTCTACCTGAAGGCTGTAATGTCAATGAGATAGCACTATACAACTAAGTGTGTTTGTGTAGTACATAGCACACTACATGTCTACCTGAAGGTTGTAATGTCAATGAGCTAGCACTATACAACTAAGTGTGTTTGTGTAGTACATAGCACACGACATGTCTACCTGAAGGCTGTAATGTCAATGAGCTAGCACTATACAACTAAGTGTGTTTGTGTAGTACATAGCACACGACATGTCTACCTGAAGGCTGTAATGTCAATGAGCTATACAACTAAGTGTGTTTGTGTAGTACATAGCACACGACATGTCTACCTGAAGGCTGTAATGTCAATGAGCTAGCACTATACAACTAAGTGTGTTTGTGTAGTACATAGCACACGACATGTCTACCTGAAGGCTGTAATGTCAATGAGCTATACAAGTAAGTGTGTTTGTGTAGTACATAGCACACGACATGTCTACCTGAGGGCTGTAATGTCAATGAGCTAGCACTATACAACTAAGTGTGTTTGTGTAGTACATACCACACGACATGTCTACCCGAAGGCTGTAATGTCAATGAGCTAGCACTATACAACTAAGTGTGTTTGTGTAGTACATAGCACACGACATGTCTACCTGAAGGCTGTAATGTCAATGAGATAGCACTATACAACTAAGTGTGTTTGTGTAGTACATAGCACACGACATGTCTACCTGAAGGCTGTAATGTCAATGAGCTATACAACTAAGTGTGTTTGTGTAGTACATAGCACACGACATGTCTACCTGAAGGCTGTAATGTCAATGAGCTATACAACTAAGTGTGTTTGTGTAGTACATAGCACACGACATGTCTACCTGAAGGCTGTAATGTCAATGAGCTATACAACTAAGTGTGTTTGTGTAGTACATAGCACACGACATGTCTACCTGAAGGCTGTAATGTCAATGAGCTATACAACTAAGTGTGTTTGTGTAGTACATAGCACACGACATGTCTACCTGGGGGCTGTAATGTCAATGAGCTATACAACTAAGTGTGTTTGTGTAGTACATAGCACACGACATTTCTACCTGAAGGCTGTAATGTCAATGAGATAGCACTATACAACTAAGTGTGTTTGTGTAGTACATAGCACACGACATGTCTACCTGAAGGCTGTAATGTCAATGAGCTATACAACTAAGTGTGTTTGTGTAGTACATAGCACACGACATGTCTACCTGAAGGCTGCAATGTCAATGAGCTAGCACTATACAACTAAGTGTGTTTGTGTAGTACATAGCACATCACATGTCTACCTGAAGGCTGTAATGTCAATGAGATAGCACTATACAACTAAGTGTGTTTGTGTAGTACATAGCACACGACATGTCTACCTGAAGGCTGTAATGTCAATGAGATAGCACTATACAACTAAGTGTGTTTGTGTAGTACATAGCACACGACATGTCTACCTGAAGGCTGTAATGTCAATGAACTATACAACTAAGTGTGTTTGTGTAGTATATAGCACACGACATATCTACCTGAGGACTGTAATGTCAATGAGCTATACAACTAAGTGTGTTTGTGTAGTACATAGCACACGACATGTCTACCTGAAGGCTGTAATGTCAATGAGCTAGCACTATACAGCTAAGTGTGTTTGTGTAGTACATAGCACACGACATGTCTACCTGAAGGCTGTAATGTCAATGAGCTAGCACTATACAACTAAGTGTGTTTGTGTAGTACATAGCACACGACATGTCTACCTGAAGGCTGTAATGTCAATGAGCTAGCACTATACAACTAAGTGTGTTTGTGTAGTACATAGCACACGACATGTCTACCTGAAGGCTGTAATGTCAATGAGCTAGCACTATACAACTAAGTGTGTTTGTGTAGTACATAGCACACGACATGTCTACCTGAAGGCTGTAATGTCAATGAGCTAGCACTATACAACTAAGTGTGTTTGTGTAGTACATAGCACACGACATGTCTACCTGAAGGCTGTAATGTCAATGAGCTATACAACTAAGTGTGTTTGTGTAGTACATAGCACACGACATGTCTACCTGAAGGCTGTAATGTCAATGAGCTATACAACTAAGTGTGTTTGTGTAGTACATAGCACACGACATGTCTACCTGAAGGCTGTAATGTCAATGAGATAGCACTATACAACTAAGTGTGTTTGTGTAGTACATAGCACACGACATGTCTACCTGAAGGCTGTAATGTCAATGAGCTAGCACTATACAACTAAGTGTGTTTGTGTAGTACATAGCACACGACATGTCTACCTGAAGGCTGTAATGTCAATGAGCTATACAACTAAGTGTGTTTGTGTAGTACATAGCACACGACATGTCTACCTGAAGGCTGTAATGTCAATGAGATAGCACTATACAACTAAGTGTGTCTGTGTAGTACATAGCACACGACATTTCTACCTGAAGGCTGTAATGTCAATGAGATAGCACTATACAACTAAGTGTGTTTGTGTAGTACATAGCACACGACATGTCTACCTGAAGGCTGTAATGTCAATGAGCTATACAACTAAGTGTGTTTGTGTAGTACATAGCACACGACATGTCTACCTGAGGGCTGTAATGTCAATGAGCTATACAACTAAGTGTGTTTGTGTAGTACATAGCACACGACATGTCTACCTGAAGGCTGTAATGTCAATGAGATAGCACTATACAACTAAGTGTGTTTGTGTAGTACATAGCACACGACATGTCTACCTGAAGGCTGTAATGTCAATGAGCTATACAACTAAGTGTGTTTGTGTAGTACATAGCACACGACATGTCTACCTGAAGGCTGTAATGTCAATGAGCTAGCACTATACAACTAAGTGTGTTTGTGTAGTACATAGCACACGACATGTCTACCTGAAGGCTGTAATGTCAATGAGCTATACAACTAAGTGTGTTTGTGTAGTACATAGCACACGACATGTCTACCTGAAGGCTGTAATGTCAATGAGATAGCACTATACAACTAAGTGTGTCTGTGTAGTACATAGCACACGACATTTCTACCTGAAGGCTGTAATGTCAATGAGATAGCACTATACAACTAAGTGTGTTTGTGTAGTACATAGCACACGACATGTCTACCTGAAGGCTGTAATGTCAATGAGCTATACAACTAAGTGTGTTTGTGTAGTACATAGCACACGACATGTCTACCTGAGGGCTGTAATGTCAATGAGATAGCACTATACAACTAAGTGTGTTTGTGTAGTACATAGCACACGACATGTCTACCTGAAGGCTGTAATGTCAATGAGCTAGCACTATACAGCTAAGTGTGTTTGTGTAGTACATAGCACACGACATGTCTACCTGAAGGCTGTAATGTCAATGAGCTAGCACTATACAACTAAGTGTGTTTGTGTAGTACATAGCACACAACATGTCTACCTGAAGGCTGTAATGTCAATGAGCTAGCACTATACAACTAAGTGTGTTTGTGTAGTACATAGCACACGACATGTCTACCTGAAGGCTGTAATGTCAATGAGCTAGCACTATACAACTAAGTGTGTTTGTGTAGTACATAGCACACGACATGTCTACCTGAAGGCTGTAATGTCAATGAGCTAGCACTATACAACTAAGTGTGTTTGTGTAGTACATAGCACACGACATGTCTACCTGAAGGCTGTAATGTCAATGAGCTATACAACTAAGTGTGTTTGTGTAGTACATAGCACACGACATGTCTACCTGAAGGCTGTAATGTCAATGAGCTATACAACTAAGTGTGTTTGTGTAGTACATAGCACACGACATGTCTACCTGAAGGCTGTAATGTCAATGAGATAGCACTATACAACTAAGTGTGTCTGTGTAGTACATAGCACACGACATTTCTACCTGAAGGCTGTAATGTCAATGAGATAGCACTATACAACTAAGTGTGTTTGTGTAGTACATAGCACACGACATGTCTACCTGAAGGCTGTAATGTCAATGAGCTATACAACTAAGTGTGTTTGTGTAGTACATAGCACACGACATGTCTACCTGAGGGCTGTAATGTCAATGAGATAGCACTATACAACTAAGTGTGTTTGTGTAGTACATAGCACACGACATGTCTACCTGAAGGCTGTAATGTCAATGAGATAGCACTATACAACTAAGTGTGTTTGTGTAGTACATAGCACACGACATGTCTACCTGAAGGCTGTAATGTCAATGAGATAGCACTATACAACTAAGTGTGTTTGTGTAGTACATAGCACACGACATGTCTAACTGAAGGCTGTAATGTCAATGAGATAGCACTATACAACTAAGTGTGTTTGTGTAGTACATAGCACACGACATGTCTACCTGAAGGCTGTAATGTCAATGAGCTATACAACTAAGTGTGTTTGTGTAGTACATAGCACACGACATGTCTACCTGAAGGTTGTAATGTCAATGAGATACCACTATACAACTAAGTGTGTTTGTGTAGTACATAGCACACGACATGTCTACCTGAAGGCTGTAATGTCAATGAGCTATACAACTAAGTGTGTTTGTGTAGTACATAGCACACGACATGTCTACCTGAGGGCTGTAATGTCAATGAGCTATACAACTAAGTGTGTTTGTGTAGTACATAGCACACGACATGTCTACCTGAAGGCTGTAATGTCAATGAGCTATACAAGTAAGTGTGTTTGTGTAGTACATAGCACACGACATGTCTACCTGAGGGCTGGTATGTCAAAGAGCTATACAACTAAGTGTGTTTGTGTAGTACATAGCACACGACATGTCTACCTGAAGGTTGTAATGTCAATGAGATAGCACTATACAACTAAGTGTGTTTGTGTAGTACATAGCACATGACATGTCTACCTGAAGGCTGTAATGTCAATGAGATAGCACTATACAACTAAGTGTGTTTGTGTAGTACATAGCACACGACATTTCTACCTGAAGGCTGTAATGTCAATGAGATAGCACTATACAACTAAGTGTGTTTGTGTAGTACATAGCACACGACATGTCTACCTGAGGGCTGTAATGTCAATGAGCTATACAACTAAGTGTGTTTGTGTAGTAAATAGCACACGACATGTCTACCTGAAGGCTGTAATGTCAATGAGCTAGCACTATACAACTAAGTGTGTTTGTGTAGTACATAGCACACGACATGTCTACCTGAAGGCTGTAATGTCAATGAGATAGCACTATACAACTAAGTGTGTTTGTGTAGTACATAGCACACGACATGTCTACCTGAAGGCTGTAATGTCAATGAGATAGCACTATACAACTAAGTGTGTTTGTGTAGTACATAGCACACGACATGTCTACCTGAAGGCTGTAATGTCAATGAGCTACCACTATACAGCTAAGTGTGTTTGTGTAGTACATAGCACACGACATGTCTACCTGAAGGCTGTAATGTCAATGAGCTAGCACTATACAACTAAGTGTGTTTGTGTAGTACATAGCACACGGCATGTCTACCTGAAGGCTGTAATGTCAATGAGCTATACAACGAAGTGTGTTTGTGTAGTACATAGCACACGACATGTCTACCTGAAGGCTGTAATGTCAATGAGCTAGCACTATACAGCTAAGTGTGTTTGTGTAGTACATAGCACACGACATGTCTACCTGAAGGCTGTAATGTCAATGAGCTAGCACTATACAACTAAGTGTGTTTGTGTAGTACATAGCACACGGCATGTCTACCTGAAGGCTGTAATGTCAATGAGCTATACAACTAAGTGTGTTTGTGTAGTACATAGCACACGACATGTCTACCTGAAGGTTGTAATGTCAATGAGATAGCACTATACAACTATGTGTGTTTGTGTAGTACATAGCACACGACATGTCTACCTGAGGGCTGTAATGTCAATGAGCTATACAACTAAGTGTGTTTGTGTAGTACATAGCACACGACATGTCTACCTTAAGGCTGTAATGTCAATGAGCTATACAACTAAGTGTGTTTGTGTAGTACATAGCACACGACATGTCTACCTGAAGGCTGTAATGTCAATGAGCTAGCACTATACAACTAAGTGTGTTTGTGTAGTACATAGCACACAACATGTCTACCTGAAGGCTGTAATGTCAATGAGATAGCACTATACAACTAAGTGTGTTTGTGTAGTACATAGCACACGACATGTCTACCTGAAGGCTGTAATGTCAATGAGATAGCACTATACAACTAAGTGTGTTTGTGTAGTACATAGCACACGACATGTCTACCTGAAGGCTGTAATGTCAATGAGCTAGCACTATACAACTAAGTGTGTTTGTGTAGTACATAGCACACGACATGTCTACCTGAAGGCTGTAATGTCAATGAGATAGCACTATACAACTAAGTGTGTTTGTGTAGTACATAGCACACGACATGTCTACCTGAAGGCTGTAATGTCAATGAGATAGCACTATACAACTAAGTGTGTTTGTGTAGTACATAGCACACGACATGTCTACCTGAAGGCTGTAATGTCAATGAGATAGCACTATACAACTAAGTGTGTTTGTGTAGTACATAGCACACGACATGTCTACCTGAAGGCTGTAATGTCAATGAGATAGCACTATACAACTAAGTGTGTTTGTGTAGTACATAGCACACGACATGTCTACCTGAAGGCTGTAATGTCAATGAGATAGCACTATACAACTAAGTGTGTTTGTGTAGTACATAGCACACGACATGTCTACCTGAAGGCTGTAATGTCAATGAGCTAGCACTATACAACTAAGTGTGTTTGTGTAGTACATAGCACACGACATGTCTACCTGAAGGCTGTAATGTCAATGAGCTAGCACTATACAACTAAGTGTGTTTGTGTAGTACATAGCACACGACATGTCTAACTGAAGGCTGTAATGTCAATGAGCTAGCACTATACAACTAAGTGTGTTTGTGTAGTACATAGCACACGACATGTCTACCTGAAGGCTGTAATGTCAATGAGATAGCACTATACAACTAAGTGTGTTTGTGTAGTACATAGCACACGACATGTCTAACTGAAGGCTGTAATGTCAATGAGCTAGCACTATACAACTAAGTGTGTTTGTGTAGTACATAGCACACGACATGTCTAACTGAAGGCTGTAATGTCAATGAGCTAGCACTATACAACTAAGTGTGTTTGTGTAGTACATAGCACACGACATGTCTAACTGAAGGCTGTAATGTCAATGAGCTAGCACTATACAACTAAGTGTGTTTGTGTAGTACATAGCACACGACATGTCTAACTGAAGGCTGTAATGTCAATGAGCTAGCACTATACAACTAAGTGTGTTTGTGTAGTACATAGCACACGACATGTCTAACTGAAGGCTGTAATGTCAATGAGCTATACAACTAAGTGTGTTTGTGTAGTACATAGCACACGACATGTCTAACTGAAGGCTGTAATGTCAATGAGATAGCACTATACAACTAAGTGTGTTTGTGTAGTACATAGCACACGACATGTCTAACTGAAGGCTGTAATGTCAATGAGCTAGCACTATACAACTAAGTGTGTTTGTGTAGTACATAGCACACGACATGTCTAACTGAAGGCTGTAATGTCAATGAGATAGCACTATACAACTAAGTGTGTTTGTGTAGTACATAGCACACGACATGTCTAACTGAAGGCTGTAATGTCAATGAGCTAGCACTATACAACTAAGTGTGTTTGTGTAGTACATAGCACACGACATGTCTACCTGAGGGCTGTAATGTCAATGAGCTAGCACTATACAACTAAGTGTGTTTGTGTAGTACATAGCACACGACATGTCTACCTGAGGGCTGTAATGTCAATGAGATAGCACTATACAACTAAGTGTGTTTGTGTAGTACATAGCACACGACATGTCTACCTGAAGGCTGTAATGTCAATGAGCTAGCACTATACAACTAAGTGTGTTTGTGTAGTACATAGCACACGACATGTCTAACTGAAGGCTGTAATGTCAATGAGCTATACAACTAAGTGTGTTTGTGTAGTACATAGCACACAGCATCTCATCAAAATTACTCATTAGGCATTAAACAACAATCATTCACTCAGTTTGTTAACCAGACTTCTTATTCTACTTCTTAACTTCTTTGTGTTCATAATAGACAGGTGTTTGGTTTATACAGGTTGAATTAACAAAGGTTTCATACACTGACACTTTATTCAAAGTTCTGTTATTTCAGGGTTAAGTTTAGATAGGTTTCACGGTACTTCTATTAAATTACTTAAATTAGCTTAAATGTTATAAAACATATTGAAAATGTCACGTGTTCAAGTTAAAAGTAAAGCAAAAACTATATCCTGTGAGAATGTCCTCCAGGATATAATTTCATAGAAATTTTTTCATGAAATGATGTCAATTGACTGTGAACAAGAATCTCTCTAAAATTATCTGATGGACAAGAATTCACAGATTGGTCTACGAAAAATAAAAATGTGTGCATGAAATGGATATAAATTAAATTGGTTACTTAACCAAGTTTTTATCCATGAAATAATGTCCTTAAAAATGCCACACTAGTTGAAATAGGTCTACTGCTAATTAAAGTCAGCATTAAATGCCAATCAATAAATCAATTCTTTTTAAAAGTGAGACTAATTGAAATGCTGACTTGTTAGGTTTATGGTGTTTAACGCCACTTTCAACAATATTTCAGATATATAGTGGCGGTCAGTTTTATTGGTAGAGGAAACCGGAGTAGCCGGAGAGAAAACCACCGACCTGCAGCAAGTCACTGACAATTAAAAGTTTATCTATAAAACAGGTGTAAACATTGATGTTAACAGCATGGAACAGATTAGCATACTTTTTAATATTACTATATCAGGGAATACATATCATCAACGACAATGTATAACAGAAAATAACAAAAGTTATTAAGAAGAAAAGCAACTTCAAATGTTTAAAAACGATTAAAGTGTCATGACACACATTATTGAAATATTATTACAACAATAATTTTTTGAGAGGGGCAGCTTTATGTAGGTAGCTACATTTGTAGGTTATCAGGAAATTTATTTTTTTTTAATTTTAGTTGCCACTGGAAATATTTTTTCCCCCAAATGATAAGAGGTTTAAGATCCCACCAACTGTACATGTATTAATACTAGTTTGTTAATCTGTGTTAGTGTACTTATAAGCTATTTTCAAACATTGGAGAGAATAGGTGATGCCCATTTTAAAGTGAAAAAACTACATAAGATGAAAAGTGATAAAAACTGATGCATCCTGTAGACAATTAGTGGCACTGCTGATTACCTGTGGTGTAGGACATCCTGTGACAAACACTCCAATCCCCATCCTGCCACAGGTCACCATATCAAAGAAAAACAGGTAGTCTTTACCTCTGAAATATAAATGACCGTCACTAATAAAGATCCTGCATTAGATTGAGGGTTGAGTGTTATGGTGTTTTATGTCACTCTCAACAATATTTCAGTTTTATCATGGGGGTCAGTTTTATTGGTTAGGAAGCCGAAGTACCTGGGGCTGGAGAAAACCATCGACCTGTCACAAGTCACTGACAAACTTTATCACATAATGTTGTATCGAGTACACCTCACCATGAATGGGGTTCGGCTTTAGATTGGGACTGATAACTTATCATTATTGTGGTAAGTTGAACTCGCGCAAGACCTATCAGGTACATCTCACCACAGGCAAGTTAAACTCACAAACATTATCGGAGATAATAAACCAATGAACTTAAATCACTTAATACATATATTTATATCATTTCAATAATGAAAAACCTACTAAAAACTATTAAAATACTGCAAGAGAATTAGAGATGTGTGCCAGTTTTTGAAATATATACATCAATAATTGTATATCTTTTATATAAACAAGATGAACTGTGAGCTAATGCTCACTTATGATACCCCCGCATATATGTTCAATGTGTATAAAAAACCAACCAAGTCGGCAAACAGGAAGTAGGAATCTGATGGGTCCAAAAACGCTTCCCACGATATGGGATACCTATATGAAGCTTGTGACCAAATATCAGATTTCTGCCATCAATAGTTGCTGAGAAATATGTGACGAAAAATGTGCATATATGTTCAATGTGTATAAAAACCAACTAAGTCGGCAAACAGGAAGTAGGAATCTGATGGGTCCAAAAACACTTCACACAATATTGTGTACCAATATGAAAATTGTGACGAAATATCAGATTTCTGCCATCAATAGTTGCTGAGAAAAATGCGACAAAAAATGAGCATATATGTTCAATGTGTATAAAAATCAACAAAGTCGGCAAACAAGAAGTAGGAATCTGATGGGTCCAAACACGCTTCCCACAATATGGCATACCTATATGAAGCTTGTGACCATATATCAGATTTCTGCCATCAATAGTTGCTGAGAAAAATGCGACGAAAAATATCTTGGACGGACGGAAGGACGGACGGACGGACAGAGGTAAAACAGTATATTTCTATAATTCACATGTATACAGTGATTGAGTGATTGTTGTTTAACCCCAATTCAGCAATTTTTCAGCTATATCATGGCGAGAACAAGTTAATTTTCAATGAGATGATGATGAGGTCTGCTTTGTACTAGACCAACACGCTGAGTTGGATTATTATAGTGCTAGCTCACTGAAACAACAGTCCGCCGGTAGACATGTCGCTCCACTTGGACCCATTATTCTGATTTCGAGCCAACATGTCTTTGCTCTTTCTCCTTAATGCTGCATGCTTGGCGGAGAAGCAACAAATACCAATTTTATAGTTTTTGGTTTGACCCGACTGGGGCTTGAACCCACGATTTACCACACTTGAAGTGAGCACACTAACCATTTAATTCACATACAGAGACAGAGACATGCAAAAAGTATTCTATCACTGTAAATTTTTTTCTTACATTTCATATAAAACCACATTTTTTTCAAAACTTTATTCTAAAGTTGAAATTTTTACCAACAAAGGCAAGAACATATAAGAAGTTTTCTGTAAATATTTTAAAATATTTGTTTGAAGCACATATTTTAATTATTCTCAATTTAAACACAAACTTAAATTATTTGTCTTTATTAAAAGTACTATCATTGTACATTTGTATTGTGTTTTTGAGTTCAAAATTTAGTTTTGTGTTTAACTCATGAACTTAAAATTCTTAGATTATAAAATTATGATGAAATAATATAACACTGCCTTTGTTGGTAAAAAATTCATCAAAATCGAACAAGAATTGACTTTGAGTAGGTAGTGGATTATGGTGTTAAATGCCACTTGATACAATATTTCAGTTATATCATGGCGGTCAGTTTTAATGGTAGAGGAAACCGGAGAACCCTGAGAAAACCACCGACCTGTCGCAAGTCACTGACTGAGAAACTTAATCACATAATAATGTATCGAGCACACCTTGCCTGAACGGGATTCAAACTCACATCAGTGGTGATAGGCGCTGATTGCACAGGTAGTTATAAATCCAACTACCATACAATCACGACGGCTCCTGAATTCATTCATACAGATTGATTGATTTTATTGTGTTTAATGCCACTTTCAGCAATATTTCAGCTATATCTTGGAGTACCCGGAGAGAACCACTGACCATGGGCAAGCAACTAGTAAACTTTATCACTTGCGGCTGCGAGTCGAGTGCACCTTTTTTTGCTATTTACAAAGCCGTATTGGTGATAGGATTGTATCAGTGTGTGAAATTAGTGTAAACCTATATAGAAAATGTATATGTAAGATCAAGCTTGTCTATGTCAAATTTTCAAAATTTTGTATATAATGTACAGTGAGGTCTATGTAAAATAGAGACTGGTCTATGATACCACAAAATTTAGTTTCACACACTGTTGTATGAGTTGTTAGGTAATCCAACTACCTAACTCATTGAGCCACCCGGGCCCTTCGCCTATTTGGAAGCTACATGTATGAGAAATACAATATAGTAGAATACTTTGTCATATTTTTTAAAGAAAAATACTTACCTTTGATTTCCACTGCCACACATTTCTCCTTCAGAATTGACAGGATTCAACAACAATGATGGGTCCCCATACTTAAATGCTGAAATTATAATATAAAAAAGAAATCATTAACAATGAAGGATCCCATATTTCTTACAAAGTCATTAAAATATTTGTTATATATATTTTAATAGAGAAAATCCACAATATTATTGTATTATATATCAACTGTTTTAGACCAATCAAACTATTTCATAACTTTCTCATGTACTTATTTTTTGTTACAAAGAAGTGTTTACTCAATTTACTGTATTTCTCTATTTTTAATTTTTTTATCAAAACTTATTTCATTGTTGCTATGGTAGCAGGTTAAATCAGCCCCAAACCAAATCGGTCCCAAGTCAAATCGGCCCCAGTCAAAAAGTATTCAAAAAGAATGATCACGATTAAAGTTGACTCTCTTTTATAAACTAAAGAATTTCTCAATCTGAGTTGTTTTTCTTGGCTTGGTTATTTAGAAGCCCTCTTTTTATTAAAAGGCCAATTTATAGACAATAGAAAAAATCATCAAAGAATGTTTCTAATCTTAAGTGGGACGACCTCATCACCCTTCGACATCAATCCAAAGTCACCATGATATACCGAGTTATCCATCAACTGGTCGCAATACCATCAGCACCTTATTTACAACCAACCGGTGTAAGAACAAGAGGAAATGAAATGAGGTTCCTAGTACCATTCACAAGTGTCAACTCTTATAAGAACTCCTTCCCGTCTACTCTGGAACAGTCCTCCATCAGATATCACAAGAATGCAATCCCCATAGGCTTTCAAGGGAGTGATTGTTTCCAGCTTCCACTAGATCAGCCTCAGATGTTTTTAACCAGATCGTTTTATCCTGCACCTGTAAATTTTTGTAAATACACTAACCGACCCTCCCTCACGTGTACATAGTCAATTGTGCGAAAATGTTCCAGAGGAATCGTGCACACTAATGGAAGAAGAAGATCGACATAAAGATCATTACATAATTGCCGCCAATCACGTTTTATGTAAATTGCTAATCACTTAATTATGCCATAAATTAATCATTGATTAATTTCTTTGATCTTTACAAAAGAATCCACTCATCAATAAAATTTAAATTTTACATCTTTTAACCAAAAATATTAATTTATATTAATACATAATTTGTATTTATTTATTCTTTTTTTATTTTTATTTTTTGGGGCCGATTTGACTGGAAATCGTTGCTACATGTATATGGGACAACTGGAATAATTGAATTTGTACAAGATGTAAAAAATGTAGACTGAATTAATCACATTTAATGAAATATAACAACGTACTTTATAAGTGAAATTTTACTACACTATTATAATTAGTTATTAAAAAATAAAGATCTTAAAAAAAGGGGAAGGATCCCTTCCTAAAGTCATCCGTTCTCTCTACCTAACTTACAGATGTGTCGTTTTTGTTTTTACTTCGAATTCTATACGTACTAGCTATATATATAGCTAATAACTTGACATGTGCTTATTTATCTACCTGGGAAAAATATATTAAAAGGTAAATTCAGCTTTCAAATAATGTTGACAAGTCGAAAGAACCTTTACATTCGATCACAGGCGCATGGGGCATGGATTTCGTTTCCTCCTCCCCCCTTTTCTCTACTACCCCCCCCCCCCTTTTTTCAAAATTTTCATATAAATCATTCCTTTTTCAAAATTTTCATAATCATTCGTTTTTTCTTCATTTGACAATATCAGTAGACGTCATACATCATGAATAATACATGTATTCTGTGTCCACATTTTTTAGACTGATACAGTATAAGAGAGGGGCGAAAAATGTGGACACAGAATACATGTATTATTCATGATGTATGACGTCTACTGATATTGTCAAATGAAGAAAAAACGGATGATTATGAAAATTTTGAAAAAGGAATGACTTGTATGAAAATTTTGAAAAAAGGGGGGGGGGTAGTAGAGAAAAGGGGGGAGGAGGAAACGAAATCCATGTCCCATGCGCCTGTGCATTCGATAAGTGCCAGTGGCTTCCTTGGACGACTGGCATCTGTTTACACCGAATAACTCCAATATTCAGCTACATCGAAGTTAAATCGTTTTGACCATGCAATGACTTGTTGACTTTCCACTTACAATGTACAGTTGCATTGGTATATAATATAGTCTTCAAGTGTGTCATCCTCTACCTGGATGGTCTGCACGTTGTCATACACTAATGTGTTCATATTCTCCATGCATGGGTAACCTTGTATAATAAGGCATCTTTATCACAAAGAATTTTAGAATTATTTGTCCTTTCGACTTTGAGCGTATTGATGAAAATTATTCTAGAAACGTGTACTGCACACTAATTAAGAAACTAACCATTTTATTATCGGTGGAGGGGAGGTAGATTTTTAACGTCATTGTATACGCCTATATTATTTTAATGCAAAGTTATAAATAAACTGCATATATAGAATAAGTGGGAATAGTGAAGAATAATTGAGAAATATTTTTTGGAGAGATGTAATACAATTCCCTCTTTTTCTCTTTGGAGATCAACATTTGTATTATCTTACCAAAATAGCCAACTAAGCCTAATCCTGCTATAAATATCACAAATAATAGACAGCAGATAATATCTGTACATGATCTACAAAAAAAAAACATAATATTTATGTAATACCGTAATAACACGGTGATGTCTGATACCAAGACAAAGTTATATCACTCTGATACATGATACCCAGACAAAGTTATATCACTCTGATACATGATACCAAGACAAAGTTATATCACTCTGATACATGATACCCAGGCAAAGTTATATCACTCTGATACATGATACCCAGACAAAGTTATATCACTCTGATACATGATACCCTGACAAAGTCATATCACTCTGATACATGATACCCTGACAAAGTTATATCACTCTGATACATGATACCCAGACAAAGTTATATCACTCTGATACATGATACCCAGACAAAGTTATATCACTCTGATACATGATACCCTGACAAAGTCATATCACTCTGATACATGATACCCAGACAAAGTTATATCACTCTGATACATGATACCCAGACAAAGTTATATCACTCTGATACATGATACCAAGACAAAGTTATATCACTCTGATACATGATACCCAGGCAAAGTTATATCACTCTGATACATGATACCCAGACAAAGTTATATCACTCTGATACATGATACCCTGACAAAGTCATATCACTCTGATACATGATACCCTGACAAAGTTATATCACTCTGATACATGATACCCAGACAAAGTTATATCACTCTGATACATGATACCCAGACAAAGTTATATCACTCTGATACATGATACCCTGACAAAGTCATATCACTCTGATACATGATACCCAGACAAAGTTATATCACTCTGATACATGATACCAAGACAAAGTCATATCACTCTGATACATGATACCCAGACAAAGTTATATCATTCTGATACATGATACCCAGACAAAGTTATATCACTCTGATACATGATACCAAGGCAAAATCATATCACTCTGATACATGATACCCAGACAAAGTTATATCACTCTGATACATGATACCAAGACAAAGTTATATCACTCTGATACATGATACCCTGACAAAGTCATATCACTCTGATACATGATACCCAGACAAAGTTATATCATTCTGATACATGATACCCAGACAAAGTTATATCACTCTGATACATGATACCAAGACAAAGTTATATCACTCTGATACATGATAACCAGACAAAGTTATATCACTCTGATACATGATACCAAGACAAAGTTATATCACCCTGATACATGATACCAAGGCAAAGATATATCACTCTGATACATGATACCCAGACAAAGTTATATCACTCTGATACATGATACCCAGACAAAGTTATATCACTCTGATACATGATACCCAGACAAAGTTATATCACTCTGATACATGATACCCTGACAAAGTCATATCACTCTGATACATGATACCCTGACAAAGTTATATCACTCTGATACATGATACCAAGACAAAGTTATATTACTCTGATACATGATACCCAGACAAAGTTATATCACTCTGATACATGATACCAAGGCAAAGTTATATCACTCTGATACATGATACCAAGACAAAGTTATATCACTCTGATACATGATACCAAGACAAAGTTATATCACTCTGATACATAACACCAAGGCAAAGTCATATCACTCTGATACATGATACCTAGACAAAGTTATATCACCCTGATACATGATACCCAGACAAAGTTATATCACTCTGATACATGATACCCTGACAAAGCTATATCACTCTGATACATGATACCAAGACAAAGTTATATCACTCTGATACATGATAACCAGACAAAGTTATATCACTCTGATACATGATACCAAGACAAAGTTATATCACCCTGATACATGATACCCAGACAAAGTTATATCACTCTGATACATGATACCAAGGCAAAGCTATATCACTCTGATACATGATACCAAGACAAAGTTATATCACTCTGATACATAACACCAAGACAAAGTTATATCACTCTGATACATGATACCCAGACAAAGTTATATCACTCTGATACATGATACCAAGGCAAAGTTATATCACTCTGATACATGATACCCAGACAAAGTTATATCACTCTGATACATGATACCCTGACAAAGTTATATCACTCTGATACATGATACCAAGGCAAAGTTATATCACTCTGATACATGATACCAAGACAAAGTTATATCACTCTGATACATGATACCCAGACAAAGTTATATCACTCTGATACATGATACCAAGACAAAGTTATATCACTCTGATACATGATACCCAGACAAAGTTATATCACTCTGATACATGATACCAAGGCAAAGATATATCACTCTGATACATGATACCCAGACAAAGTCATATCACTCTGATACATGATACCCAGACAAAGTTATATCACTCTGATACATAACACCAAGACAAAGTTATATCACTCTGATACATGATACCCAGACAAAGTTATATCACTCTGATACATGATACCAAGACAAAGTTATATCACTCTGATACATAACACCAAGACAAAGTTATATCACTCTGATACATGATACCCAGACAAAGTTATATCACTCTGATACATAATACCAAGGCAAAGTCATATCACTCTGATACATGATACCCAGACAAAGTTATATCACTCTGATACATGATACCAAGGCAAAGATATATCACTCTGATACATGATACCCAGACAAAGTTATATCACTCTGATACATGATACCAAGACAAAGTCATATCACTCTGATACATGATACCCAGACAAAGTTATATCACTCTGATACATGATACCCAGACAAAGTTATATCACTCTGATACATGATACCCAGGCAAAGTTATATCACTCTGATACATGATACCAAGACAAAGTCATATCACTCTGATACATGATACCCAGACAAAGTTATATCACTCTGATACATGATACCAAGGCAAAATCATATCACTCTGATACATGATACCCAGACAAAGTTATATCACTATGATACATGATACCAAGACAAAGTTATATCACTCTGATACATGATACCCAGACAAAGTTATATCACTATGATACATGATACCAAGACAAAGTTATATCACTCTGATACATGATACCCAGACAAAGTTATATCACTCTGATACATGATACCAAGACAAAGTTATATCACTCTGATACATGATACCCAGACAAAGATATATCACTCTGATACATGATACCCTGACAAAGTTATATCACTCTGATACATGATACCAAGGCAAAGTTATATCACTCTGATACATGATACCCAGACAAAGTTATATCACTCTGATACATGATACCAAGACAAAGTTATATCACTCTGATACATGATACCAAGGCAAAGTTATATCACTCTGATACATGATACCCTGACAAAGTCATATCACTCTGATACATGATACCCTGACAAAGTTATATCACTCTGATACATGATACCCAGACAAAGTTATATCACTCTGATACATGATACCAAGACAAAGTTATATCACTCTGATACATGATACCCAGACAAAGTTATATCACTCTGATACATGATACCCAGACAAAGTTATATCACTCTGATACATGATACCCAGACAAAGTCATATCACTCCGATACATGATACCCTGACAAAGTTATATCACTCTGATACATAATACCAAGACAAAGTTATATCACTCTGATACATGATACCCAGACAAAGTCATATCACTCCGATACATGATACCCTGACAAAGTTATATCACTCTGATACATAATACCAAGGCAATGTTATATCACTCTGATACATAATACCAAGACAAAGTTATATCACTCTGATACATGATACCAAGGCAAAGTTATATCACTCTGATACATGATACCCAGACAAAGTTATATCACTCTGATACATGATACCCAGAAAAAGTCATATCACTCTGATACATGATACCCAGACAAAGTTATATCACTCTGATACATGATACCAAGACAAAGTTATATCACTCCGATACATGATACCAAGGCAAAGTTATATCACTCTGATACATGATACCCAGACAAAGTTATATCACTCTGATACATGATAACCAGACAAAGTCATATCACTCTGATACATGATACCAAGACAAAGTTATATCACTCTGATACATGATACCCAGACAAAGTTATATCACTCTGATACATGATACCAAGGCAAAGTTATATCACTCTGATACATGATACCAAGGCAAAGTCATATCACTCTGATACATAATACCAAGACAAAGTTATATCACTCTGATACATGATACCCAGACAAAGTTATATCACTCTGATACATGATACCAAGACAAAGTTATATCACTCCGATACATGATACCAAGGCAAAGTTATATCACTCTGATACATGATACCCAGACAAAGTTATATCACTCTGATACATGATAACCAGACAAAGTCATATCACTCTGATACATGATACCAAGACAAAGTTATATCACTCTGATACATGATACCCAGACAAAGTTATATCACTCTGATACATGATACCAAGGCAAAGTTATATCACTCTGATACATGATACCAAGGCAAAGTCATATCACTCTGATACATAATACCAAGACAAAGTTATATCACTCTGATACATGATACCCAGACAAAGTTATATCACTCTGATACATGATACCCAGACAAAGTTATATCACTCTGATACATGATACCCAGACAAAGTTATATCACTCTGATACATGATACCAAGACAAAGTTATATCACTCTGATACATGATACCAAGACAAAGTTATATCACTCTGATACATGATACCCAGACAAAGTTATATCACTCTGATACATGATACCAAGACAAAGTTATATCACTCTGATACATGATACCCAGACAAAGTTATATCACTCTGATACATGATACCCAGACAAAGTTATATCACTCTGATACATGATACCAAGACAAAGTTATATCACTCTGATACATGATACCCAGACAAAGTTATATCACTCTGATACATGATACCCAGACAAAGTTATATCACTCTGATACATGATACCCAGACAAAGTCATATCACTCTGATACATGATACCAAGACAAAGTTATATCACTCTGATACATGATACCCAGACAAAGTTATATCACTCTGATACATGATACCCAGACAAAGTTATATCACTCTGATACATGATACCCAGACAAAGTTATATCACTCTGATACATGATACCAAGGCAAAGTTATATCACTCCGATACATGATACCCAGACAAAGTTATATCACTCTGATACATGATACCAAGGCAAAATCATATCACTCTGATACATGATACCAAGACAAAGTTATATCACTATGATACATGATACCCAGACAAAGTTATATCACTCTGATACATGATAACCAGACAAAGTCATATCACTCTGATACATGATACCAAGGCAAAATCATATCACTCTGATACATAATACCAAGACAAAGTTATATCACTCTGATACATGATACCCAGACAAAGTTATATCACTCTGATACATGATACCAAGACAAAGTTATATCACTCCGATACATGATACCAAGGCAAAGTTATATCACTCTGATACATGATACCCAGACAAAGTTATATCACTCTGATACATGATACCCAGACAAAGTTATATCACTCTGATACATGATACCAAGGCAAAATCATATCACTCTGATACATAATACCAAGACAAAGTTATATCACTCTGATACATGATACCCAGACAAAGTTATATCACTCTGATACATGATACCAAGACAAAGTTATATCACTCCGATACATGATACCAAGGCAAAGTTATATCACTCTGATACATGATACCCAGACAAAGTTATATCACTCTGATACATGATAACCAGACAAAGTCATATCACTCTGATACATGATACCAAGACAAAGTTATATCACTCTGATACATGATACCCAGACAAAGTTATATCACTCTGATACATGATACCAAGGCAAAGTTATATCACTCTGATACATGATACCAAGGCAAAGTCATATCACTCTGATACATAATACCAAGACAAAGTTATATCACTCTGATACATGATACCCAGACAAAGTTATATCACTCTGATACATGATACCCAGACAAAGTTATATCACTCTGATACATGATACCCAGACAAAGTTATATCACTCTGATACATGATACCAAGACAAAGTTATATCACTCTGATACATGATACCCAGACAAAGTTATATCACTCTGATACATGATACCCAGACAAAGTTATATCACTCTGATACATGATACCCAGACAAAGTCATATCACTCTGATACATGATACCAAGACAAAGTTATATCACTCTGATACATGATACCCAGACAAAGTTATATCACTCTGATACATGATACCCAGACAAAGTTATATCACTCTGATACATGATACCCAGACAAAGTTATATCACTCTGATACATGATACCAAGGCAAAGTTATATCACTCCGATACATGATACCCAGACAAAGTTATATCACTCTGATACATGATACCAAGACAAAGTTATATCACTCTGATACATGATACCCAGACAAAGTTATATCACTCTGATACATGATACCAAGGCAAAATCATATCACTCTGATACATGATACCAAGGCAAAGTTATATCACTCTGATACATGATACCAAGACAAAGTTATATCACTCTGATACATGATACCAAGGCAAAATCATATCACTCTGATACATGATACCAAGGCAAAGTTATATCACTCTGATACATGATACCAAGGTAAAGTTATATCACTCTGATACATGATACCCAGACAAAGTTATATCACTCTGATACATGATACCCAGACAAAGTTATATCACTATGATACATGATACCAAGACAAAGTTATATCACTCTGATACATGATACCCAGACAAAGTTATATCACTCTGATACATGATACCCAGACAAAGTTATATCACTCTGATACATGATACCAAGGCAAAGTTATATCACTCTGATACATGATACCAAGACAAAGTTATATCACTCTGATACATGATACCCAGACAAAGTTATATCACTCTGATACATGATACCCAGACAAAATCATATCACTCTGATACATGATACCCAGACAAAGTTATATCACTCTGATACATGATACCCAGGCAAAGTTATATCACTCTGATACATGATACCAAGACAAAGTTATATCACTCTGATACATGATACCAAGGCAAAGTTATATCACTCTGATACATGATACCCAGACAAAGTTATATCACTCTGATACATGATACCAAGACAAAGTTATATCACTCTGATACATGATACCAAGACAAAGTTATATCACTCTGATACATGATACCCAGACAAAGTTATATTACTCTGATACATGATACCCAGACAAAGTTATATCACTCTGATACATGATACCAAGACAAAGTTATATCACTCTGATACATAATACCAAGGCAAAGTTATATCACTCTGATACATGATACCCAGACAAAGTTATATCACTCTGATACATGATACCCAGACAAAGTTATATCACTCTGATACATGATACCCAGACAAAGTTATATCACTCTGATACATAATACCAAGGCAAAGTTATATCACTCTGATACATGATACCCAGACAAAGTTATATCACTCTGATACATGATACCAAGACAAAGTTATATCACTCTGATACATGATACCCAGACAAAGTTATATCACTCTGATACATGATACCCAGACAAAGTTATATCACTCTGATACATGATACCAAGACAAAGTTATATCACTCTGATACATAATACCAAGGCAATGTTATATCACTATGATACATAATACCAAGGCAAAGTCATATTAATCTGATACATGATACCCAGACAAAGTTATATCACTCTGATACATGATACCCAGACAAAGTTATATCACTCTGATACATGATACCAAGACAAAGCTATATCACTCTGATACATGATACCAAGGCAAAGTTATATCACTCTGATACATAACACCAAGACAAAGTTATATCACTCTGATACATGATACCCAGACAAAGTTATATCACTCTGATACATGATACCCAGACAAAGTTATATCACTATGATACATGATACCCAGGCAAAGTTATATCACTCTGATACATGATACCCAGACAAAGTTATATCACTCTGATACATGATACCCAGACAAAGTTATATCACTCTGATACATGATACCAAGGCAAAGTTATATCACTCTGATACATGATACCCAGACAAAGTTATATCACTCTGATACATGATACCCAGACAAAGATATATCACTCTGATACATGATACCAAGGCAAAGTTATATCACTCTGATACATGATACCAAGGCAAAGATATATCACTCTGATACATGATACCAAGACAAAGTTATATCACTCTGATACATGATACCCAGACAAAGATATATCACTCTGATACATGATACCAAGACAAAGATATATCACTCTGATACATGATACCAAGACAAAGATATATCACTCTGATACATGATACCAAGACAAAGTTATATCACTCTGATACATGATACCCAGACAAAGATATATCACTCTGATACATGATACCAAGGCAAAGTTATATCACTCTGATACATGATACCAAGGCAAAGTTATATCACTCTGATACATGATACCCAGACAAAGATATATCACTCTGATACATGATACCAAGGCAAAGTTATATCACTCTGATACATGATACCAAGGCAAAGTTATATCACTCTGATACATGATACCCAGACAAAGTTATATCACTCTGATACATGATACCAAGACAAAGTTATATCACTCTGATACATGATACCAAGACAAAGTTATATCACTCTGATACATGATACCAAGGCAAAGATATATCACTCTGATACATGATACCCAGACAAAATCATATCACTCTGATACATGATACCCAGACAAAGTTATATCACTCTGATACATAATACCAAGGCAATGTTATATCACTATGATACATAATACCAAGGCAAAGTTATATCACTCTGATACATGATACCAAGGCAAAGTTATATCACTCTGATACATGATACCCAGACAAAGTTATATCACTCTGATACATGATACCAAGACAAAGTTATATCACTCTGATACATGATACCCAGACAAAGTTATATCACTCTGATACATGATACCAAGACAAAGTTATATCACTCTGATACATAATACCAAGGCAATGTTATATCACTATGATACATAATACCAAGGCAAAGTCATATCAATCTGATACATGATACCAAGGCAAAGTTATATCACTCTGATACATGATACCCAGACAAAGTTATATCACTCTGATACATGATACCCAGACAAAGTCATATCACTCTGATACATGATACCAAGACAAAGTTATATCACTCTGATACATGATACCAAGGCAAAGTTATATCACTATGATACATGATACCCAGACAAAGTTATATCACTCTGATACATGATACCAAGACAAAGTTATATCACTCTGATACATGATACCAAGGCAAAGCTATATCACTCTGATACATGATACCAAGACAAAGTTATATCACTCTGATACATGATAACCAGACAAAGTTATATCACTCTGATACATGATACCAAGACAAAGTTATATCACCCTGATACATGATACCAAGGCAAAGATATATCACTCTGATACATGATACCCAGACAAAGTTATATCACTCTGATACATGATACCAAGGCAAAGTTATATCACTCTGATACATGATACCAAGACAAAGTTATATCACTCTGATACATGATACCAAGACAAAGTTATATCACTCTGATACATAACACCAGGGCAAAGTCATATCACTCTGATACATGATACCTAGACAAAGTTATATCACCCTGATACATGATACCCAGACAAAGTTATATCACTCTGATACATGATACCCTGACAAAGCTATATCACTCTGATACATGATACCAAGACAAAGTTATATCACTCTGATACATGATAACCAGACAAAGTTATATCACTCTGATACATGATACCAAGACAAAGTTATATCACCCTGATACATGATACCCAGACAAAGTTATATCACTCTGATACATGATACCAAGGCAAAGCTATATCACTCTGATACATGATACCAAGACAAAGTTATATCACTCTGATACATAACACCAAGACAAAGTTATATCACTCTGATACATGATACCCAGACAAAGTTATATCACTCTGATACATGATACCAAGGCAAAGTTATATCACTCTGATACATGATACCAAGACAAAGTTATATCACTCTGATACATGATACCCAGACAAAGTTATATCACTCTGATACATGATACCAAGGCAAAGTTATATCACTCTGATACATGATACCCAGACAAAGTTATATCACTCTGATACATGATACCAAGGCAAAGTTATATCACTCTGATACATGATACCCAGACAAAGTTATATCACTCTGATACATGATACCCAGACAAAGTTATATCACTCTGATACATAACACCAAGACAAAGTTATATCACTCTGATACATGATACCCAGACAAAGTTATATCACTCTGATACATGATACCAAGGCAAAGTTATATCACTCTGATACATGATACCCAGACAAAGTTATATCACTCTGATACATGATACCAAGGCAAAGTTATATCACTCTGATACATGATACCAAGACAAAGTTATATCACTCTGATACATGATATCCAGACAAAGTTATATCACTCTGATACATGATACCAAGGCAAAGTTATATCACTCTGATACATGATACCCAGACAAAGTTATATCACTCTGATACATGATACCAAGGCAAAGTTATATCACTCTGATACATGATACCCAGACAAAGTTATATCACTCTGATACATGATACCAAGACAAAGTTATATCACTCTGATACATGATACCCAGACAAAGTTATATCACTCTGATACATGATACCCAGACAAAGTTATATCACTCTGATACATGATAACCAGACAAAGTTATATCACTCTGATACATGATACCCAGACAAAGTTATATCACTCTGATACATGATACCAAGGCAAAGTTATATCACTATGATACATGATACCAAGACAAAGTTATATCACTCTGATACATGATACCCAGACAAAGTTATATCACTCTGATACATGATACCCAGACAAAGTTATATCACTCTGATACATGATAACCAGAAAAAGTTATATCACTCTGATACATGATACCAAGGCAAAGTTATATCACTATGATACATGATACCAAGACAAAGTTATATCACTCTGATACATGATACCCAGACAAAGTTATATCACTCTGATACATGATACCCAGACAAAGTTATATCACTCTGATACATAACACCAAGACAAAGTTATATCACTCTGATACATGATACCCAGACAAAGTTATATCACTCTGATACATGATACCAAGGCAAAGTTATATCACTCTGATACATGATACCAAGACAAAGTTATATCACTCTGATACATGATACCCAGACAAAGTTATATCACTCTGATACATGATACCAAGACAAAGTTATATCACTCTGATACATGATACCAAGGCAAAGTTATATCACTCTGATACATGATACCAAGACAAAGTTATATCACTCTGATACATGATACCCAGACAAAGTTATATCACTCTGATACATGATACCAAGGCAAAGTTATATCACTCTGATACATGATACCCTGACAAAGTTATATCACTCTGATACATGATACCAAGGCAAAGTTATATCACTCCGATACATGATACCCAGACAAAGTCATATCACTCTGATACATGATACCCAGACAAAGTTATATCACTCTGATACATGATACCCAGACAAAGTTATATCACTCTGATACATGATACCCAGACAAAGTTATATCACTCTGATACATGATACCAAGACAAAGTTATATCACTCTGATACATGATACCCTGACAAAGTTATATCACTCTGATACATGATACCCAGACAAAGTTATATCACTCTGATACATGATACCAAGGCAAAGTTATATCACTCTGATACATGATACCCAGACAAAGTTATATCACTCTGATACATGATACCAAGACAAAGTTATATCACTCTGATACATGATACCCTGACAAAGTTATATCACTCTGATACATGATACCAAGGCAAAGTTATATCACTCCGATACATGATACCCAGACAAAGTCATATCACTCTGATACATAATACCCAGACAAAGTTATATCACTCTGATACATAACACCAAGGCAAAGTTATATCACTCTGATACATGATACCCTGACAAAGTTATATCACTCTGATACATGATACCAAGGCAAAGTTATATCACTCTGATACATGATACCCAGACAAAGTCATATCACTCTGATACATGATACCCAGACAAAGTTATATCACTCTGATACATGATACCCTGACAAAGTTATATCACTCTGATACATGATACCCAGACAAAGTTATATCACTCTGATACATGATACCAAGGCAAAGTTATATCACTCTGATACATGATACCCAGACAAAGTTATATCACTCTGATACATGATACCAAGACAAAGTTATATCACTCTGATACATGATACCCTGACAAAGTTATATCACTCTGATACATGATACCAAGGCAAAGTTATATCACTCCGATACATGATACCCAGACAAAGTCATATCACTCTGATACATGATACCAAGACAAAATTATATCACTCTGATACATGATACCAAGGCAAAGTTATATCACTCTGATACATGATACCCAGACAAAGTCATATCACTCTGATACATGATACCAAGACAAAGTTATATCACTCTGATACATGATACCCAGACAAAGTTATATCACTATGATACATGATACCAAGGCAAAGTTATATCACTCTGATACATGATACCAAGACAAAGTTATATCACTCTGATACATGATACCCAGACAAAGTTATATCACTCTGATACATGATACCCAGACAAAGTTATATCACTCTGATACATGATACCCAGACAAAGTTATATCACTCTGATACATGATACCCAGACAAAGTTATATCACTCTGATACATGATACCCAGACAAAGTTATATCACTCTGATACATGATACCAAGACAAAGTTATATCACTCTGATACATGATACCAAGAGAAAGTTATATCACTCTGATACATGATACCCAGACAAAGTTATATCACTCTGATACATGATACCCAGACAAAGTTATATCACTCTGATACATGATACCAAGACAAAGTTATATCACTCTGATACATGATACCAAGACAAAGTCATATCACTCTGATACATGATACCCAGACAAAGTTATATCACTCTGATACATGATACCAAGGCAAAGTTATATCACTCTGATACATGATACCCAGACAAAGTTATATCACTCTGATACATGATACCCAGACAAAGTTATATCACTCTGATACATGATACCCAGACAAAGTTATATCACTCTGATACATGATACCCAGACAAAGTTATATCACTCTGATACATGATACCAAGACAAAGTTATATCACTCTGATACATGATACCCAGACAAAGTTATATCACTCTGATACATGATACCAAGACAAAGTTATATCACTCTGATACATGATACCAAGACAAAGTTATATCACTCTGATACATGATACCCAGACAAAGTTATATCACTCTGATACATGATACCCAGACAAAGTTATATCACTCTGATACATAACACCAAGACAAAGTTATATCACTCTGATACATGATACCCAGACAAAGTTATATCACTCTGATACATGATACCCAGACAAAGTTATATCACTCTGATACATGATACCCAGACAAAGTTATATCACTCTGATACATGATACCCAGGCAAAGTTATATCACTCTGATACATGATACCCAGACAAAGTTATATCACTCTGATACATGATACCCAGACAAAGTTATATCACTCTGATACATGATACCCAGACAAAGTTATATCACTCTGATACATGATACCCAGACAAAGTTATATCACTCTGATACATGATACCAAGACAAAGTTATATCACTCTGATACATGATACCCAGGCAAAGTTATATCACTCTGATACATGATACCCAGACAAAGTTATATCACTCTGATACATGATACCCAGACAAAGTTATATCACTCTGATACATGATACCCAGACAAAGTTATATCACTCTGATACATGATACCCAGACAAAGTTATATCACTCTGATACATGATACCCAGACAAAGTTATATCACTCTGATACATGATACCCAGACAAAGTTATATCACTCTGATACATGATACCCAGACAAAGTTATATCACTCTGATACATGATACCAAGACAAAGTCATATCACTCTGATACATGATACCCAGACAAAGTTATATCACTCTGATACATGATACCCAGACAAAGTTATATCACTCTGATACATGATACCCAGACAAAGTTATATCACTCTGATACATGATACCCAGACAAAGTTATATCACTCTGATACATGATACCCAGACAAAGTTATATCACTCTGATACATGATACCCAGACAAAGTTATATCACTCTGATACATGATACCCAGACAAAGTTATATCACTCTGATACATGATACCCAGACAAAGTTATATCACTCTGATACATGATACCAAGACAAAGTTATATCACTCTGATACATGATACCCAGACAAAGTTATATCACTCTGATACATAATACCCAGACAAAGTTATATCACTCTGATACATAACACCAAGGCAAAGTTATATCACTCTGATACATGATACCCAGACAAAGTTATATCACTCTGATACATGACACCCAGACAAAGTTATATCACTCTGATACATGATACCCAGACAAAGTTATATCACTCTGATACATGATACCAAGACAAAGTTATATCACTCTGATACATGATACCCAGACAAAGTTATATCACTCTGATACATAATACCCAGACAAAGTTATATCACTCTGATACATAACACCAAGGCAAAGTTATATCACTCTGATACATGATACCAAGACAAAGTTATATCACTCTGATACATGATACCCAGACAAAATCATATCACTCTGATACATGATACCCAGACAAAGTTATATCACTCTGATACATGATACCAAGACAAAGTTATATCACTCTGATACATGATACCCAGACATAATCATATCACTCTGATACATGATACCCAGACAAAGTTATATCACTCTGATACATGATACCCAGACAAAGTTATATCACTCTGATACATGATACCCTGACAAAGTTATATCACTCTGATACATGATACCAAGGCAAAGTTATATCACTCTGATACATGATACCAAGACAAAGTTATATCACTCTGATACATGATACCCTGACAAAGTTATATCACTCTGATACATGATACCAAGGCAAAGTTATATCACTCTGATACATGATACCAAGACAAAGTTATATCACTCTGATACATGATACCAAGACAAAGTTATATCACTCTGATACATGATACCAAGGCAAAGTTATATCACTCTGATACATGATACCAAGACAAAGTTATATCACTCTGATACATGATACCCAGACAAAGTTATATCACTCTGATACATAATACCAAGGCAAAGTTATATCACTCTGATACATGATACCAAGACAAAGTTATATCACTCTGATACATGATACCCAGACAAAGTTATATCACTCTGATACATGATACCCAGGCAAAGTTATATCACTCTGATACATGATACCCAGACAAAGTTATATCACTCTGATACATGATACCCAGACAAAGTTATATCACTCTGATACATGATACCCAGACAAAGTTATATCACTCTGATACATGATACCCAGACAAAGTTATATCACTCTGATACATGATACCCAGGCAAAGTTATATCACTCTGATACATGATACCCAGACAAAGTTATATCACTCTGATACATAACACCAAGACAAAGTTATATCACTCTGATACATGATACCCAGACAAAGTTATATCACTCTGATACATGATACCAAGACAAAGTTATATCACTCTGATACATAACACCAAGACAAAGTTATATCACTCTGATACATGATACCCAGACAAAGTTATATCACTCTGATACATAATACCAAGGCAAAGTCATATCACTCTGATACATGATACCCAGACAAAGTTATATCACTCTGATACATGATACCAAGGCAAAGATATATCACTCTGATACATGATACCCAGACAAAGTTATATCACTCTGATACATGATACCAAGACAAAGTCATATCACTCTGATACATGATACCCAGACAAAGTTATATCACTCTGATACATGATACCCAGACAAAGTTATATCACTCTGATACATGATACCCAGGCAAAGTTATATCACTCTGATACATGATACCAAGACAAAGTCATATCACTCTGATACATGATACCCAGACAAAGTTATATCACTCTGATACATGATACCAAGGCAAAATCATATCACTCTGATACATGATACCCAGACAAAGTTATATCACTATGATACATGATACCAAGACAAAGTTATATCACTCTGATACATGATACCCAGACAAAGTTATATCACTATGATACATGATACCAAGACAAAGTTATATCACTCTGATACATGATACCCAGACAAAGTTATATCACTCTGATACATGATACCAAGACAAAGTTATATCACTCTGATACATGATACCCAGACAAAGATATATCACTCTGATACATGATACCCTGACAAAGTTATATCACTCTGATACATGATACCAAGGCAAAGTTATATCACTCTGATACATGATACCCAGACAAAGTTATATCACTCTGATACATGATACCAAGACAAAGTTATATCACTCTGATACATGATACCAAGGCAAAGTTATATCACTCTGATACATGATACCCTGACAAAGTCATATCACTCTGATACATGATACCCTGACAAAGTTATATCACTCTGATACATGATACCCAGACAAAGTTATATCACTCTGATACATGATACCAAGACAAAGTTATATCACTCTGATACATGATACCCAGACAAAGTTATATCACTCTGATACATGATACCCAGACAAAGTTATATCACTCTGATACATGATACCCAGACAAAGTCATATCACTCCGATACATGATACCCTGACAAAGTTATATCACTCTGATACATAATACCAAGACAAAGTTATATCACTCTGATACATGATACCCAGACAAAGTCATATCACTCCGATACATGATACCCTGACAAAGTTATATCACTCTGATACATAATACCAAGGCAATGTTATATCACTCTGATACATAATACCAAGACAAAGTTATATCACTCTGATACATGATACCAAGGCAAAGTTATATCACTCTGATACATGATACCCAGACAAAGTTATATCACTCTGATACATGATACCCAGACAAAGTCATATCACTCTGATACATGATACCCAGACAAAGTTATATCACTCTGATACATGATACCAAGACAAAGTTATATCACTCCGATACATGATACCAAGGCAAAGTTATATCACTCTGATACATGATACCCAGACAAAGTTATATCACTCTGATACATGATAACCAGACAAAGTCATATCACTCTGATACATGATACCAAGACAAAGTTATATCACTCTGATACATGATACCCAGACAAAGTTATATCACTCTGATACATGATACCAAGGCAAAGTTATATCACTCTGATACATGATACCAAGGCAAAGTCATATCACTCTGATACATAATACCAAGACAAAGTTATATCACTCTGATACATGATACCCAGACAAAGTTATATCACTCTGATACATGATACCAAGACAAAGTTATATCACTCCGATACATGATACCAAGGCAAAGTTATATCACTCTGATACATGATACCCAGACAAAGTTATATCACTCTGATACATGATAACCAGACAAAGTCATATCACTCTGATACATGATACCAAGACAAAGTTATATCACTCTGATACATGATACCCAGACAAAGTTATATCACTCTGATACATGATACCAAGGCAAAGTTATATCACTCTGATACATGATACCAAGGCAAAGTCATATCACTCTGATACATAATACCAAGACAAAGTTATATCACTCTGATACATGATACCCAGACAAAGTTATATCACTCTGATACATGATACCCAGACAAAGTTATATCACTCTGATACATGATACCCAGACAAAGTTATATCACTCTGATACATGATACCAAGACAAAGTTATATCACTCTGATACATGATACCAAGACAAAGTTATATCACTCTGATACATGATACCCAGACAAAGTTATATCACTCTGATACATGATACCAAGACAAAGTTATATCACTCTGATACATGATACCAAGGCAAAGTTATATCACTCTGATACATGATACCCAGACAAAGTTATATCACTCTGATACATGATACCCAGACAAAGTTATATCACTCTGATACATGATACCAAGACAAAGTTATATCACTCTGATACATGATACCCAGACAAAGTTATATCACTCTGATACATGATACCCAGACAAAGTTATATCACTCTGATACATGATACCCAGACAAAGTCATATCACTCTGATACATGATACCAAGACAAAGTTATATCACTCTGATACATGATACCCAGACAAAGTTATATCACTCTGATACATGATACCCAGACAAAGTTATATCACTCTGATACATGATACCCAGACAAAGTTATATCACTCTGATACATGATACCAAGGCAAAGTTATATCACTCCGATACATGATACCCAGACAAAGTTATATCACTCTGATACATGATACCAAGGCAAAATCATATCACTCTGATACATGATACCAAGACAAAGTTATATCACTATGATACATGATACCCAGACAAAGTTATATCACTCTGATTCATGATAACCAGACAAAGTCATATCACTCTGATACATGATACCAAGGCAAAATCATATCACTCTGATACATAATACCAAGACAAAGTTATATCACTCTGATACATGATACCCAGACAAAGTTATATCACTCTGATACATGATACCAAGACAAAGTTATATCACTCCGATACATGATACCAAGGCAAAGTTATATCACTCTGATACATGATACCCAGACAAAGTTATATCACTCTGATACATGATACCCAGACAAAGTTATATCACTCTGATACATGATACCAAGGCAAAATCATATCACTCTGATACATAATACCAAGACAAAGTTATATCACTCTGATACATGATACCCAGACAAAGTTATATCACTCTGATACATGATACCAAGACAAAGTTATATCACTCCGATACATGATACCAAGGCAAAGTTATATCACTCTGATACATGATACCCAGACAAAGTTATATCACTCTGATACATGATAACCAGACAAAGTCATATCACTCTGATACATGATACCAAGACAAAGTTATATCACTCTGATACATGATACCCAGACAAAGTTATATCACTCTGATACATGATACCAAGGCAAAGTTATATCACTCTGATACATGATACCAAGGCAAAGTCATATCACTCTGATACATAATACCAAGACAAAGTTATATCACTCTGATACATGATACCCAGACAAAGTTATATCACTCTGATACATGATACCCAGACAAAGTTATATCACTCTGATACATGATACCCAGACAAAGTTATATCACTCTGATACATGATACCAAGACAAAGTTATATCACTCTGATACATGATACCCAGACAAAGTTATATCACTCTGATACATGATACCCAGACAAAGTTATATCACTCTGATACATGATACCCAGACAAAGTTATATCACTCTGATACATGATACCAAGGCAAAGTTATATCACTCCGATACATGATACCCAGACAAAGTTATATCACTCTGATACATGATACCAAGACAAAGTTATATCACTCTGATACATGATACCCAGACAAAGTTATATCACTCTGATACATGATACCAAGGCAAAATCATATCACTCTGATACATGATACCAAGGCAAAGTTATATCACTCTGATACATGATACCAAGACAAAGTTATATCACTCTGATACATGATACCAAGGCAAAATCATATCACTCTGATACATGATACCAAGGCAAAGTTATATCACTCTGATACATGATACCAAGGTAAAGTTATATCACTCTGATACATGATACCCAGACAAAGTTATATCACTCTGATACATGATACCCAGACAAAGTTATATCACTATGATACATGATACCAAGACAAAGTTATATCACTCTGATACATGATACCCAGACAAAGTTATATCACTCTGATACATGATACCCAGACAAAGTTATATCACTCTGATACATGATACCAAGGCAAAGTTATATCACTCTGATACATGATACCAAGACAAAGTTATATCACTCTGATACATGATACCCAGACAAAGTTATATCACTCTGATACATGATACCCAGACAAAATCATATCACTCTGATACATGATACCCAGACAAAGTTATATCACTCTGATACATGATACCCAGGCAAAGTTATATCACTCTGATACATGATACCAAGACAAAGTTATATCACTCTGATACATGATACCAAGGCAAAGTTATATCACTCTGATACATGATACCCAGACAAAGTTATATCACTCTGATACATGATACCAAGACAAAGTTATATCACTCTGATACATGATACCAAGACAAAGTTATATCACTCTGATACATGATACCCAGACAAAGTTATATTACTCTGATACATGATACCCAGACAAAGTTATATCACTCTGATACATGATACCAAGACAAAGTTATATCACTCTGATACATAATACCAAGGCAAAGTTATATCACTCTGATACATGATACCCAGACAAAGTTATATCACTCTGATACATGATACCCAGACAAAGTTATATCACTCTGATACATGATACCCAGACAAAGTTATATCACTCTGATACATAATACCAAGGCAAAGTTATATCACTCTGATACATGATACCCAGACAAAGTTATATCACTCTGATACATGATACCAAGACAAAGTTATATCACTCTGATACATGATACCCAGACAAAGTTATATCACTCTGATACATGATACCCAGACAAAGTTATATCACTCTGATACATGATACCAAGACAAAGTTATATCACTCTGATACATAATACCAAGGCAATGTTATATCACTATGATACATAATACCAAGGCAAAGTCATATTAATCTGATACATGATACCCAGACAAAGTTATATCACTCTGATACATGATACCCAGACAAAGTTATATCACTCTGATACATGATACCAAGACAAAGCTATATCACTCTGATACATGATACCAAGGCAAAGTTATATCACTCTGATACATAACACCAAGACAAAGTTATATCACTCTGATACATGATACCCAGACAAAGTTATATCACTCTGATACATGATACCCAGACAAAGTTATATCACTATGATACATGATACCCAGGCAAAGTTATATCACTCTGATACATGATACCCAGACAAAGTTATATCACTCTGATACATGATACCCAGACAAAGTTATATCACTCTGATACATGATACCAAGGCAAAGTTATATCACTCTGATACATGATACCCAGACAAAGTTATATCACTCTGATACATGATACCCAGACAAAGATATATCACTCTGATACATGATACCAAGGCAAAGTTATATCACTCTGATACATGATACCAAGGCAAAGATATATCACTCTGATACATGATACCAAGACAAAGTTATATCACTCTGATACATGATACCCAGACAAAGATATATCACTCTGATACATGATACCAAGACAAAGATATATCACTCTGATACATGATACCAAGACAAAGATATATCACTCTGATACATGATACCAAGACAAAGTTATATCACTCTGATACATGATACCCAGACAAAGATATATCACTCTGATACATGATACCAAGGCAAAGTTATATCACTCTGATACATGATACCAAGGCAAAGTTATATCACTCTGATACATGATACCCAGACAAAGATATATCACTCTGATACATGATACCAAGGCAAAGTTATATCACTCTGATACATGATACCAAGGCAAAGTTATATCACTCTGATACATGATACCCAGACAAAGTTATATCACTCTGATACATGATACCAAGACAAAGTTATATCACTCTGATACATGATACCAAGACAAAGTTATATCACTCTGATACATGATACCAAGGCAAAGATATATCACTCTGATACATGATACCCAGACAAAATCATATCACTCTGATACATGATACCCAGACAAAGTTATATCACTCTGATACATAATACCAAGGCAATGTTATATCACTATGATACATAATACCAAGGCAAAGTTATATCACTCTGATACATGATACCAAGGCAAAGTTATATCACTCTGATACATGATACCCAGACAAAGTTATATCACTCTGATACATGATACCAAGACAAAGTTATATCACTCTGATACATGATACCCAGACAAAGTTATATCACTCTGATACATGATACCAAGACAAAGTTATATCACTCTGATACATAATACCAAGGCAATGTTATATCACTATGATACATAATACCAAGGCAAAGTCATATCAATCTGATACATGATACCAAGGCAAAGTTATATCACTCTGATACATGATACCCAGACAAAGTTATATCACTCTGATACATGATACCCAGACAAAGTCATATCACTCTGATACATAATACCAAGACAAAGTTATATCACTCTGATACATGATACCAAGGCAAAGTTATATCACTATGATACATGATACCCAGACAAAGTTATATCACTCTGATACATGATACCAAGACAAAGTTATATCACTCTGATACATGATACCAAGGCAAAGCTATATCACTCTGATACATGATACCAAGACAAAGTTATATCACTCTGATACATGATAACCAGACAAAGTTATATCACTCTGATACATGATACCAAGACAAAGTTATATCACCCTGATACATGATACCAAGGCAAAGATATATCACTCTGATACATGATACCCAGACAAAGTTATATCACTCTGATACATGATACCAAGGCAAAGTTATATCACTCTGATACATGATACCAAGACAAAGTTATATCACTCTGATACATGATACCAAGACAAAGTTATATCACTCTGATACATAACACCAGGGCAAAGTCATATCACTCTGATACATGATACCTAGACAAAGTTATATCACCCTGATACATGATACCCAGACAAAGTTATATCACTCTGATACATGATACCCTGACAAAGCTATATCACTCTGATACATGATACCAAGACAAAGTTATATCACTCTGATACATGATAACCAGACAAAGTTATATCACTCTGATACATGATACCAAGACAAAGTTATATCACCCTGATACATGATACCCAGACAAAGTTATATCACTCTGATACATGATACCAAGGCAAAGCTATATCACTCTGATACATGATACCAAGACAAAGTTATATCACTCTGATACATAACACCAAGACAAAGTTATATCACTCTGATACATGATACCCAGACAAAGTTATATCACTCTGATACATGATACCAAGGCAAAGTTATATCACTCTGATACATGATACCAAGACAAAGTTATATCACTCTGATACATGATACCCAGACAAAGTTATATCACTCTGATACATGATACCAAGGCAAAGTTATATCACTCTGATACATGATACCCAGACAAAGTTATATCACTCTGATACATGATACCAAGGCAAAGTTATATCACTCTGATACATGATACCCAGACAAAGTTATATCACTCTGATACATGATACCCAGACAAAGTTATATCACTCTGATACATAACACCAAGACAAAGTTATATCACTCTGATACATGATACCCAGACAAAGTTATATCACTCTGATACATGATACCAAGGCAAAGTTATATCACTCTGATACATGATACCCAGACAAAGTTATATCACTCTGATACATGATACCAAGGCAAAGTTATATCACTCTGATACATGATACCAAGACAAAGTTATATCACTCTGATACATGATATCCAGACAAAGTTATATCACTCTGATACATGATACCAAGGCAAAGTTATATCACTCTGATACATGATACCCAGACAAAGTTATATCACTCTGATACATGATACCAAGGCAAAGTTATATCACTCTGATACATGATACCCAGACAAAGTTATATCACTCTGATACATGATACCAAGACAAAGTTATATCACTCTGATACATGATACCCAGACAAAGTTATATCACTCTGATACATGATACCCAGACAAAGTTATATCACTCTGATACATGATAACCAGACAAAGTTATATCACTCTGATACATGATACCCAGACAAAGTTATATCACTCTGATACATGATACCAAGGCAAAGTTATATCACTATGATACATGATACCAAGACAAAGTTATATCACTCTGATACATGATACCCAGACAAAGTTATATCACTCTGATACATGATACCCAGACAAAGTTATATCACTCTGATACATGATAACCAGAAAAAGTTATATCACTCTGATACATGATACCAAGGCAAAGTTATATCACTATGATACATGATACCAAGACAAAGTTATATCACTCTGATACATGATACCCAGACAAAGTTATATCACTCTGATACATGATACCCAGACAAAGTTATATCACTCTGATACATAACACCAAGACAAAGTTATATCACTCTGATACATGATACCCAGACAAAGTTATATCACTCTGATACATGATACCAAGGCAAAGTTATATCACTCTGATACATGATACCAAGACAAAGTTATATCACTCTGATACATGATACCCAGACAAAGTTATATCACTCTGATACATGATACCAAGACAAAGTTATATCACTCTGATACATGATACCAAGGCAAAGTTATATCACTCTGATACATGATACCAAGACAAAGTTATATCACTCTGATACATGATACCAAGACAAAGTTATATCACTCTGATACATGATACCAAGGCAAAGTTATATCACTCTGATACATGATACCCTGACAAAGTTATATCACTCTGATACATGATACCAAGGCAAAGTTATATCACTCCGATACATGATACCCAGACAAAGTCATATCACTCTGATACATGATACCCAGACAAAGTTATATCACTCTGATACATGATACCCAGACAAAGTTATATCACTCTGATACATGATACCCAGACAAAGTTATATCACTCTGATACATGATACCAAGACAAAGTTATATCACTCTGATACATGATACCCTGACAAAGTTATATCACTCTGATACATGATACCCAGACAAAGTTATATCACTCTGATACATGATACCAAGGCAAAGTTATATCACTCTGATACATGATACCCAGACAAAGTTATATCACTCTGATACATGATACCAAGACAAAGTTATATCACTCTGATACATGATACCCTGACAAAGTTATATCACTCTGATACATGATACCAAGGCAAAGTTATATCACTCCGATACATGATACCCAGACAAAGTCATATCACTCTGATACATAATACCCAGACAAAGTTATATCACTCTGATACATAACACCAAGGCAAAGTTATATCACTCTGATACATGATACCCTGACAAAGTTATATCACTCTGATACATGATACCAAGGCAAAGTTATATCACTCTGATACATGATACCCAGACAAAGTCAAATCACTCTGATACATGATACCCAGACAAAGTTATATCACTCTGATACATGATACCCTGACAAAGTTATATCACTCTGATACATGATACCCAGACAAAGTTATATCACTCTGATACATGATACCAAGGCAAAGTTATATCACTCTGATACATGATACCCAGACAAAGTTATATCACTCTGATACATGATACCAAGACAAAGTTATATCACTCTGATACATGATACCCTGACAAAGTTATATCACTCTGATACATGATACCAAGGCAAAGTTATATCACTCCGATACATGATACCCAGACAAAGTCATATCACTCTGATACATGATACCAAGACAAAATTATATCACTCTGATACATGATACCAAGGCAAAGTTATATCACTCTGATACATGATACCCAGACAAAGTCATATCACTCTGATACATGATACCAAGACAAAGTTATATCACTCTGATACATGATACCCAGACAAAGTTATATCACTATGATACATGATACCAAGGCAAAGTTATATCACTCTGATACATGATACCAAGACAAAGTTATATCACTCTGATACATGATACCCAGACAAAGTTATATCACTCTGATACATGATACCCAGACAAAGTTATATCACTCTGATACATGATACCCAGACAAAGTTATATCACTCTGATACATGATACCCAGACAAAGTTATATCACTCTGATACATGATACCCAGACAAAGTTATATCACTCTGATACATGATACCAAGACAAAGTTATATCACTCTGATACATGATACCAAGAGAAAGTTATATCACTCTGATACATGATACCCAGACAAAGTTATATCACTCTGATACATGATACCCAGACAAAGTTATATCACTCTGATACATGATACCAAGACAAAGTTATATCACTCTGATACATGATACCAAGACAAAGTCATATCACTCTGATACATGATACCCAGACAAAGTTATATCACTCTGATACATGATACCAAGGCAAAGTTATATCACTCTGATACATGATACCCAGACAAAGTTATATCACTCTGATACATGATACCCAGACAAAGTTATATCACTCTGATACATGATACCCAGACAAAGTTATATCACTCTGATACATGATACCCAGACAAAGTTATATCACTCTGATACATGATACCAAGACAAAGTTATATCACTCTGATACATGATACCCAGACAAAGTTATATCACTCTGATACATGATACCAAGACAAAGTTATATCACTCTGATACATGATACCAAGACAAAGTTATATCACTCTGATACATGATACCCAGACAAAGTTATATCACTCTGATACATGATACCCAGACAAAGTTATATCACTCTGATACATAACACCAAGACAAAGTTATATCACTCTGATACATGATACCCAGACAAAGTTATATCACTCTGATACATGATACCCAGACAAAGTTATATCACTCTGATACATGATACCCAGACAAAGTTATATCACTCTGATACATGATACCCAGGCAAAGTTATATCACTCTGATACATGATACCCAGACAAAGTTATATCACTCTGATACATGATACCCAGACAAAGTTATATCACTCTGATACATGATACCCAGACAAAGTTATATCACTCTGATACATGATACCCAGACAAAGTTATATCACTCTGATACATGATACCAAGACAAAGTTATATCACTCTGATACATGATACCCAGGCAAAGTTATATCACTCTGATACATGATACCCAGACAAAGTTATATCACTCTGATACATGATACCCAGACAAAGTTATATCACTCTGATACATGATACCCAGACAAAGTTATATCACTCTGATACATGATACCCAGACAAAGTTATATCACTCTGATACATGATACCCAGACAAAGTTATATCACTCTGATACATGATACCCAGACAAAGTTATATCACTCTGATACATGATACCCAGACAAAGTTATATCACTCTGATACATGATACCAAGACAAAGTCATATCACTCTGATACATGATACCCAGACAAAGTTATATCACTCTGATACATGATACCCAGACAAAGTTATATCACTCTGATACATGATACCCAGACAAAGTTATATCACTCTGATACATGATACCCAGACAAAGTTATATCACTCTGATACATGATACCCAGACAAAGTTATATCACTCTGATACATGATACCCAGACAAAGTTATATCACTCTGATACATGATACCCAGACAAAGTTATATCACTCTGATACATGATACCCAGACAAAGTTATATCACTCTGATACATGATACCAAGACAAAGTTATATCACTCTGATACATGATACCCAGACAAAGTTATATCACTCTGATACATAATACCCAGACAAAGTTATATCACTCTGATACATAACACCAAGGCAAAGTTATATCACTCTGATACATGATACCCAGACAAAGTTATATCACTCTGATACATGATACCCAGACAAAGTTATATCACTCTGATACATGATACCCAGACAAAGTTATATCACTCTGATACATGATACCAAGACAAAGTTATATCACTCTGATACATGATACCCAGACAAAGTTATATCACTCTGATACATAATACCCAGACAAAGTTATATCACTCTGATACATAACACCAAGGCAAAGTTATATCACTCTGATACATGATACCAAGACAAAGTTATATCACTCTGATACATGATACCCAGACAAAATCATATCACTCTGATACATGATACCCAGACAAAGTTATATCACTCTGATACATGATACCAAGACAAAGTTATATCACTCTGATACATGATACCCAGACATAATCATATCACTCTGATACATGATACCCAGACAAAGTTATATCACTCTGATACATGATACCCAGACAAAGTTATATCACTCTGATACATGATACCCTGACAAAGTTATATCACTCTGATACATGATACCAAGGCAAAGTTATATCACTCTGATACATGATACCAAGACAAAGTTATATCACTCTGATACATGATACCCTGACAAAGTTATATCACTCTGATACATGATACCAAGGCAAAGTTATATCACTCTGATACATGATACCAAGACAAAGTTATATCACTCTGATACATGATACCAAGACAAAGTTATATCACTCTGATACATGATACCAAGGCAAAGTTATATCACTCTGATACATGATACCAAGACAAAGTTATATCACTCTGATACATGATACCCAGACAAAGTTATATCACTCTGATACATAATACCAAGGCAAAGTTATATCACTCTGATACATGATACCAAGACAAAGTTATATCACTCTGATACATGATACCCAGACAAAGTTATATCACTCTGATACATGATACCCAGGCAAAGTTATATCACTCTGATACATGATACCCATACAAAGTTATATCACTCTGATACATGATACCCAGACAAAGTTATATCACTCTGATACATGATACCCAGACAAAGTTATATCACTCTGATACATGATACCCAGACAAAGTTATATCACTCTGATACATGATACCCAGGCAAAGTTATATCACTCTGATACATGATACCCAGACAAAGTTATATCACTCTGATACATGATACCAAGGCAAAGTTATATCACTCTGATACATGATACCCAGGCAAAGTTATATCACTCTGATACATGATACCCAGACAAAGTTATATCACTCTGATACATGATACCCAGACAAAGTCATATCACTCTGATACATGATACCCTGACAAAGTTATATCACTCTGATACATGATACCCAGACAAAGTTATATCACTCTGATACATGATACCAAGGCAAAGTTATATCACTCTGATACATGATACCAAGACAAAGTTATATCACTCTGATACATGATACCAAGACAAAGTTATATCACTCTGATACATGATACCCAGACAAAGTTATATCACTCTGATACATGATACCCAGACAAAGTTATATCACTCTGATACATGATACCCAGACAAAGTTATATCACTCTGATACATGATACCCAGGCAAAGTTATATCATTCTGATACATGATACCCAGACAAAGTTATATCACTCTGATACATGATACCAAGGCAAAGTTATATCACTCTGATACATGATACCCAGACAAAGTTATATCACTCTGATACATGATACCCAGACAAAGTCATATCACTCTGATACATGATACCCAGACAAAGTCATATCACTCTGATACATGATACCCAGACAAAGTTATATCACTCTGATACATGATACCCAGGCAAAGTTATATCACTCTGATACATGATACCAAGGCAAAGTTATATCACTCTGATACATGATACCCAGACAAAGTCATATCACTCTGATACATGATACCCAGACAAAGTCATATCACTCTGATACATGATACCCAGACAAAGTTATATCACTCTGATACATGATACCCAGACAAAGTTATATCACTCTGATACATGATACCAAGACAAAGTTATATCACTCTGATACATGATACCCAGACAAAGTTATATCACTCTGATACATGATACCCAGACAAAGTTATATCACTCTGATACATGATACCCAGACAAAGTTATATCACTCTGATACATGATACCAAGACAAAGTTATATCACTCTGATACATGATACCAAGACAAAGTTATATCACTCTGATACATGATACCCAGACAAAGTTATATCACTCTGATACATGATACCCAGACAAAGTTATATCACTCTGATACATGATACCAAGACAAAGTTATATCACTCTGATACATGATACCCAGGCAAAGTTATATCATTCTGATACATGATACCCAGACAAAGTTATATCACTCTGATACATGATACCAAGACAAAGTTATATCACTCTGATACATGATACCCAGACAAAGTCATATCACTCTGATACATGATACCCAGACAAAGTTATATCACTCTGATACATGATACCCAGACAAAGTTATATCACTCTGATACATGATACCCAGACAAAGTTATATCACTCTGATACATGATACCCAGACAAAGTTATATCACTCTGATACATGATACCAAGACAAAGTTATATCACTCTGATACATGATACCAAGACAAAGTTATATCACTCTGATACATGATACCCAGACAAAGTTATATCACTCTGATACATGATACCCAGGCAAAGTTATATCACTCTGATACATGATACCCAGGCAAAGTTATATCACTCTGATACATGATACCAAGACAAAGTTATATCACTCTGATACATGATACCCAGGCAATATAAGAAGTTAAAACAATCCCATTGATAAATATATATAATATCGTGCTATACATATACTATGCACCATTAATGTAAGGTATCATATAGTATATTGTTTTAATATGATTGTAAGTTAAGATAACTTTATATTATATCACACATTTTCAAAGGTAGCTGTTGGTATGTTTTATTTATAAGAAATAACGAATGTAGACAGTAGCATCAAGTTAATTATTTATTCCTTATTCACGATTCTATATTAGCCTCAGTTTCTTGTCAACAAATATTGCTTCTTAGTAGGCTTACCCTTATCAGTGGAACTAAATTGTTTGTAGAAAATCTGGGAATCAGTTTATATTGACCAGACACATGAGTAAATATCAAAGTCCTAGCTGCACACACCCCTGCCAGTGAAAATATGGAAGTTACCACCCCCATGTTTTACCATACAACTGCCCCCTTTCCTCCCTCAGAGAAAAAAAGTGGACAAACAATCAATGGAACAATAATACGACAATGGTGCTGTGTATGTGTTTCCGGTTATTTATAAATCAATATGGAGAAATTATACTAATAAAGATGGCAGTGTTTCAATGTAACATGATGCTATATTTAACTAACCGGGAAACGCATTTAATGGATATTAAAGTTCTTTTTCAAACAAAAATGGACGACGATTACTATATTCATAAAGAGTATTAAACAATATTTCGCAAACCAATGGCCCGTCAATTAGGGTTAGGGTTATGGTGATTAACGCCACTTTCAACAATATTTCAGTAATATCGACCTGCCACAAGTCACTGACAAACTTTATCACATAATGTTGTATCGAGTTCACCTCGTTTGAGCGGGATTCGAACTCACAACGTTAGTGGTGATAGGCACTGGTTGTATTTGGTAGTTGTAAATCTAACTACCATACGATCACGACCACAATGCAAACCGTCAATTAAAGTAATAATTTTTTGATTAGAAAACGGAAAAATCTAAATATTTCGTTAACTGTAGATTTTGTTAACGCATCCAACGAGAGTTTTGTCAGGAATTTTACTACCATTTTGGAATTGTATAAACATTTACGGTTGAAATTATTCTGAAGGCCCTACTCGTCTGAAAAATTACCAATATTTAGCGTTATTTTGGTCTTTATTTCAGGCTAAGTTCTTCAAAATACGCCAAGTTTGCTCGTTAAATATGACAGCCAACTCGCAGCAGATGTAATCCCATATAACAATAGGAACGACGGTGGTCCCGCAGCTGGTCTATTGTCTCTCGTCGAAGTGACGGAGAAGGCTATTGTTCCCTTCATGGTTAATGCATTTGACTACGTGACATTTATACACAGGCTTACCTGAGATTTACCTGTAAAATTTTGAAAAAAACGTGAAATCATAAATTTCCATAATTACTGATTTTTAATTTGACCAAGTTATTTCAATCTTTCGGAAATAATTAGAAAAAGAACGGTCTTTTCTGCTAATAAATTCACTGAAGTTAGACATAGAGTACACAATTATTGGATATGAATACAATGTTATAGGTAAAAAGTTATGTACAATCTGTCATTTACAACCGGTGTACCCCTTCAATCTGTAATCATGTTGGACTGGATTCAGCTTTCCTCGTCGCTGGACTCGTCGTCATCAAAATCAATTATTATTGGAGGCATCTCACTCCTATCAATGCAATTCTCTTTCCAATACTCCTTTTCTATTTTTAATACATGGTCTTCTGCCTTCGCCTAAACTTCCTTTGTAATTCTGCCAAACCCCCCATAAACAAGTTCTTTCACATCCTTCAAACGAAAAGTTGTATTGTTTTCTGCAACAAACCCTTTAACCTGTGCCAAAATAAGTTCTATGGGGTTCAATTCGCAATGGCGAACAGGGGTTCTTAGAACTTCGTGACCGTGTAGGTTGGCAATTTTATCAGTTTTAAAAACGGAAAGGAGTTTCTAAAATTTGAGTTTTTCATAAAGTTGTTTTTTTAGTTTCAAGGGGCTGAAAAGGAATGTTGTGTTTTGAAAGATAATTTTCTAAGACAGCTTTTCTCTGATTAAAGTTTGGCACAACAGTTTCTTCAGTCTTGATGTTGTGATAACTGGCATTATCTAAAACGATAACACTTGGGCTTTTTAATGCTGGCATAAGCTGATTTTCGAACCAGTTTAGAAAGGTGGGCCCGTTCATTTCTTGGTGATAATCCCCATCTGTAGCTTTGGCAAGAAAAACCAAATCACACCTATCAATCAAACCCTCCTCACGATTACCAGCGTGCAAAACTATCAACCTTTTACCTTTTCCTGAAGGGATCTTTGAGGCATCAGAACCATCAACTGGTAACCACATGTAGTCAGTGGCATGATTCTGATTAACCCAGGTCTCATCCAAATATACAATTTCATTCCCATCCTCTCGAAACTTCCCGATTTTTCGGAGGTAATTACACCGATCATTTATTACTGACCTCCGATCATTTAAAAGCCTCCTATTATCGTCGGATTTTTTGTACTTATAACCAAGATCTAATAAAGTTAAAGTAAGCGTTGATTTCGAGATTTTAATTGTATCTTCAATTTCTTTCTTAATTTTTTAGACTGTTGGGGCAATTTTCCTGTTGTACATGCTATGAACGGTCCGTTTAATAACGCAACGGTCAAAATCATCAAGAGTTTTCTTTCTTTCTTTCTGTCTGTTGGATTCAGAAGGACTTTTACCGTTTACAACTCTATACACAGAACTGTAAGATATGCCAGCAGCCTTGCATGTTCTTTTAATCAAATTATCTGGGGAATAAAGTGGTCTTCCCCTGGCCTTCTCAAGCTGAAAAAACTTGAATAGATTTAACACAATGTTTTTTTCAATCTTTTGACAAGTCTTTTGTTTTACCCATTCTTGCGATGTTTATATATGCTAAGATGTCAAAAAATAGGCTTATGAAGAAATTTTATGTGAATTTTTAGAAAGATTTTAAAGTTTAAAAATGGAGTGGCAAAATATGCCTGTACACGTGTCTCTGTCTCTATCAAGGCAAGATTTACCTGGCTGCTACCTCTAGTTAGTTTACTCCCACCTCTATTTTGGCGGGGAAAATGTCAAATTTCAGATGAGTGCAGCAATAATGAAAGGATATGGTTAGATGAAATGCATATTTTAAAAATGGTAGTAAAATTCTGCACAAAACTCGAGAAAACTCAAATTTTCCGTTTTCTAATCAAAAAATTATTACTTTAGTACCAATTTACGATCGAAATGCTACAAATATCGACGAATTGAATTAATATTTAGGAAGCTTTCAAATGTTGTATTATTCGCGATGACCCCTGACGAGATCCCACTCGGGAGATGACGACGAGACACTTCATAAGGCCTTACGCTCATAAAACGTATGACCATGAGTTTGTACTCGCAGTTGACAAAAAACAAACAGAACTTCTTTTTTTAATCAAATAAATGTTCTGTTCTGATTGGTCTTTGGAGTACAAAAATCGTGCTCAAAAGACTTATGACCGTTACGCCGGTATGATCGTTGGAACGAGCTAAGACCTGTTCTCAGATCGGAGTCACATGCTCGAAAACTGTACCAATTGTGTTGATGATCATTCGTGTTCTACATTCATTAACTAGTGTGAAACTAGACGGTAATTCTAGCCAACGAAACTGTAAGCTCGTAATTCTAGCCACAAAAAACTGCTAGCCGGCAATTATAAGCACTAAAACTGCTAGCCAGCAATTATAAGCACTAAAACTGCTAGCCAGCAATTATAAGCACTAAAACTGCTAGCCCACAATATTTGCCACCCGTAAATTCTAAAGGCGATCCACTCGCCCTCGCCTCGCCAAAGAATAAAAAAGAAAACACACACGAGGGAAACCAGTACTTTTGTTTACAAAATATATTGTTTCTGTACCCAAAAATATGTTCATATGTAAAAGGTAGAAATTGCATATTCCAAAGATTACAGAGAGGTAAAAATGTACATTTCTATTGACAATTTCATGCTGCAACTTAACAATTTAAATAGAAATGGAAGACTTCTGTGGGAGTGGTATAGCAATAAAGGCAGAGGAGAACATAAGTACATGTATTGATATAGTATTTACATTAAACTGCTTTGATTTGTATTCGTGTCGTTTGAATCAATATAATGACTTAATTGTCAGCTGTATTGATCTCTTAATTAACTCCTATGCCAATATTATCAATTGTCTTACTTCCTTAATGTCTGGATAGAAGTACATGTATTATTATTCTTTAATTTAGGAACCATGCAACCATTTTCTTATCGGGGGCTGGAGCATATATTTTTCGTCTGTTAGTCGAGAAGTCTTTACATGAGAATAATGGTGGAAATGGGGGATATTGAACAACTATATATTGAGGTGGGGCATTATTGTGATACATTCTTTCTTAATTGTCATTTTATGAATTCATTTTGACCTTAGCCATAATTTTCAAGACTTAATATGTAATTCCAGGGACTATGAGAAGGGGGTTCAACCGGTACATCGGTCCGGGGCCCGGTGAGCCAAGAAGGGGTCTGTGAATATCTCAAAGACGTTTTATTTTGATTTTTTCATTATTTGGGGGTATTTTCAACTATTTTCAGTTTATTTAGAAATAAAATTATGTAAAATTCACTTAGACTTCTGAATTCTGCTGCATTTATGAAACTTTACCAGGGATTTTATTTGACCTCAAACCCTCAATTTTGAGAGAAGTCTCAGCCTGTTCCCGGGGCCCCGAATCATTCTTGTTCCACCCTACAGAATTTCTCTTGGAGGCCCTGTGTAATTCATTTAAAGGGTCTAATCCATCATATTGTGTATGCATATATGACACGATGGCAGAGCCACGTATAAAAATGATGTCACTGTGATCTTGACCTTATAATTAAATGTCAAGGTTAAATAAGTACTGTTTATCTTATGACCCAAAGTCATCATAGTCATCATGTGTATGGCAGGGTACAGTGTATAAAAATGAGGTCACTGTAACATACATTGACCTTAAATGTCAAATAAATACAAGTCTGTATTTTCATTTATTTTAATAGTTTGCATGTTATGATGAATGCAGCGGTGTGGTATGACTTTGTGAGATTTGCCGACAGTATACCTCTAGTATTATGTCTTCTGGGGGCATCATACTGTTTTCGTCCTGTCCGTCTAATCGCAAACGTATATGCACAACTCCTCTTGCCAGTTTGATCGGACAATTTTAGACGTAGTTATTGCCCTTTTTGACATAGAATATTTCTTAAAAAGAGAAAGTGGAAGGTGTTTTTGTGTCAAAAAACATTTAATTAATTATATACCTGTTTTTACTTGGTCCATCAAAGTCTGGATCAAATTGAAGTGACTGGCCTGAAATAATAAATATAAATGTTCATGACAATAACGTTCTACATCATAATGTGTCTGTTATACCGCCTTGGTGGTGTATTGGTTAAGATGTCCGTCCCTCGATTGTCGTATTTTGTGGATTCGATCCTCGGTCGGGTCTAATCTAAAGACTATAAAATTAGTATTTGATGATTCTCCACTAAAACACATTATTGACAGCAACGACAACCGATGCCCCATTCTGGTTCTAGATGATGTCTCCGAGTTGAGAGACATGTCTTTTTGTGAATTTATGTTTCAGTTAAGCTAGCACTTTGAAAATCTAACCGTATGGGTTGGTCTAATACAAAACTAACATCGTCATTTCATCAAAAAGTAAGCTGTTCTTGCCATGATTTAGCTGGTAATATATACATTTTTTTTATTTGGATACAACCCCTTTACAACGGGGGTAACCACTATCGGGGTAACAGTGGTTGCGTCCTTAAAGCTATGTACAATGCAATATAAAAATATAATTGATACATTAATAAGTACAATAATAGTGAATAAGAGTTACTGTCCACTGTATTAAAACAATTCATGTAACAAGCACTACTTAAGAAATATTGTCTCCATTAAAATGTAAAAATACAAGCACTGTATCATAAAACAGTATACTGCACTACATTATAGTATTCTAATATAATGTAATATTGAAAGTGCAATTTGCCATTAGTTTGATGAACTGAATTGAAGTAAATAAAACAGTATTTTACCATTAAATAGTAAAAATATTTAATCAAACAACAGAATCATACGTTTCTCGGCTACATTCTACATTTATGAATTCATAAATTACAACACACTGTTTAAATCATCTTTAGTATAACTTCTAGTTCTCTAAATCAATTTTTCTCACATTAACAGTTTTGTTAAAAAATCCAGTTCTTTACACATTTCTGCACTGATGTCATATCCATAGTCGCTAAGCATAAATAAAAGCTTATAGTATGACGAAAGCTCCTCAAACTTGACATCCATATGATTACTGGAGAACACATATTCGATTTGACTAAAAATGTCTGCCCGTATAAAACTTGTCACTAGGGCGACATGCATGGTGTTAAACAACATACATTCACTGACTAAGTACTGGAGTGAGTGATTGTTGTTTAACGCCAATTCAGCAATTTTTCAGCTATATCATGGCGAGAACAAGTCAATTTTCAATGAGATGATGATGTCCACTTTGTTCTAGACCAACACGCTGGGTTGGGTTTTCATAGTGCTAGCTCACTGAAACAACAGTATTGCGGATAGACATGTCGCTCGACTCGAACACATTATCCTGATTCCGAGCCAACATGTCTTTGCTCTTTCTCCTTAATACTGCGTGCTTAGCGGAGAAGCAACAAAAACAAATTGTAGTCTTTGGTTTGACCCGATGAACCCACGATCTACCACACTCGAGGCGAGCACGCTAACCATTACACCATCGATGAACCAACGATCTACCACACCCGAGGCGAGCACGCTAACCATTACACCATCGATGAACCCACGATCTACCACACTCGAGGCGAGCACGCTAACCATTACACCATCGATGAACCCACGATCTACCACACTCGAGGCGAGCACGCTAACCATTACACCATCGATGAACCCACGATCTACCACACTCGAGGCGAGCACGCTAACCATTACACCATCGATGAACCCACGATCTACCACACTCGAGGTGAGCACGCTAACCATTACACCATCGATGAACCCACGATCTACCACACTCAAGGCGAGCACGCTAACCATTACACCATCGATGAACCCACGATCTACCACACTCGAGGTGAACACACTAACCATTACACCATCGATGAACCCACGATCTACCACACTCGAGGTGAGCACGCTAACCATTACACCATTGATGAACCCACGATCTACCACACTCGAGGTGAGCACACTAACCATTACACCATCGATGAACCCACGATCTACAACACTCGAGGTGAACACGCTAATCATTACACCATCGATGAACCCACGATCTACCACACTCGAGGCGAGCACACTAATCATTACACCATCGATGAACCCACGATCTACCACACTCGAGGTGAACACACTAACCATTACACCATCGATGAACCCACGATCTACCACACTCGAGGTGAACACGCTAATCATTACACCATCGATGAACCCACGACCTACCACACTCGAGGTGAACACGCTAATCATTACACCATCGATGAACCCACGATCTACCACACTCGAGGTGAACACACTAACCATTACACCATCGATGAACCCACGATCTACCACACTCGAGGTGAACACGCTAATCAGTACACCATCGATGAACCCACGATCTACCACACTCGAGGTGAACACGCTAACCATTACACCATCGATGAACCCACGATCTACCACACTCGAGGTGAACACGCTAACCATTACACCATCGATGAACCCACGATCTACCACACTCGAGGTGAACACGCTAATCATTACACCATCGATGAACCCACGATCTACCACACTCGAGGTGAACACGCTAACCATTACACCATCGATGAACCCACGATCTACCACACTCGAGGTGAACACGCTAACCATTACACCATCGATGAACCCACGATCTACCACACTCGAGGTAAACACGCTAACCATTACACCATCGATGAACCCACGATCTACCACACTCGAGGTGAACACGCTAACCATTACACCATCGATGAACCCACGATCTACCACACTCGAGGAGAACTTGCTAACCATTACACCATCGATGAACCCACGATCTACCACACTCGAGGTGAACACGCTAATCATTACACCATCGATGAACCCACGATCTACCACACTCGAGGTGAACACGCTAACCATTACACCATCGATGAACCCACGATCTACCACACTCGAGGTGAACACGCTAACCATTACACCATCGATGAACCCACGATCTACCACACTCGAGGTGAACACGCTAATCATTACACCATCGATGAACCCACGATCTACCACACTCGAGGTGAACACGCTAACCATTACACCATCGATGAACCCACGATCTACCACACTCGAGGTGAACACGCTAACCATTACACCATCGATGAACCCACGATCTACCACACTCGAGGTGAACACACTAATCATTACACCATGGATGAACCCACGATCTACCACACTCGAGGCGAGCACGCTAACCATTACACCATTGATGAACCCACGATCTACCACACTCGAGGCGAGCACGCTAATCATTACCCCATGGATGAACCCACGATCTACCACACTCGAGGTGAGCACGCTAACCATTACACCATTGATGAACCCACGATCTACCACACTCGAGGCGAGCACGCTAACCATTACACCATCGATGAACCCACGATCTACCACACTCGAGGTGAGCACGCTAACCATTACACCATCGATGAACCCACGATCTACCACACTCGAGGCGAGCACGCTAACCATTACACCATGGATGAACCCACGATCTACCACACTCGAGGTGAGCACGCTAACCATTACACCATGGATGAACCCACGATCTACCACACTCGAGGCGAGCACGCTAACCATTACACCATGGATGAACCCACGATCTACCACACTCGAGGTGAGCACGCTAACCATTACACCATGGATGAACCCACGATCTACCACACTCGAGGCGAGCACGCTAACCATTACACCATGGATGAACCCACGATCTACCACACTCGAGGTGAGCACGCTAACCATTACACCATCGATGAACCCACGATCTACCACACTCGAGGCGAGCACGCTAACCATTACACCATCGATGAACCCACGATCTACCACACTCGAGGCGAGCACGCTAATCATTACCCCATCGATGAACCCACGATCTACCACACTCGAGGCGAGCACGCTAACCATTACACTATTGATGAACCCACGATCTACCACACTCGAGGCGAGCACGCTAACCATTACACCATCGATGAACCCACGATCTACCACACTCGAGGTGAGCACGCTAACCATTACACCATCGATGAACCCACGATCTACCACACCCGAGGTGAACACACTAATCATTACACCATCGATGAACCCACGATCTACCACACTCTAAGGCGAGCACGCTAACCATTACACCATCGATGAACCCACGATCTACCACACTCGAGGCGAGCACGCTAACCATTACACCATCGATGAACCCACGATCTGTCACACTCGAGGTGAACACGCTAACCATTACACCAACGATGAACCCACGATCTACCACACTCGAGGTGAGCACGCTAATCATTACACCATCGATGAACCCACGATCTACCACACTCGAGGCGAGCACGATAACCATTACACCATCGATGAACCCACGACCTACCACACTCGAGGTGAACACACTAATCATTACACCATCGATGAACCCACGATCTACCACACTCGAGGCGAGCACGCTAACCATTACACCATCGATGAACCCACGATCTACCACACTCGAGGTGAGCACGTTAACCATTACACCATCGATGAACCCACGATCTACCACACTCGAGGTGAACACACTAATCATTACACCATCGATGAACCCACGATCTACCACACTCGAGGTGAGCACGCTAACCATTACATCATCGATGAACCCACGATCTACCACACTCGAGGCGAGCACGCTAACCATTACACCATGGATGAACCCACGATCTACCACACTCGAGGTGAGCACGCTAACCATTACACCATGGATGAACCCACGATCTACCACACTCGAGGCGAGCACGCTAACCATTACACCATGGATGAACCCACGATCTACCACACTCGAGGTGAGCACACTAACCATTACACCATCGATGAACCCACGATCTACCACACTCGAGGCGAGCACGCCAACCATTAGACCATCGATGAACCCACGATCTACCACACTCGAGGCGAGCACGCTAATCATTACCCCATCGATGAACCCACGATCTACCACACTCGAGGCGAGCACGCTAACCATTACACTATTGATGAACCCACGATCTACCACACTCGAGGCGAGCACGCTAACCATTACACCATCGATGAACCCACGATCTACCACACTCGAGGTGAACACACTAATCATTACACCATCGATGAACCCACGATCTACCACACTCGAGGCGAGCACGCTAACCATTACACCATCGATGAACCCACGATCTACCACACTCGAGGCGAGCACGCTAACCATTACACCATCGATGAGCCCACGATCTGTCACACTCGAGGTGAGCACGCTAACCATTACACCAACGATGAACCCACGATCTACCACACTCGAGGTGAGCACGCTAATCATTACACCATCGATGAACCCACGATCTACCACACTCGAGGCGAGCAAGCTAACCATTACACCATCGATGAACCCACGATCTACCACACTCGAGGCGAGCACGCTAACCATTACACCATCGATGAACCCACGATCTACCACACTCGAGGCGATCACGCTAACCATTACACCATCGATGAAACCACGATCTACCACACTCGAGGCGAGCACGCTAACCATTACACCATCGATGAACCCACGATCTACCACTCTCGAGGCGAGCACGCTAACCATTACACCATCGATGAACCCACGACCTACCACACTCGAGGTGAACACACTAATCATTACACCATCGATGAACCCACGATCTACCACACTCGAGGCGAGCACGCTAACCATTACACCATCGATGAACCCACGATCTACCACACTCGAGGTGAGCACGCTAACCATTACACCATCGCTGAACCCACGATCTACCACACTCGAGGCGAGCACGCTAACCATTACACCATCGATGAACCCACGACCTACCACACTCGAGGTGAACACACTAATCATTACACCATCGATGAACCCACGATCTACCACACTCGAGGCGAGCACGCTAATCATTACCCCATCGATGAACCCACGATCTACCACACTCGAGGCAAGCACGCTAACCATTACACTATTGATGAACCCACGATCTACCACACTCGAGGTGAGCACGCTAACCATTACACCAACGATGAACCCACGATCTACCACACTCGAGGTGAGCACGCTAATCATTACACCATCGATGAACCCACGATCTACCACACTCGAGGCGAGCAAGCTAACCATTACACCATCGATGAACCCACGATCTACCACACTCGAGGCGAGCACGCTAACCATTACACCATCGATGAACCCACGATCTACCACACTCGAGGCGATCACGCTAACCATTACACCATCGATGAAACCACGATCTACCACACTCGAGGCGAGCACGCTAACCATTACACCATCGATGAACCCACGATCTACCACTCTCGAGGCGAGCACGCTAACCATTACACCATCGATGAACCCACGACCTACCACACTCGAGGTGAACACACTAATCATTACACCATCGATGAACCCACGATCTACCACACTCGAGGCGAGCACGCTAACCATTACACCATCGATGAACCCACGATCTACCACACTCGAGGTGAGCACGCTAACCATTACACCATCGCTGAACCCACGATCTACCACACTCGAGGCGAGCACGCTAACCATTACACCATCGATGAACCCACGACCTACCACACTCGAGGTGAACACACTAATCATTACACCATCGATGAACCCACGATCTACCACACTCGAGGCGAGCACGCTAACCATTACACCATGGATGAACCCACGATCTACCACACTCGAGGTGAGCACGCTAACCATTACACCATGGATGAACCCACGATCTACCACACTCGAGGCGAGCACGCTAACCATTAGACCATCGATGAACCCACGATCTACCACACTCGAGGCGAGCACGCTAATCATTACCCCATCGATGAACCCACGATCTACCACACTCGAGGCGAGCACGCTAACCATTACACTATTGATGAACCCACGATCTACCACACTCGGGGCGAGCACGCTAACCATTACACCATCGATGAACCCACGATCTACCACACTCGAGGCGAGCACGCTAACCATTACATCATCGATGAATCCACGATCTACCACACTCGAGGTGAACACACTAATCATTACACCATCGATGAACCCACGATCTACCACACTCGAGGCGAGCACGCTAACCATTACACCATCGATGAACCCACGATCTACCACACTCGAGGCGAGCACGCTAACCATTACACCATCGATGAACCCACGATCTGTCACACTCGAGGTGAGCACGCTAACCATTACACCAACGATGAACCCACGATCTACCACACTCGAGGTGAGCACGCTAATCATTACACCATCGATGAACCCACGATCTACCACACTCGAGGCGAGCACGCTAACCATTACACCATCGATGAACCCACGATCTACCACACTCGAGGTGAGCACGCTAACCATTACACCATCGATGAACCCACGATCTACCACACTCGAGGTGAGCACGCTAACCACTACACCATCGATGAACCCACGATCTACCACACTCGATGCGAGCACGCTAACCATTACACCATCGATGAACCCACGATCTACCACACTCGAGGTGAGCACGCTAACCATTACACCATCGATGAACCCACGATCTGCCACACTCGAGGCAAGCACGCTAACCATTACACCATCGATGAACCCACGATCTACCACACTCGAGGCGAGCACGCTAACCATTACACCATCGATGAACCCACGATCTACCACACTCGAGGCGAGCACGCTAACCATTACACCATCGATGAGGTTCCCTATTACAGTAGTTAGTATGTAGTCTTAATATATACAAATACGATTACACGAATATAATTCCTATAGATTTCGTATATTTAAGAAATAATTACCGGTAGCCATATATTTATATTGTTTTTACCACGGGTTGGCACTTTATGCAGAATATTTTACCACGAGCGGTAGCGAGGGATAAAATGAAGGCATAAAGTGACATCCCGTGGTAAAAACAATATAAATATATGGCTACTGGTAAATATTTCGATTTTAATAGGACAATTACGGAACATTTTCAAATCGAAGCAGCCTAGGTCATCCAGTGTTTTTGCTGTTCCGTTAATTGTCCTGACTGAAATGTTACAATACTATTCAGTTTTTTTCCAAAGATGTTTGAAATAACAACCGAAAAGGTGTTTCATGGCGATGACAAATATGTTTTGAGATTACCAAATGTTATCATTCATGAACATCAATCCAAAAGAAAGGGAAAATACTACAAATTCCACTTCGACAAGGAGGCGTACACGAAACCAAAAAAACGTCAGGATCTTTATGTTCTAAACTGGAAGTCTTGATATGACGTCATGTTGTTTACGTGCCAAAATCGTCAACAACATTTCGCGGAATTTTAATTTGTGTGATTTTTAAGCCCAGGGATATGCAAGAATAATATATGTTATTCGGGATCTTCGCAAGGGATGCGGGTTTATATTCCCTGTCTATTTTCTATATCGCCTTAGCCGATTTCCAATTCACGAATGTTTAGTTATTTGGTGTATTGCATACTTATCATTGTGTACCTTTTACAGGGGAGTGTCATGGAACAGCCGCTTATAAAGCACAGATCACGTAATTTTAATCGGTCATAGATAAAATAAAACATTTTTACCACGGGTTTGGACTCAAAGCGTTTGAAGGACGTCATATTAGAATTCTGAACAATGATCATGACTTTGTATGCCAGAATAATAGTGAAATAATGCAGGAAAGATTCGCATCAATACATAAAATCAATTCATCTGTTATGATTGAGAAAAAATATATGATACACAGTATCTTAATCAGATGATTTTGCATTAAGATCTCAGTTATCGATCTCTTAGTCATACAACTGTGGAATTTAAATGTATTAAAACAAAAATTCATCGTTTAATTATTCAAGCTTCGTACTTTGACGAGATAAAACTATGTGTATTGTAATTTAAACAAACAATCGTAACATGTTTTTTTAATATAGGTGAAAAATAGAGGAAGATCATTTATTATTTAATGGAGTAACAGGGGTTCGTCTAGGGTGATCCCTCGAGCTTATAAATACCATCAATGGCATTTACTATCCAGCATGTGTTTCAATCAATGACAGTTACAAATGTACAGAAATATATGTGTTACTATAAAAACATGTGTTGTACATAGTAACTGCCGTTGATAGCATAGGCACTTGTTTCATTCATTGTAGGTATATTTAAATGTGGCAGTCGGAAAGAGAAATATCTCGGGAGTATAACGATATAATTGGGTCAGCGAAAGGATCACAAATAAGCAAAAATATTGAGGTGAAGTGGGGAAGGGGAAAAGGGTAGATGTTTACCTTGAAGTAAGGAAGAGGAGGGGGCATATACTTTTTTTTTAATGAAACAAGTGTCTGTGGTTGATAGTATAAGCACGGGCACTCAAATTCCGGACCCCCTTTTTCCTCATTTGGTCCCTCCCGCGATTATGGTATGGATCTTTGTCTGGAAGTATATCTCTGAGCCATTTATCCATATTTTACAACATTTCGTGTTACAACTCTCTCGTTCTACTAACTTTTGTTTCTAGGTCCAGCTGACGTTTTACTTAAAAAAACATAAAGGTAAGAAACAATCGTCAAAATACGAAGAGGGAATCCTCGCTTCGACTCGATATTTTACAATAAAGCGCCAGTTTTAAAAAGGACCTTCGCTTGTCCTCGTCTCAAAAATGATTTCTCTTCATTCCTATCAAGTTTATACGTACGAACAACACATATTTATTGACGAAATTCAAGTTTATTCTCGACGACACATCCAACTTTCCTCCACTCAAGAGGTCAACCGAGCATATTTTGTTTCACGCTATTTCATTGGTCGGAAAGATGTTCGGAACTTTTTTTAGCTTGTTTTTCGCTACGCACGGCCAATCCATTTCGTATCGAGAGGCCTAATTAAGCGGGAGTTTTAAATAAGAATAAAAGTGGAAAGTAAACCTTTTCAGCCAGTGTGTTATAAAGGCACCAGAAAAAAAAATGACGAACCTAGTGACATGGTAAGAATATCGTCTGAAATGGAAAAATGCACTTCAAACATAAATTTAGACGGATGACCATTTGATCACTGAAATGATCTTAGAGAAAGGGACATTAGTTATCATAAAGCAAAAAAAATCTCCTTTTCATTTAGGCTTGTCAAAAAATAAAAATGAGTTAACGCTCCTCAACCCCTTGTAAATTGTAACTTTCATAATGCCCCTCTTCTGTCTTAGAAACAGGTATATGTAAATATAAAAGAATTTCTTGCATTAAAGGGATTAGAACTACTCTTTGTATTTCTTTTCTGTTTAGGGAGATGCGTGTAAAATTCCAACTGAAATGGCCTTTGCAAAAAGCATAGGAAAGAAATAAAAATTCTTTAATTTACATGGGGGGAGGGGATCAACATGTTTGTACCTGGGTTCATCACAAATAATTAATGACACCCTTCCCCCCCTCTTAATGCAATTTCTGATGCCCAGTTTTGATATAAACAGTTAAAATAAGCAAAACATGAAGGTGTGCATTTTTAGTACTTCATGTTTCAATAAACCAATAAAAATTTACAACACAGATTTTGTCCCCAACCCCAATAAAAAATAGTACATTAGACCCCAAAATAATACGGCGTGTCTAGGTACAACAACATTTTTGTGAATAATCACCCTCTTCGTATTTTGACGATTGTTTCTTACCTTTATGGATTTTTTTAAGTAAAACGGCAGCTGGACCTAGAAACAAAAGTTAGTAAAACGAGAGAGTTGTAACACGAAATGTTGTAAAATATGGATAAATGTCTCAAAGATATACTTCCAGACAAAGATCCATACCATAATCGCGGGAGGGACCAAATGAGGAAAAAGGGGGGTCTGGAATTCGAGTACACCTCGCCTCATCAGGCGACCGTTTCACTAAAGTGATCGTAAATCGTAAGTCTAAGATCACTCTTAAGATTTCCTTACGTGCACGTATACGTGCGTTTCACTAAACTAGTCCTAATCTTAAGAGTTGCGACAAGTAACATCTCCTATAATGGAGGTAAAAAGATATATTGTATCATATTATATACATATCGTCACGGTATGTGTTTTTGTGTGTCATCTGTTTTCGTTTTATCCATTTTATTTTGATTTCCACAGCGCACGCATTATTTTTGACGTTTCTTTCGGTTTCTATTTATGGAACATAAACAAGACTACAGCTGACATCTGTAAAAGATGTTAAAGTTTGCTTTTAAAGACGTATGTACCAAAAACAGTGAACCTACCTACTGAACCATACTTTTTGTAATGCCAAAAATTTACTTCATTTATAAAGTAGCTGGGAAAAAATCCAGAAGAGCTATATAAAATTGAACTATGCCGTCTGCCTCTCAGACACCGGCTCTTCCTGTCATGTAACTGTCATGGGGTCACTGATCGTACTTGTAAACAAAAGAGCTGACTGAAATGTGCCTGTTTCTTATATAAAATACATGTCAATTTGCAGTGCATTGTGGTTTCAGTACTTAAAAAAACATCAAAAGTAAATACAATTTTGAAAGTGGTCATTTTCAAACATTCTGTTATTTCATTTAGATGTAGTATGATTTGGTAGATGGCCAGAACCATGAAATTTTAAAACCAGCCATTTCCGGATTTTATATTCGTTTCCATCCCGTATATCGGCCCTGTTTTCACTTCAAACGAAAACAGATGACGCCATTTTACTGACAGCAAATGTTGCCAGATAATCGAGAGTATATTAAAATACAAGAATGGCTTTAAAAACAATCTTATGTACAAAGAAATATTTAACTAGCCATTCTTTGAAAATTCCAATCGTCATCGATAATAGCACGAAAACCGATAACACGATGCTAATAGTCATTAGAACTGAGGACAGAAGTCTCTTAATTTGTTCATGATAAATTGTAACTTGAATAATACTGCGCCCTCTATCGGCAATTTCGCTGGATGTGGAATGCAGCGACTAGCGGGAGAGTAATATAACGACTGGATTATTCGGGTTAGATAAATTCAGATATCTTGTTTACATTGTTTTTTTTTGTTTTTTTGTTTTTTTGTTTTTTTTCTGGTCACAAACATGTATGGATGTTTATTTGACAATAAAATTATTATTATTATTATATAAGATGATTGACCTTAGGTGATTAACGCCACTTTCAGCAATAATTCAGCTATATCATGGCAAACCAGTTTTAGTGGTGGAAGAAGCCGGAGAGAACCACCGACCACGGGCAAGCAACTGGTAAACTTTATCACGTGCGGTTGCGAGTCGAATGCACCTTTTTTTGTATATTTTATACATAAACCCAACAGCTTGGAAGCTGATTACATTAATAGTCACATTTTAAATGTGTTTAAATACGTTTTTAATATTCAACTAATTATAAAACTCTAAAGTGATCTTTTAAATGAATAAATCAAAGCTATCAGAAAAAAAAATGTTAAGTGTAAAATTTTACAGAAATTTGAGAAGAAATTTATTTTATGGAATATATTTTAACAAATTTCATATTCACATTCTGCACCGATATTCCGTTTGCGACGCATTTCCATTGCGCGGGAAAAAAATCCTACATTTACGTGAAGAACTTAAACACAAGACAATTGAGCGGATTTTTTTTGTTACCTTTCTGTTTAAAGCATATTTCGTATTTTCATAATATTTTATGGTTGGGCACTGATGCTGCAACTTCTTTTTTACCTCTTTATTTACTTCTTTCGCCATCAAGAAATTACTTATTCTGTAACCACCGCCCACCACGCTTATAAAATAATATGTTTCTTCAACACATAAAATAACAAAAATACACATCTTACAATATTAAACCTTAACATGTGCATACATGTACTGTTGATTTATATTCAAAGTGAGTGTTTAGCGCTTTATATAATCAATAAAAACTACCAATGAATATTAACATTTGGACTGCTAAAATATATGCTGTCTTCAAAATTATTGGGTTTGTTTTCTTATACATGCATGTTACAAAAATTTTTGTTTTAATTTATATTTCATATATTTGTATCTATGTTATTTTTATATTTTTTGTTTTCATTTTAAAGACTGACGAAAGAAGTGAATAATCCATATTGCATCGTCAGTCATGCTGCAAAATGCAGAAAATGTTATGAGTAAATTAAATATATTCTAAATAACAGATAATCGCGCAAATGCAAACATGGCAAATGCAAAACAAATCGCATGTACATTTTACGGGCAATTGTAATGCTCTTTCTCCGTGCAAAAGTAATACCTGTTAATCCCTAAATCCACGCAAATGTAATGCGCCCTTTGTGTGTGCTTGTTTTTTTTTTTTTTTTTTTTAACCATTGTTTATACATGTATCCGATATAGTTCTTTTCTTGAAATTTCTTCTAGGTATTCACTCGTTAAAAAAATATGTTCATATTGTAAATGCAGAACTGATAGAAAGTACACTGAAACAAACAATAATGTGTCTCCGTTTTGATGATTTTTTTATGGCTCTCGAAATATAAAAAATGGTGCGTGCATATAATATTAATTGCTCGCTTCATTTGATTAATGTTCATATTAAAAAAATACAGATAACAATTCTTCTCTTCAAAAATAGGTTTACGATTTACGACTTACGACTACCTTCCACCACTCTTAACTTTGCGATCACTTTTTATCATAAGTCGTAAATCCTAACTACATGTATTAGTGAAACGGTCGTAACTCTTAAGAGTACACTTACATCTACGTTTACGACTTAGTTTAGTGAAACGGTCGCCAGGTTCGAAGTCACTATCAACGTTAGTGGTGATAGGCACTTATTGCACATGTAGTTGTAAATCCAACTACCATATGATCACGGCCACAACGGTCCCCGAGTGTAAACAACAGAGAGAAACAAATGATTGGGAAATAGATGACGAAAAGAATTTTAACAGTAATGGACAGCAATAACCGACAGCAACAAAACGAACCACTCCTCCAAATCAAAAACTGTTACTATACAGGAGAAGACAGATTCTTTGTCAAACTAAACCCTGTCTTAAAACCTCAAAATCCAATCAAATGCACTTATTCCAGGCAATTTTCCTTCGACGGAAGCCGTCGCTGTGATCGTATACACACTAATGTTATTGAAATCCTCTATGCAACATAATTATTTCTATCATCAATAAAGTTGTGAGTTCGATTACAATCCGTGACAAGGTGTAATCGATACAACTTTAAATACAATGTATGTGATAAAGTGTGTCAGTGACTTGCGACAGGTCGGGTGGTTTTTCCTGGTATTCCGGTTTCCTTAATTAATAAATTGACAGCCACGATATTAACTGACATATTTGGGAAAATAATTATTATTTCCTCCCAGAATCTCACCTTAAATTAAAGACATTTTTCAGTAGAATATTGTTACGATTGATAGAGAAGTTATGTACATTGTATTTTATCAAAATGTCAAATGGTAATTTATTCTATAAAATATAATCATTTTTGTAACTTTCACTCGCAATGAGCTTGGTATTTTGTTAATACGAGGCACTATTGTGCATCCCGTCCTTACTAGGTTGAAACATGTATTTAAAAATAACATTTTGATTCCATAAACAAGTTTGTTATTTGGCTTTCCAATATTTCGATAAGCAGCATATTTGATGAAGTTTATTACAGAAACGCGCCATGCGCACTAAATTTGATATTTATTTTGTATAACTATCACTGTGTCGATACCTCTGCTGGTGGACTATTAGTCCCCGAGGGTATCATCCACCCAGTAGTCGGTGTTTCACCGAGGGTATCATCCACCCAGTAGTCAGTGTTTCACCGAGGGTATCATCCACCCAGTAGTCAGTGTTTCACCGAGGGTATCATCCACCCAGTAGTCGGTGTTTCACCGAGGGTATCATCCACCCAGTAGTCAGTGTTTCACCGAGGGTATCATCCACCCAGTAGTCAGTGTTTCACCGAGGGTATCATCCACCCAGTAGTCAGTGTTTCACCGAGGGTATCATCCTCCCAGTAGTCAGTGTTTCGGCACTGACATGGTTTATTAAATATATTTATTATTGAAATGTACAGTTCCTACGAAAAGTTTGAAGATACCAAAGGGGTAAGCAGAATTCGTATATCGAAGAAGAACAGACAACTCAATGGCCAAAAGAAAAAGTACAAAAGGACAAACAACAATCTACAAAACATACACATAAAACCAAAGATCGAGTAACACGAACCCCACTAAAAACCGGGAGTGAACTCAAGTGCTCCGAAAGAGTAAGCAGTTCCTGCTCCACAAGTGACAACCGTCGTTTTAATCTAGTTACAAACCCGGTGATAAGTCATGGATGAGGAAAGGACCGGGAAGTGTTTACGACAAGTGGAACATATCCGTGGTCATTTGTGACAGTACACAGATATTCCATAACGGACAACCAAGTCATGGTGGCGACCGTAAAATTTTCGAAGCAATGATTTCAACTTAACCAAGAGGAACCTTTGGTTCAGTAGCTTCCCTGTTAGCAGCAACCCTCTATCAAGAAAATCCTGATAAGTACCACAAGCTCTGAAATATCGTATCAACTGAGAGATATATACTCCATAAGCAGGTGCTGCAGGAATGTTACTACATATAAATGAACAGTTCACAATGGGAAAAGTGAAATTATCTCTTTTGTCGTAAAGTTCGTTCTTATCTGCCTCTCACTGTGAATTTCGAGTTGTAAGTCAAGGTATAAACAGACCTATTTGTGGTATGTTTTATTTCAAGTTCATTAGGATCGATGTGATCAACGAAATCACCAAACTCAGATTTATTTAGTGAAGGGACATCATTTATATAGCGGAACATGTAGTGTAATTACTATCATCACTAAGGTTCTCCTCCGTCATGCATATGTGACCTTTGCTGATTTTGGCTATCCTGTTTATGTTGGCTATCTTGTTTAGGTCCCTTGGTTTACTTGCTCCTAGCGACTTTTTAAATGATTTGACTTTCGAATATTTCGGCTTTGGGCGTACCTGATGAAGGTTATTATAGAAACGTGCCGTGCGCAAGTACATTTGATATTTACATTTAGATTACACCTTTTTCTGGGGGAGTGGTACATTTCTGTGGACAATGCAGTCACATTTTACCCATCAATCCTCGCATTCATGAACTTCCGCTACAATGTATCATTGTAATTTACGAAAAAGAATGGAAATTAAATTCCGTTTTATGCTATGTAATGTACAGGATATGTTTAAATCCATGGCATATGCATCCTGCTTATCTGTTTTTAACGTCATGTAATTTTACCATTTTATGTGTTTACGTCATATAAAACCGGCTACAAGTTTTACGTCATGTAAAGTCTGTTTATGTGTGTACGCGGTTTATGTGTGAAGACGGTTTTATGTAATTAAAATAATGTGCTTCACTTTCATATCCTTAAATATTCTTTGTAAATTCCAAGTAAAACTCGGGTAAAATTCAATTAAAACTCAAGAAAATCCAACTAAAACTCGGGTTAGATCAAACTCTAAAACTCCAGTAAAATCAACAGTATTATTGTTGTTCTTCATTTTACTGTCACTGTGATCTTTAACTATGAATGGTGTACACAGTTGGAACAACATGAGCCTGTAAAACTTGTTGGCATGATCAAAAGCCAAGATCGAAAGTGCAGGGGATCTAATATGCCAATGTAGAGTGTCGAGTAATAATTGACCCCGCCACTCTCTATCATGGCTTCGCATTATTATACAGGCCATTGTGTTTTAAAATCTAAACAGTAACGGACACAAAAATCAACCACTCCTCTAAATCTATATCGATAACAAAATTGTGAGGTAGGATCCTCATTTTTTTTATTTGCTGAACAAAATATTTCATATGAAGAGTTTGAAGACATACACATAAAACTAAAGATCATAAGTAATACTCACTTTTCTCCTCGGGAGCTACCTTGTTATTCATCGACATTCTACCATATGTTTACCAAGTGCTGCAAGAAAGTACCGGATATTACAGGTGTCCACTTAAAACAATCGTGTTTATTTATTTATCAAATTCTTAATCACCCGTTAAGATCGATAACATAGCTTATTTCTACTAAGCTAGAGCACCATGGGAGTTAGAAACAATTATCACTTTTTTCAAAGAAGTTCGAATCGTGTTTTATAGCTATACAGGTAAAATACGTACGTAGCTAAGGATGTAATCAAACAATGTATTGATTTTCTGATAAGGGTACAATTGGGAATAATTAAATTGATTTTATTATTACAGCGATCGATAAATATACCCTCAATTAAGTGCACTGGTTCATATCATTTAATTATTGAATTTGTAGATTTCATAATTCATTAAAAGCGTTTAATAATTTACGGCATCCAATCGTGTACGACCACATGTGACATAATGGTGAGGCAGACAAATAATTTACAGTATCGTTGTCAGTTTGACATCACCTATTTTGTTGGTTGGTAGAATTAAGAACGGATTATAAAAATTCTAAGATTCTACCTCAACACAGCTTCGAATTCTGACATAGTGTTGTTTTCCTGAGTGTGAGACAGGTTAGATACTTCGACGAATGATTGATCTTTGAACTACTTAAACAACAACTCAATTACCGAGTCCTTTTTTCTCCTTTAACAACTTCCCAAAACAGCAAATTTTAGTATAACAGCGTGTTGTAAACTTGTATCAGAAATTGAAGAACTATTACTTTATTACTATTATGAAGGATTTGTAATAATAGAACTATACAAATCCTTCCTATTATTATCTGTCAGAGTTTGTTTCTATTAAAACGTAATATTTAAATGACCTATTTCGGTTTTCTCATTTTTGGAAGAAATGTTTATAGACTCAAAAGGTAAATAAAGCAACATTAACGCTCCTGCCCTGAGTCCTGGACACCTTCTCCTGTTCCTCTTTCCAAAGTAGAGGTTGAGCTCCGTACTTAATTCTGAATCCTACGCCCATTTGAAGCATTAAATTTGATATCTGCGGTATAATATTGTGACGGGAAATTATTATTTTTTGTTTATAATTTAAAGTTGTCCACTCGTGGCCTCCACGGATCTAATGTTATGCTTCATCGATTGGTAATAAACACTTGAGACACTTCCATAAAATGTTGTTTGAAACAAATGAACCTTTAAATGTTAAACGGCATATATACACATTTGTTTGTACCTGTTATTTGATGTGCTTGATAACAGACTGATAGAAGAAATCCAAAAAGAATATAAATTGGAAATTATCAATTGCAAATTATTTTATAATATAGTTAAGTCGGTGGAGGAACAATTTTTTCGTTACGAACCCTAAATCATCGCAGGATCGTCTTAGCAGCATTATAGGCCCCGGGCAAAGCAGTGCACTGGGGGCCCTATCAACACAACCACTCACAGGAATAAAAATGTAAATGGTCGATAAAATTAATGATAAGTTTATTGTATTGGTACTTCTAGTTCCAACAAAATCAGTGTTTAAGCATTAAAAAAAAATAGATTAACATGGGACCCCGGACCACTGTCTAGCGTGCCCATGCGTCAAGACGGCACTGTCGCATCGGTGGTGTAATGGTTAGCGTGCTCGCCTTGAGCGTGGTAGATCGTGAGTTTGAGTCCCTGTCGGGTCAAACCAAAATCTATAAAATGGTATTTGTTGCTTCTCCGCTAAGAACGCAGCATTAAGGAGAAAGAAAAAAGACTAGTTGGCTCGGAATCAGGATAATGTGTCTGAGTGCAACGACATGTCTACTCGCGGACTATTGTTTCAGTGAGATAGCACTATGAAAATCCAACTAAACGTGTTGGTCTAATACAAAGCGGACCTCATCACCATCATCTCACTGAAAATTAATTTGTTTTCGCAATGATATAGCTGAAAAATTGCTGGGTTGGCGTTAAACAACAATCACTCACTCACTGTTACCAAACCTAAATTAAAGTGATTTATAGGTGTATGTATACTTCCTCTCAAATACCAAAATCTATGTTTTCATGCACGATGACCATTTTCGGAAGTACAAAGAAAGCATGAGATGAAATGTAAAATTAAATACCTATATTTTAAATTGTAGCAAATATAACGGCTCTGCCAATGAAGTTTTAATCTGAACCACCCGCGTTACTGGCGCCTGAAATACCTTCTGTTCACTATGTGTGCCATATATTTGGCGTCTAACCCAGGTTCTAACAAAACGCCACTTACCAGTTAGCATATTTCCCTACGGCAATACCTACCTGCAGTGTGTAAACCGTAAAACACGTATCACAGCACGTGCATAGGAGAATCGAACTCTAAACAACATTATGTGATAAAGTTTGTCAGTGGCTTGCGACAGGTCGGTGCTTTTCTCCAGTTTCTTCCGACAATAAAGCTGACCGCCACGATAGAACTGAAATATTGTTGAAATTGTCGTTCAACACCCTAACCCAAACATTTAATACATTATTACTGCTATAATAATCTTAAACAAATATTGATGTTGAAGAAATAGAGTACATTCACATATTTTGCTTTTGATTAAAACTTGTAGTCGTTCTACAACTATTTAGAATTCCTGCATGAAACGTTCAAAAAACGAGTTGGGCTTCGTTCTTGTCGAGTGCTACCGGAAGTAATTTTCGTGACGTATTCAACCAAAGCCAAAAATACAATACAACAGAGTATTATAAGAACATCTCTTACCTCTAGAAACAGTTCTAGCCAGATTTATCCGCTTTTGGTGCGCAAAGGTAGTGAACAAACGTCAAATGATGATTTTTTTACTCTGGAAACGAATATATGACGTGGATTATGACGTTTACAGTGAAGACGTCTAAATGCATTATACCATTCTCTATCCAGAGTTGTCGTTCCTGCTACGCTATGGAGTGTAGCGTAGCAGGAACGACAACTCTGGATAGAGAATGGCATTATATGTTACATGAATTATTTCCCTTTAAGGAGGACATGCAAAGTTTAATGAAAATAACATATTTTTTTATATCCGATAATCTGTTCAAAATTAATATGAAACCGGCACGGCCATGAATGCTCGCGCATCTGAAAATTATCTGGCAATTTCACGCTCATCCAGTGCATTAAAAAATGTCGAGATTTTTTGGGCCGAGATATATTGGGGACGACATTTTTAGGGCCGAATCTAGTCTCATTCAATCGAGCTGTCGTTCCTTTATTCGAGTTATCGTTCCTTACGAAATCTCAAAAGTTAGCTTCCGCGTAGAAACAAAAATTCTTGTCAGTATGTCAGAAGAGATTTAATAAATTTAAAAAATATCAATATAAGTAAAACAAGCTAACAAAATGACTTTTATTACACAAGGGTTCCGGGTTTCAGTGGTATCGGACGTACGAGAGAGGGTACGAGACTTCAGGAAACACCTTTGCGCTTTATGCTAAGAAAATCTTCATTAGTTGAGTGTGTTAGTGTGTTACACGGAACGTGTTTACAAAGCGTCGAAATTTTTTATATTCGTCAATATGTGCATCCATGTTTGTAAAAAAATCCTAAGTACACATTGTATACCATAAAGAGCTCGCTGACGCTCGCATATAATGTTGTAACAACTTGTGAATTTTCTTTTTGCAATAAAATTATACTATAATTTTTACAAGGTTCAAATTTCTACAGATTATGAGAAAAAAAAATAATCATACTCATTCGTTGTCCTTTCTATTGCCCTTACAAGAGCCAACATTGCCAGACCGATGTCATTTTGCTCGTCGTAAGAGAAATAACTCGTATGAAAAAAAGTCTAGTTTATAATCAACTCGGGAATTTGCAAAAGCTCAATTGGAGATAAATTCAATAGCCCATTTGAAGATTTGTTTGTATTGGGACTAGTAATCTTAATTTGCGACAGTAAAAAACAGTTATTGACGTGGACAAAACTAAAAAATCAAGACATACCTATCTCCTATCAGTATGTTGCAAACAATTTCGCATTGTATGAATTTTAGGAACCTATCAATTCATGATCATATTTGAGCAAACATGACATAAGATTTATATATTTTATTATCTATATACGTTTCTTAATATGCATCTGATATTTTACCTATTTGCTAAGCTAAGTTTTTCATCACTACGATGGTTCCTTTTGTTCTGATATTTTACTGGGATTATGTTATAATGCGTATAAATAATCCAAATGTGTATGTGCGGATGAATATAGAGGGCACCAAATTATGAATTTGTCAATTATTGTTATTTAATGATCTTCCAGCGAGCAACTTCAATAATATAAGGAGCCCGGGTGGCTCAATGAGTTAGGTAGTTGTAGGGCCCTGATGGCTCAATGAGTTAGGTAGTTGTAGGGCCCGGGTGACTCAATGAGTTAGGTAGTTGTAGGGGACCCGGGTGGCTCAATGAGTTAGGTAGTAGTAGGGGGCCCGGGTGGCTCAATGAGTTAGGTAGTTGTAGGGCTCGGGTGGCTCAATGAGTTAGGTAGTTGTAGCGCCCAGGTGGCTCAATGAGTTAGGTAGTTGTAGGGGGCCCGGGTGGCCCAATGAGTTAGGTAGTTGTAGGATGCCGGGGTGGCTCAATGAGTTAGGTAGTTGTAGGGGGCCCGGGTGGCTCAATGAGTTAGGTAGTTGTAGGGCCCGGGCGGCTCAATGAGTTAGGTAGTTGTAGGGGGCCCGGGTGGCTCAATGAGTTAGGTAGTTGTAAGGCTCGGATGGCTCAATGAGTTAGGTAGTTGTAGCGCCCGGGTGGCTCAATGAGTTAGGTAGTTGTAGGGCCCGGGTGGCTCAATGAGTTAGGTAGTTGTAGGGGGCCCAGGTGGCTCAATGAGTTAGGTAGTTGTAGGGGGCCCGGGTGGCTCAATGACTTAGGTAGTTGTTGGGCCCGGGTGGCTCAATGAGTTAGGTAGTTGTAGGGCCCGGGTGGCTTAACGAGTTAGGTAGTTGTAGGGGGCCCGGGTGGCTCAATGAGTTAGGTAGTTGTAGGGCCCGGGTGGCTTAATGAGTTAGGTAGTTGTAGGGGGCCCGGGTGGCTCAATGAGTTAGGTAGTTGTAGGGCCCTGGTGGCTCAATGAGTTAGGTAGTTGTAGGGGGCCCGGGTGGCTCAATGAGTTAGGTAGTTGTAGGGCTCGGGTGGCTCAATGAGTTAGGTAGTTGTAGGGCCCGGGTGGCTCAATGAGTTAGGTAGTTGTAGGGCCCGGGTGGCTCAATGAGTTAGGTAGTTGTAGCGCCCGGGTGGCTCAATGAGTTAGGTAGTTGTAGGGCCCGGGTGGCTCAATGAGTTAGGTAGTTGTAGGGGGCCCAGGTGGCTCAATGAGTTTGGTAGTTGTAGGGGGCCCGGGTGGCTCAATGACTTAGGTAGTTGTTGGGCCCGGGTGGCTCAATGAGTTAGGTAGTTGTAGGGCCCGGGTGGCTTAACGAGTTAGGTAGTTGTAGGGGACCCGGTGGCTCAATGAGTTAGGTAGTTGTAGGGGGCTCGGGTGGCTCAATGACTTAGGTAGTTGTAGGGCTCGGATGGCTCAATGAGTTAGGTAGTTGTAGCGCCCGGGTGGCTCAATGAGTTAGGTAGTTGTAGGGCCCGGGTGGCTCAATGAGTTAGGTAGTTGTAGGGGGCCCGGGTGGCTCAATGAATTAGGTAGTTGTAGGGGGCCCGGGTGGCTCAATGAGTTAGGTAGTTGTTGGGTCCGGGTGGCTCAATGAGTTAGGTAGTTGTAGGGCCCGGGTGGCTTAATGAGTTAAGTAGTTGTAGGGGGCCCGGATGGCTCAATGAGTTATGTAGTTGTAGGGCCCGGGTGGCTAAATGAGTTAGGTAGTTGTAGGGGGCCCGGGTGGCTCAATGAGTTAGGTAGTTGTAGGGCTCGGGTGGCTCAGTGAGTTAGGTAGTTGTAGGGCCCGGGTGGCTCAATGAGTTAGGTAGTTATGGGGGCCCGGGTGGCTCAATGAGTTAGGCAGTGGTAGGGGGCCCCGGTAGCTCAATGAGTTAGGTAGTTGTAGGGCCCGGGTGGCTCAATGAGTTAGGTAGTTGTAGGGGGCCTGGGTGGCTCAATGAGTTAGGTAGTTTTAGGGGGCCCGGGTGGCTCAATGAGTTAGGTAGTTGTAGGGCCCGGGTGGCTTAACGAGTTAGGTAGTTGTAGGGGGCCCGGGTGGCTCAATGAGTTAGGTAGTTGTAGGGGGCCCGGGTGGCTCAATGAGTTAGGTAGTTGTAGTGCCCGGGTGGCTCAATGAGTTAGGTAGTTGTAGGGCTCGGATGGCTCAATGAGTTAGGTAGTTGTAAGGGGCCCGGATGGCTCAATGAGTTAGGTAGTAGTAGGGGGCCCGGGTGGCTCAATGAGTTAGGTAGTTGTAGGGCCCGGGTGGCTCAATGAGTTAGGTAGTTGTAGGGGGCCCGGGTGGCTCAATGAGTTAGGTAGTTGTAGGGGGCCCGGGTGGCTCAATGAGTTAGGTAGTTGTAGGAGGCCCGGGTGGCTCAATGAGTTAGGTAGTTGTTGGGTCCGGGTGGCTCAATGAGTTAGGTAGTTGTAGGGGGCCCGGGTGGCTCAATGAGTTAGGTAGTTGTAGGAGGCCCGGGTGGCTCAATGAGTTAGGTAGTTGTTGGGTCCGGGTGGCTCAATGAGTTAGGTAGTTGTAGGGCCCGGGTGGCTTAATGAGTTAGGTAGTTGTAGGGGGCCCGGGTGGCTCAATGAGTTAGGTAGTTGTAGGGCCCGGGTGGCTCAATGAGTTAGGTAGTTGTAGGGGCGCGGGTGGCTCAATGAGTTAGGTAGTTGTAGCGCCCGGGTGGCTCAATGAGTTAGGTAGTTGTTGGGCCCGGGTGGCTCAATGAGTTAGGTAGTTGTAGGGGGCCCAGGTGGCTCAATGAGTTAGGTAGTTGTAGGGGGCCCGGGTGGCTCAATGACTTAGGTAGTTGTTGGGCCCGGGTGGCTCAATGAGTTAGGTAGTTGTAGGGCCCGGGTGGCTTAACGAGTTAGGTAGTTGTAGGGGGCCCGGGTGGCTCAATGAGTTAGGTAGTTGTAGGGCCCGGGTGGCTCAATGAGTTAGGTAGTTGTAGGGGACCCGGTGGCTCAATGAGTTAGGTAGTTGTAGGGGGCTCGGGTGGCTCAATGAGTTAGGTAGTTGTAGGGCTCGGATGGCTCAATGAGTTAGGTAGTTGTAGGGCCCGGGTGGCTCAATGAGTTAGGTAGTTGTAGGGGGCCCGGGTGGCTCAATGAGTTAGGTAGTTGTAGGGGCCCGGGTGGCTCAATGAGTTAGGTAGTTGTTGGGTCCGGGTGGCTCAATGAGTTAGGTAGTTGTAGGGCCCGGGTGGCTTAATGAGTTAAGTAGTTGTAGGGGGCCCGGATGGCTCAATGAGTTATGTAGTTGTAGGGCCCGGGTGGCTAAATGAGTTAGGTAGTTGTAGGGGGCCCGGGTGGCTCAATGAGTTAGGTAGTTGTAGGGCTCGGGTGGCTCAGTGAGTTAGGTAGTTGTAGGGCTCGGATAGCTCAATGAGTTAGGTAGTTGTAGGACCCGGGTGGCTCAATGAGTTACATAGTTGTAGGGTCCCGGATGGCTCAATGAGTTAGGTAGTGGTAGGGGCCCGGGTGGCTCAATGAGTTAGGTAGTTGTAGGGCCCGGGTGGCTCAATGAGTTAGGTAGTTATGGGGGCCCGGGTGGCTCAATGAGTTAGGCAGTGGTAGGGGGCCCGGGTAGCTCAATGAGTTAGGTAGTTGTAGGGCCCGGGTGGCTCAATGAGTTAGGTAGTGGTAGGGGGCCTGGGTGGCTCAATGCGTTAGGTAGTTGTAGGGCCCGGGTGGCTCAATGAGTTAGGTAGTTGTAGGGGACCCGGTGGCTCAATGAGTTATGTAGTTGTAGGGGGCTCGGGTGGCTCAATGAGTTAGGTAGTTGTAGGGCTCGGATGGCTCAATGAGTTAGGTAGTTGTAGCGCCCGGGTGGCTCAATGAGTTAGGTAGTTGTAGGGCCCGGGTGGCTCAATGAGCTAGGTAGTTGTAGGGGGCCCGGGTGGCTCAATGAGTTAGGTAGTTGTAGGGGCCCGGGTGGCTCAATGAGTTAGGTAGTTGTTGGGTCCGGGTGGCTCAATGAGTTAGGTAGTTGTAGGGCCCGGGTGGCTTAATGAGTTAAGTAGTTGTAGGGGGCCCGGATGGCTCAATGAGTTATGTAGTTGTAGGGCCCGGGTGGCTCAATGAGTTAGGTAGTTGTAGGGGGCCCGGGTGGCTCAATGAGTTAGGTAGTTGTAGGGCTCGGGTGGCTCAGTGAGTTAGGTAGTTGTAGGGCTCGGATAGCTCAATGAGTTAGGTAGTTGTAGGACCCGGGTGGCTCAATGAGTTACATAGTTGTAGGGTTCCGGATGGCTCAAAGAGTTAGGTAGTGGTAGGGGGCCCGGGTGGCTCAATGAGTTAGGTAGTTGTAGGGCCCGGGTGGCTCAATGAGTTAGGTAGTTATGGGGGCCCGGGTGGCTCAATGAGTTAGGCAGTGGTAGGGGGCCCGGGTAGCTCAATGAGTTAGGTAGTTGTAGGGCCCGGGTGGCTCAATGAGTTAGGTAGTTGTAGGGGGCCTGGGTGGCTCAATGCGTTAGGTAGTTGTAAGGGGCCCGGGTGGCTCAATGAGTTAGATAGTTGTAGGGCTCGGGTGGCTCAATGAGTTAGGTAGTTGGATTACCTAATAACTCATACAAGCCTATCACCAATGCGCGTGGGTTCGCGCCCGTCTTTGTATATTACAATAAGGGTGCACTCGACTCACAGCCGCAAGTGATAATTTAACAGTTACTTGCCCATGGTCGGTGGTTCTCTCCGGGTACTTCGGCTTCCCCCACCACTAAAACTGATATAGCTGAAATATTGCTGAAAGTGGCGTTAAACACAATAAATCAATCAAATCAATCAATCAATAGTATATAAAAAGCGGTCTGTATAGAAATGAGGGAAGTGATGGGTCAACCGGACAATGACTGTTAACTTCCATTGAAAAGGTATGGAGAGTTGGGTAGAGAAGAAACATGTCTTTTGTAGCGGATTAAATACGCCTATTCTTTTTCGAAATCTACAAGCGATGTCTCATGCGTTCAGGGAGCATGGCACTCTCCAAACACGTTACCCACTATGGTACATGGTCAGGCTTTCCGTAATTATAATATGTGACACACCCACCCGTCGAGAGGGCTTTCCCTATTTGCCATCTAGGGACACACTGAGCAGCTCTGGGTTTGAGCCCTGGAAACCTCCAATAGTACCCATCCAATTATTGTGAAAAAAGGCATTTGAACATCATTGAAAGATGAAAAAAATGTCATCTGAATAGAGATTTATATACATGAAATTGTAAAATTCTGAGATTTGCTGTACACACTAATATTTCTATTCTGCCTAGCAGGCTGATACTAATATTTCTATTCTGCTTAGCAGGTTGATATTTTAACTATCTAACAACATCTAGATAGCTTACTTCTCTTGATGTAGTGTGTGATCATTTGGCTTTTTTTTCTTGAAAAAAAAGTTTGAGTTTTTACAATAAGAAATTGCTTTGAACGCATATGTTTCTGATAGCATGTAAATCCTAAGTCTAAATATTTTCTCAAAGATAATTGAACAATATATTTTGTATAATATATAATAGCTCTTATAACGTGTCTCCCTTTTCTACAGCAGTCCGTTTTTGTTTTATTAAAAAAATGGGGGGTGGTGCTTAAGGTCATATCAGATACGATGAGGACCAGAGTTTGAAAACCACAATGTATTTTTAATACTGATATTCAATTTCAAAACAGTACGTCTATTTGTCCTGAAAGGGTTTCACGACAATAAGACGATGAGAAACACATGTTATATCAACATATTAAGGGTTATTTTCATGTTTTACTATTTCATTATCTACTTTTTGACAATTCAGATTTAAACAATTTCTTTATTTCATATAAATTATGTCAATAGTATACATTTACAAATTACAGTAAACAAGAAGGATTCAGAAACAAGAGGCACTACTTTTCCACAACTGCCTCCTTCAATAATTAGCTGAAAATTTTTAAATACTGACTTATTGCTGCTCTAATTGTTTTGTAATTTGTAATTAGTCTAAATGTAATATGCCATATATAATTAATCACAAATTGATAAACAGAGAAATAAAATGAAAGAAAAAACAATATTTATCAGAAGTCTGAACTGATGAGCCGAAAGGTGAAATTATGTTTTACTTTTGAGTAAGTAAAATAATGAATATAATTATATTAAAAATATAGTGAAAATCACTTAGTTTTGATGATATATTTCTGTATCAAAAGAAAAATATGTTTATTCTTTAGTCTTTAGTTAATTCCTTGTAGTCGTAAAGAAGTAAGTCGCTTGAAGTCATTTACTTCTTGGGTAATATTATAAGTAGATAATGTCAGGAGTTCGCATGCCTATGGCAGTGTAGAATAAAATGAAATGTAGATTCAATTTAGTCACCTACACAATTTAGCGAGTCCACTAAATTTCGCTGTTGAATTTCGACATACAATGATTTCAATGCACCGTAGTTCTTTAAACGAACATTTTTTTTCAAACCTTGTTTGATAAAAGGCTAGAGAAGAGTTGCGAGATGAAATAGACGAAAATAATATCTAGAGTTATCTCTCTTTGACTACGTAAAGCAAGATCTTATTTCGATCACAAAATTCACGAATCATGTAAAAATTGTATTAATGCGAGAATCATTTTTATATGACAACGTCTGTGTCACGAAGATCGAATGAGGTATAAAGTTAAACTTTAGGAATCGATGTTCATTTAGAAAAATGATTATGTAAAATTGACTTAAACTTCTGAATTATGATTGTCACTGCTTTGTATAAAGTATATGTTATCTGGACATTCTGCTGCACATGAAATAAAGCGTATATGAATGTTTACCAGTGATTTTACTGGACCACAAATCCTAAATTTTGAGAGAAGTCTCAATCTGTCCCTGAGGCCGCAAAAGCAGTTTTGTTCCGCCTTGCAACATTTCTCTTGGAGGCCGTGTACAAGGGTTGCATGACCGCATCATTTCATTAAGAGGAGGGATTTGGGACCATACAATTAGTGTGAAGTTCAGGTACCAAACCAGGAACATGAGCGGTCAAGTACATGTGTGTTAGGTCAAGTACATGTGTGTTAGATCAAGTACATGTGTGGTAGGTCAAGTACATGTGTGTTAGGTCAAGTACATGTGTGTTAGATCAAGTACATGTGTGTTAGGTCAAGTACATGTGTGTTAGGAGTATCGAGTGAGCGGTCAAGTACATGTGTGTTAGGTCAAATACATGTGTGCTAGGAGTATCGAGTGAGCAGTCAAGTACATGTGTATTAGATCAAGTACATGTGTGTTAGGAGTATCGAGTGAACGGTCAAGTACATGTGTGTTAGGTCAAGTACATGTGTGTTAGGTCAAATACATGTGTAGTAGGTCAAGTACATGTATGTTAGGTCAAGTACATGTGTGTTAGGTCAAACACATGTGTGCTAGGAGTATAGAGTGAGCGGTCAAGTACATGTGTGTTAGGTCAAGTACATGTGTCTTAGGTCAAGTACATGGGTGTTAGGTCAAGTACATGTGTGTTAGGTCAAGTACATGTGTGTTAGGTCAAGTACATGTGTGCTAGGAGTATCGAGTGAGCGGTCAAGTACATGTGTGCTAGGAGTATCGAATGAGTGGTCAAGTACATGTGTGTTAGGTCAATTACATGTGTTTTAGGAATATCGAGTGAGCGTTCAAGTACATGTGTGTTAGGAGTATCGAGTGAGCGGTCAAGTACACGTGTGTTAGGAGTATCGATTGAGTGGTCAAGTACATGTGTGTTAGGTCAAGTACATGTGTGCTAGGAGTATCGAGTGAGCGGTCAAGTACGCGTGTGTTATTTTGATCTTGTTTTGTAATTTCAACTATTTTTAGTTCATTTAGAAAAAATGATTATGTAAAATTGACTTAAACTTCTGAATTATGATTGTCACTGCTTTGTATAAAGTATATGTTATCTGGACATTCTGCTGCACATGAAATAAAGCGTATATGAATGTTTACCAGTGATTTTACTGGACCTCAAATCCTAAATTTTGAGAGAAGTCTCAATCTGTCCCTGAGGCCGCAAAAGCAGTCTTGTTCCGCCTTGCAAAATTTCTCTTGGAGGCCGTGTACAAGGGTTGCATGACCGCATCATTTCATTAAGAGGAGGGATTTGGGACCATACAATTAGTGTGAAGTTCAGGTACCAAACCAGGAACATGAGCGGTCAAGTACATGTGTGTTAGGTCAAGTACATGTGTGTTAGATCAAGTACATGTGTGGTAGGTCAAGTACATGTGTGCTAGGTCAAATACATGTGTGCTAGGAGTATCGAGTGAGCGGTCAAGTACATGTGTGTTAGGTCAAGTACATGTGTGTTAGATCAAGTACATGTGTGTTAGGTCAAGTACATGTGTGTTAGGAGTATCGAGTGAGCAGTCAAGTACATGTGTGTTAGGAGTATCGAGTGACCGGTCAAGTACATGTGTGTTAAGAGTATCTAGTGAGCGGTCAAGTACATATGTGCTAGGATTATCGAGTGAGCGGTCAAGTACACTTGTGTTAGGAGTATCGAGTGAGTGGTCAAGTACATGTGTGTTAGGTCAAGTACATGTGTGCTAGGAGTATCGAGTGAGCGGTCAAGTACACGTGTGTTAGGAGTATCAAGTGAGCCGTCAAGTACATGTGTGTATGGAGTATCGAGTGAGCAGTCAAGTACATGTGTGCTATGTCAAGTACATGTGTGCTAGGAGTATCGACTGAACGGTCAAATACATGTGTGTCAGGAGTATCGAGTGAGCGGTCAAGTACATGTGTGTTGAGTCAAGTAGATGCGTGTTAGGAGAATCGAGTGAGCGGTCAAGTACACGTGTTAGGAGTATCGAGTGAGCGGTCAAGTACATGTGTTAGGAGTATCGAGTGAGCGGTCAAGTATATGTGTGTTAAGAGTATCGAGTGAGCGGTCAAGTACATGTGTGCTAGGAGTATCGAGTGAACGGTCAAGTACATGTGTGTTAGGAGTATCGAGTAGGCGGTCAAGTACATGTGTGTTAGGAGTATCGTGTGAGCGGCCAAGTACACGTGTGTTAGGAGTATCGATTGAGTGATCAAGTACATGTGTGTTAGGTCAAGTACATGTGTGTTAGAAGTATCCAGTGAGCGGTCAAGTCCACGTGTGTTGGGAATATCGAGTGAGCGGTCAAGTACATGTGTGTTGGGGCAAGTACATGTGTGTTAGGAGTATCAAGTGCGCGTTCAAGTACATGTGTGTTAAGAGTATCGAGTGAGCGGTCAAGTACATGTGTGTTAGGAGTATCGAGTGAGCGATCAAGTACATGTGTGTTAGGAGTATCGAGTGAGCGGTCAAGTACATGTGTGCTAGAAGTATCGAGTGAGCGGTCAAGTACGTGTGTGTTAGGAGTATCGAGTTAGCGGTCAAGTAGATGTGTGTTAGGAGTATCGAGTGAGCGGTCAAGTACATGTGTGTTAGGAGTATCGAGTGAGCGGTCAAGTACATGTGTTAGGAGTATCGAGTGAGCGGTCAAGTACATGTGTTAGAAGTATCGAGTGAGCAGTCAAGTACATGTGCTAGGAGTATCGAGTGAGCGGTCAAGTACACGTGTGTTAGGAGTATCAAGTGAGCGGTCAAGTACATGTGTGCAAAGAGTATCGAGTGAGCAGTCAAGTACATGTGTGCTAGGTCAAGTACATGTTTGCTAGGAGTATCGAATGAACGGTCAAATACATGTATGTTAGGAGTATCGAGTGAGCGGTCAAGTACACGTGTGTTAGGAGTATCAAGTGAGCCGTCAAGTACATGTGTGTAAGGAGTATCGAGTGAGCAGTCAAGTACATGTGTGCTAGGTCAAGTACATGTGTGCTAGGAGTATCGACTGAACGGTCAAATACATGTGTGTCAGGAGTATCGAGTGAGCCGTCAAGTACACGTGTTAGGAGTATCGAGTGAGCGGTCAAGTACATCTGTTAGGAGTATCGAGTGAGCGGTCAAGTACATGTGTGCCAAGAGTATCGAGTGAACGGTCAAGTACATGTGTGTTAGGAGTATCGAGTAGGCGGTCAAGTACATGTGTGTTAGGAGTACCGCAAAAGCAGTCTTGTTCCGCCTTGCAACATTTCTCTTGGAGGCCGTGTACAAGGGTTGCATGACCACATCATTTCATTAAGAGGAGGGATTTGGGACCATACAATTAGTGTGAAGTTCAGGTACCAAACCAGGAACATGAGCGGTCAAGTACATGTGTGTTAGGTCAAGTACATGTGTGTTAGATCAAGTACATGTGTGGTAGGTCAAGTACATATGTGTTAGGTCAAGTACATATGTGTTAGATCAAGTACATGTGTGTTAGGTCAAGTACATGTGTGTTAGGAGTATCGAGTGAGCGGTCAAGTACATGTGTGTTAGGTCAAATACATGTGTGCTAGGAGTATCGAGTGAGCAGTCAAGTACATGTGTATTAGATCAAGTACATGTGTGTTAGGAGTATCGAGTGAACGGTCAAGTACATGTGTGTTAGGTCAAGTACATGTGTGTTAGGTCAAATACATGTGTGGTAGGTCAAGTACATGTGTGTTAGGTCAAGTACATGTGTGTTAGGTCAAACACATGTGTGCTAGGAGTATAGAGTGAGCGGTCAAGTACATGTGTGTTAGGTCAAGTACATGTGTCTTAGGTCAAGTACATGGGTGTTAGGTCAAGTACATGTGTGTTAGGTCAAGTACATGTGTGTTAGGTCAAGTACATGTGTGCTAGGAGTATCGAGTGAGCGGTCAAGTACATGTGTGCTAGGAGTATCGAATGAGTGGTCAAGTACATGTGTGTTAGGTCAATTACATGTGTTTTAGGAATATCGAGTGAGCGTTCAAGTACATGTGTGTTAGGAGTATCGAGTGAGCGGTCAAGTACACGTGTGTTAGGAGTATCGATTGAGTGGTCAAGTACATGTGTGTTAGATCAAGTACATGTGTGCTAGGAGTATCGAGTGAGCGGTCAAGTACGCGTGTGTTATTTTGATCTTGTTTTGTAATTTCAACTATTTTTAGTTCATTTAGAAAAAATGATTATGTAAAATTGACTTAAACTTCTGAATTATGATTGTCACTGCTTTGTATAAAGTATATGTTATCTGGACATTCTGCTGCACATGAAATAAAGCGTATATGAATGTTTACCAGTGATTTTACTGGACCTCAAATCCTAAATTTTGAGAGAAGTCTCAATCTGTCCCTGAGGCCGCAAAAGCAGTCTTGTTCCGCCTTGCAAAATTTCTCTTGGAGGCCGTGTACAAGGGTTGCATGACCGCATCATTTCATTAAGAGGAGGGATTTGGGACCATACAATTAGTGTGAAGTTCAGGTACCAAACCAGGAACATGAGCGGTCAAGTACATGTGTGTTAGGTCAAGTACATGTGTGTTAGATCAAGTACATGTGTGGTAGGTCAAGTACATGTGTGCTAGGTCAAATACATGTGTGCTAGGAGTATCGAGTGAGCGGTCAAGTACATGTGTGTTAGGTCAAGTACATGTGTGTTAGATCAAGTACATGTGTGTTAGGTCAAGTACATGTGTGTTAGGAGTATCGAGTGAGCAGTCAAGTACATGTGTGTTAGGAGTATCGAGTGACCGGTCAAGTACATGTGTGTTAAGAGTATCGAGTGAGCGGTCAAGTACATATGTGCTAGGATTATCGAGTGAGCGGTCAAGTACACTTGTGTTAGGAGTATCGAGTGAGTGGTCAAGTACATGTGTGTTAGGTCAAGTACATGTGTGCTAGGAGTATCGAGTGAGCGGTCAAGTACACGTGTGTTAGGAGTATCAAGTGAGCCGTCAAGTACATGTGTGTAAGGAGTATCGAGTGAGCAGTCAAGTACATGTGTGCTATGTCAAGTACATGTGTGCTAGGAGTATCGACTGAACGGTCAAATACATGTGTGTCAGGAGTATCGAGTGAGCGGTCAAGTACATGTGTGTTGAGTCAAGTAGATGCGTGTTAGGAGCATCGAGTGAGCGGTCAAGTACACGTGTTAGGAGTATCGAGTGAGCGGTCAAGTACATGTGTTAGGAGTATCGAGTGAGCGGTCAAGTATATGTGTGTTAAGAGTATCGAGTGAGCGGTCAAGTACATGTGTGCTAGGAGTATCGAGTGAACGGTCAAGTACATGTGTGTTAGGAGTATCGAGTAGGCGGTCAAGTACATGTGTGTTAGGAGTATCGTGTGAGCGGCCAAGTACACGTGTGTTAGGAGTATCGATTGAGTGATCAAGTACATGTGTGTTAGGTCAAGTACATGTGTGTTAGAAGTATCCAGTGAGCGGTCAAGTCCACGTGTGTTGGGAATATCGAGTGAGCGGTCAAGTACATGTGTGTTGGGGCAAGTACATGTGTGTTAGGAGTATCAAGTGCGCGTTCAAGTACATGTGTGTTAAGAGTATCGAGTGAGCGGTCAAGTACATGTGTGTTAGGAGTATCGAGTGAGCGATCAAGTACATGTGTGTTAGGAGTATCGAGTGAGCGGTCAAGTACATGTGTGCTAGAAGTATCGAGTGAGCGGTCAAGTACGTGTGTGTTAGGAGTATCGAGTTAGCGGTCAAGTAGATGTGTGTTAGGAGTATCGAGTGAGCGGTCAAGTACATGTGTGTTAGGAGTATCGAGTGAGCGGTCAAGTACATGTGTTAGGAGTATCGAGTGAGCGGTCAAGTACATGTGTTAGGAGTATCGAGTGAGCAGTCAAGTACATGTGCTAGGAGTATCGAGTGAGCGGTCAAGTACACGTGTGTTAGGAGTATCAAGTGAGCGGTCAAGTACATGTGTGTTGGGCAAGTACATGTGTGTTAGAAGTATCCAGTGAGCGGTCAAGTCCACGTGTGTTGGGAATATCGAGTGAGCGGTCAAGTACATGTGTGTTGGGGCAAGTACATGTGTGTTAGGAGTATCAAGTGCGCGTTCAAGTACATGTGTGTTAAGAGTATCGAGTGAGCGGTCAAGTACATGTGTGTTAGGAGTATCGAGTGAGCGATCAAGTACATGTGTGTTAGGAGTATCGAGTGAGCGGTCAAGTACATGTGTGCTAGAAGTATCGAGTGAGCGGTCAAGTACGTGTGTGTTAGGAGTATCGAGTTAGCGGTCAAGTAGATGTGTGTTAAGAGTATCGAGTGAGCGGTCAAGTACATGTGTGTTAGGAGTATCGAGTGAGCGGTCAAGTACATGTGTTAGGAGTATCGAGTGAGCGGTCAAGTACATGTGTTAGGAGTATCGAGTGAGCAGTCAAGTACATGTGCTAGGAGTATCGAGTGAGCGGTCAAGTACACGTGTGTTAGGAGTATCAAGTGAGCGGTCAAGTACATGTGTGTAAAGAGTATCGAGTGAGCAGTCAAGTACATGTGTGCTAGGTCAAGTACATGTTTGCTAGGAGTATCGAATGAACGGTCAAATACATGTATGTTAGGAGTATCGAGTGAGCGGTCAAGTACACGTGTGTTAGGAGTATCAAGTGAGCCGTCAAGTACATGTGTGTAAGGAGTATCGAGTGAGCAGTCAAGTACATGTGTGCTAGGTCAAGTACATGTGTGCTAGGAGTATCGACTGAACGGTCAAATACATGTGTGTCAGGAGTATCGAGTGAGCCGTCAAGTACACGTGTTAGGAGTATCGAGTGAGCGGTCAAGTACATCTGTTAGGAGTATCGAGTGAGCGGTCAAGTACATGTGTGCCAAGAGTATCGAGTGAACGGTCAAGTACATGTGTGTTAGGAGTATCGAGTAGGCGGTCAAGTACATGTGTGTTAGGAGTATCGTGTGAGCGGTCAAGTACACGTGTGTTAGGAGTATCGATTGAGTGATCAAGTACATGTGTGTTAGGTCAAGTACATGTGTGTAAGGAGTATCGAGTGAGCGGTCAAGTACACGTGTGTTGGGAATATCGATTGAGCGGTCAAGTACATGTGTGCTGGGTCAAGTACATGTGTGTTAGGAGTGTCGAGTGAGCCGTCAAGTACATGTGTTAGGAGTATCAAATGCGCGTTCAAGTACATGTGTGTTAAGAGTATCAAGTGAGCGGTCAAGTACATGCGTGTTAGGAGTATCGAGTGAGCGATCAAGTACATGTGTGTTAGGAGTATCGAGTGAGCGGTCAAGTACATGTGTGTTAGGAGTATCGAGTGAGCGGTCAAGTACATGTGTGCTAGAAGTATCGAGTGAGCGGTCAAGTACGTGTGTGTTAGGAGTATCGAGTTAGCGGTCAAGTAGATGTGTGCTAGGAGTATCGAGTGAGCGGTCAAGTACATGTGTTAGGAGTATCGAGTGAGCGGTTAAGTACATGTGTTAGGTGTATCGGGTGAGCGGTCAAGTACATGTGTATTAGGCCAAGTACATGTGTGTTAGAAGTATCGAGGAGCGGTCAAGTACACGTGTTAGGAGTATCGAGTGAGCGGTCAAGTACATGTGTTAGGAGTATCGAGTGAGCGGTCAAATACATATGTGCTAGGATTATCGAGTGAGCGGTCAAGTACACGTGTGTTAGGAGTCTCGAGTGAGCGGTCAAGTACATGTGTGTTAGGAGTATCGAGTGAGCGGTCAAGTACATGTGTTAGGAGTATCGAGTGAGCAGTCAAATACATGTGTTAGGAGTATCGAGTGAGCGGTCAAGTACATGTGTTAGGAGTATCGAGTGAGCTGTCAAGTACACGTGTGTTAGGTCAAGTACATGTGTTAGGAGTATCGATTTTGCCTCAGTTTCTGCGATTTTTCTATTAGATTTAGAACTGTTTTGAAGTTGTGGTATTTTTGTTTTTCATAATTTTTTCTCCATTTAGTTGATCGATCATGATCATTCACTTAAATATCGCTTACATGCTGTCCAAATTCTATATCTAAAAATTTTACATGAAAAATTCACATATTAGAGGATAACGAGGTTTGGAATCATGTGTAAGTCATTAACACAAATTAACTTTTTCTTTTCAGTAGAGAAGCGTCCGGGTGGCTCAATGAGTTAGATAGTTGGATTATCTAACAACTCACACAAGCCTATCACCAATACGGCGTGAGTTCGCGCCGTGTTTGTAAATTACAAAAAGGGTGCACTCGACTCGCAACCGCTGGTGATAAAGTTTACCAGTTGCTTGTCCATGGTCGGTGGTTCTCTCCGGGTACTCTGGCTTCTTCCACCACTAAAACTGATCACCATGATATAGCTGAAATATTGCTGAAAGTGGCGTTAAACACCAAAAATCAAAAATCAATCTTTTTAGTGGAGAGAAAGAAAGTCGTAGATAATTCATCTTATAATAAATCTTAACAGTGGAAAAAGCAAAACAAAAGAAATCATTTCGTCATTACATACAGATGTTCAATATTATTTCAATTTCAATTTTATTGATGAGAATTTAGTCAAAAGCATGTTAACTCGAAAAGCTTTGAGAGAGTTATTGAAATTCTCTAGTATTACCCACCCTGTAGTCAGTTTTGCGGTATAAATATGGTTAATAAGATCTATAGCATTCATTATTAAAATTTACAATTCCTAAGTGATGCAAAAATAAGAAAACTAATGATAATCTCCCTCAACCGTTAAGTAATCGTAATCGATTTTGGCTATCCTGTTTGGGACTTTTTGTTTATTTGATCCCAAAGAATTTAAAACATTATTTGACTTTTCAAGAACGTACGTAATCAATTTTATTCAAGAAATGCACCATGCGCACCGAAGTAGATATCTACAGTTTTAGCCATGTGAGCTTTTGTCTTACTTTAGTGTCCGTCCGTCAGTCTGTTGTCCGTTGAAAATGTTTCACATTTAAGTCTTCTCATCTGAAACCGCTATACAACATTAAATCAAAATTGGTTGATGTGGCTCTTGGGCGGTCCTCTTTTAAATGGTCCCCGACAGCTCCGCTCTTTATTCAAGACGACCTCTTTTATTAGAATAAACAAACCCTCCCTTCCAGATTTGCCATAATTTTCGTGCGACCTATAGAGTTGCTGGTTTTTTTTTTTAATGTGTCGCCATTTTCTACACCAATAATATAAAAAACCACCATAGATATCATAGTGCACACGACGCGTTTCTGAAATAACCACCATCAGATACCTGCATGGTCAAAAGATTAGAAAGCCAAATAATGTTCGTGAGACGTATAAAGCTTAGTTTTTTTTTTACGTGCGTCGTCATTTTCTACACCGATAATATACAAAAAAAACCTCATAGATATCTACTTTAGTGTGCACGACGTGTTTTTGAAATAACCATCATCAGGTACGATCAATAACCATCATCAGGTACGATCAATAACCATCATCAGGTACGTAATAACCTTCATCAGGTACGTAATAACCATCATCAGGTACGTAATAACCATCATCAGGTACGTAATAACCATCATCAGGTACGTAATAACCTTCATCAGGTACGTAATAACCATCATCAGGTACGTAATAATCATCATCAGGTACGTAATAACCATCATCAGGTACGTAATAACCATCATCAGGTACGTAATAACCATCATCAGGTACGTAATAACCATCATCAGTACGTAATAACCATCATCAGGTACGTAATAACCTTCATCAGGTACGTAATAACCATCATCAGGTACGTAATAACCATCATCAGGTACGTAATAACCATCATCAGGTACGTAATAACCATCATCAGGGACGTAATAACCTTCATCAGGTACGTAATAACCATCATCAGGTACGTAATAACCATCATCAGATACGATCAATAACCATCATCAGATACGATCAATAACCATCATCAGGTACGATCGATAACCATCATCAGGTACGATCAATAACCATCATCAGATACGATCAATAACCATCATCAGGTACGATCAATAACCATCATCAGGTACGATCAATAACCATCATCAGGTACGATCAATAACCATCATCAGGTACGTAATAGCCATCATCAGGTACGATCAATAACCATCATCAGGTACGTAATAACCATCATCAGGTACGATCAATAACCATCATCAGGTACGATCAATAACCATCATCAGGTACGTAATAACCATCATCAGGTTCGATCACAGTCAAAAGATTGGAAAGACAAATAATTAAAAAATCATTGGGAGGAAGATAACCAAGGATCTAAATAGGATAGCTAAACTTGTCTGATGTTATCTAGGCCTGGGGCGACGGACTTTAGATTTAATAATAATTACATTATTTAGAAGCTGTAAATCTTAATAATAGATATATCTAATAAGCCATGTCAGCGCCGAAACATTGATCACCATTGGATGTTAAAAATAATTGTACATCTGCACAGTCGAAGGTCAAGTGAAGGACCACATGAAGTATGGGCGTATATATGGTCTCCCATGTCTGCAAGTTCAGAACAAAGTATTTTCGGGTGATATTTTCAAGAATTTAATCCAGAAAATTGTAACAATTACTATATTCAGTCCTTTATTAAGTTCATTTCATGTGCATAGCAAATTATTTCAAGTACCAAATACAAGATAAAGGTTTCTGTTTCATATTTATTTCCAGTTGTGAGTTCGAATCCTACTCAGGCGGGGTGTACTCGATACAAGATTATGTGATAACTTTTGTCAGTGTCTTGTGGTAGGTCGGTGGTTTTCTCCATGTACTCTGGTTTCATCCACCAATAAAACTGACCACCACGATATAACTGAAATATTGTTGAAAGTGGCGTTAAACACCATAAGCCTTACTCTAATCCCCATATTTATTTCCTGTAATCGTGAAGAGATATAATTTCCGCCCGATTGCACTGATTCCAGTCAATTTGTTGTAACTGGAACAAATGTTACATTATAGCTATTCCAACAGAATTTGCTTACTCGTGTAAAAAACCCAACTGTATATAGTATAATATTTGTGCGTAAAAGAAAAACAAAACTATTATTAAAGTTGTTTATAATAAATTATGTTATCAAACGGAACAAATATAGTTACGTCCACAGAGTTATGGTTCTTGATTCCACTCTTTTATTTAAAATGTAGGGGCGTTCATGTCATCACCCCGATCTTTAGTACTGCAATGAAAAATGTATATATGATAATTTGTTGTCCACGTGTATCTCATGATATTGACATCAATATTTATTTTGACTTAAAAATCGGAATAAATTGATTCATTATTTAGCTTCCTTTAACTATCTATTTTTATCTTCATTGAGTATTTGTAAAGAACATTTGGGTATCCAAGATTTTATAATATTTGTAAATCCTTAAGGTGACAAAAGCCGACAAGGGGGAAGAGGTTCCCGGGAGGGAAGGAATTATGAAGGTGTCAACGTTATCTCTTAATTGATTTAAACGAAGTTTTTATCTTGTCAAAATAAGTAACGTCAGTTTTCACAGCGAACTGTTGTAAATACTTATTGGAACACAGAATATTGATCAGTGCTTTTACGTGGGTACTTCTCCACCAATAAAACATACCGCAACAATATAACTTAAATATTGTTCAGACCTAATTTAACCATGCGGTCAATGTTAAACGAAAGCTTATTTTCTCATTGTTCGATCAAATTTCAATCTCATCCATTTTTTATCTTACTATTATATACAACTTTAAGGTATTTTACTCCATTTTTTAACTAGTTTTTACTTAATATATAATTATCATTTTAATATTAATATTACATTAGAACCTCGTGATCGTATGGTAGTTGGATTTAAAACTGCATGTGTAATGAGTGCCTATTACCTCTAAGGTTGTGAGTTCGAATCCCGTTCGTGGCGAGGTGCACTCTATACAACATTATGTGATAAAGTTTGTCAGTAACTTGCGACAGGTCGGTGGTTTTCCCCAGATACTGACCGCCACGATATAACTGAAATATTGTTGAAAGTGGCGTGAAACACCATCAATCAATCAAACAAACAAACAACCTCTCATGAAATGTTCTTTTCAACTTAATACTACTGTTGAATCTCGTTATTTCGCACCCGAATACGATGTTTCCGAGTAACTTGAAGTAAACATTTCGTTTGTTTTGTTCCTAATAAGCATTTATATATATATATATATATATATATATATATATATATATCGTATAACTCGACGACTCTGTTTATATATATATATATATCGTATAACTCGACGACTCTAAAGTTACCAGATTGATCTCCTCCACTTTGTCAGGATGAGAATCGACTGTAGTTGATCTTTGACACGATGAGAATCGACTGTAGTTGATTTGACACGATGAGAATCGACTGTAGTTGATTTGACACGATGAGAATCGACTGTAGTTGATTTCGTTAATAGATTAACTTAAAAAAAATAAACTTCTGCGGCTAGAAATTTTATGAAAATACAACAAATAATGGTTTTACACACAAGTAATCATATTCTAGTATTCCCCTTCATGATATCATTTTAGACTAGAATTGATTTAAAGTTATATAACGTCAATTCTAAAATCCACATCAACCAACATGTTGTCTTGGCTCCAGAAAAAAAGAGTACCCCTTCACACTATAATTGTAGACTAGCATTGATTTAAAGTTACATAACACCAATTCTAAAATCCACACCAACCAACATGTTGTCTTGGCTCCTTCTACTCAATCGTGCATGCACGAGTTAAAAATCGTTTATTCCAATGTGGGTATGTTTACAGAGATTTAAAAGTGTGAGGGGAGATTCACACTTTTATAATTCACATAATCTCTTACATGATCTGACGGTGTACAGAGACAATGTTTGTTTGGCTCCCTCCATTCCTTGTTATCTATAAAGACACAGGTGTAAGACATTAACGTAATTCTCCGTTTTTCGTAGCAACACCTAGGAGATTAAGACAGATCTAAGTTTGTCAACACAAATCCTTGTACACCATAGATTTCCAAATACTACCCGTCGAGTGACTGAATAAAACATTTTCCCTAAACAAATAGTCAAGATGTTTCTCGGTTCTATTTATCAAATATTTGGGGAGATAAATATTTTTCACCATGTGTATCTGTCACGTAAGATTATAGCTAATCCAGGCAGTATAACTGTCAAGATTAACGTATTATCAACATTCTTTTATTTGTCACCAAATTATGTCACAGTTAATATTTGAGGACAGTTTTCATGCATTTGGTATCCAATGGAAGACGACACATTTTCGGTTATTTTTCAGATTTAAAAGCTGAAATTAATTATACCCCTAAGCATCTTATTTGCCATCGGTGGAGCAGAAACTGTCCACTCTTCCGAAGCGCCCGAGTTCACTAGAGGTTTTTAGTGTGTTTGTATTGCTCAATCTTTAGTTTTCTTTGTCTTGTCTTGTCTTGTCTTTAGTTTTCTTTGTAGTGTTTTGTCTTGTCTTGTCTTGTTTTGTCGATTGTTGTTTGTCTTTTGGCCATTGTATTATCTGTCATTTGTCTTTTGGCCATTGTATTATCTGTCATTTGTCTTTTGGCCATTGTATTATCTGTCATTTGTCTTTTGGCCATTGTATTATCTGTCATTTGTCTTTTGGCCATTGTATTATCTGTCATTTGTCTTTTGGCCATTGTATTATCTGTCATTTGTCTTTTGGCCATTGTATTATCTGTTATTTGTCTTTTGGCAAGTGTATTATCTGTCATTTGTCTTTTGGCCATTGTATTTTCTGTCATTTGTCTTTTGGCCATTGTATTATCTGTCATTTGTCTTTTGGCCAGTGTATTATCTGTCATTTTTCTTTTGGCCAGCGAATTATCTGTCATTTGTCTTTTGGCCATTGTATTATCTGTCATTTGTCTTTTGGCCATTGTATTATCTGTCATTTGTCTTTTGGCCATTGTATTATCTGTCATTTGTCTTTTGGCCATTGTATTATCTGTCATTTGTCTTTTGGCCATTGTATTATCTGTCATTTGTCTTTTGGCCATTGTATTATCTGTCATTTGTCTTTTGGCCATTGTATTATCTGTTATTTGTCTTTTGGCAAGTGTATTATCTGTCATTTGTCTTTTGGCCATTGTATTTTCTGTCATTTGTCTTTTGGCCATTGTATTATCTGTCATTTGTCTTTTGGCCAGTGTATTTTCTGTCATTTTTCTTTTGGCCTGCGAATTATCTGTCATTTGTCTTTTGGCCATTGTATTATCTGTCATTTGTCTTTTGGCCATTGTATTATCTGTCATTTGTCTTTTGGTCATTGTATTTTCTCTCATTTGTCTTTTGGCCATTGTATTATCTGTTATTTGTCTTTTAGCCAGTGTATTATCTGTCATTTGTCTTCTGGCCAGTGTATTATCTGTCATTTGTCTTTTGGCCAGTGTATTATCTGTCATTTGTCTTTTGGCCAGTGAATTATCGGTCGTTTGTCTTTTGGCCATTGTATTATCTGTCATTTGTCTTTTGACCGGTGTATTATCTGTCATTTGTCTTTTGGCCATTGTATTATCTGTCAGTTGTCTTTTGGCCATTGTATTATCTGTCATTTGTCTTTTGGCCATTGTATTATCTGTCATTTGTCTTTTAGCCATTGTATTATCTGTCATTTGTCGTTTGGCCATTGTATTATCTGTCATTTGTCTTTTGGCCAGTGTATTATCTGTCATTTGTCTTTTGGCCATTGTATTATCTGTCATTTGTCTTTTGGCTAGTGTATTATCTGTCATTTGTCTTTTGGCCAAGGTATTATCTGTCATTTGTCTTTTGGTCATTGTATTATCTGTCATTTGTCTTTTCGCCATTGTATTATCTGTCATTTGTCTTTTGGCCATTGTATTATCTGTCATTTGTCTTTTGGCCATTGTATTATCTGTCATTTGTCTTTTGGCCATTGTATTATCTGATCTGTCATTTGTCTTTTGGCCATTGTATTATCTGTTATTTGTCTTTTGGCCAGTGTATTATCTGTCATTTGTCTTTTGGCCATTGTATTATCTGTCATTTGTCTTTTGGCCAGTGTATTATCTGTCATTTGTCCTTTGGCCAGTGTATTATCTGTCATTTTTCTTTTGGCCAGCGAATTATCTGTCATTTGTCTTTTGGCCATTGTATTATCTGTCATTTGTCTTTTGGCCAGTGTATTATCTGTCATTTGTCTTTTGGCCATTGTATTATCTGTCATTTGTCTTTTGACCATTGTATTATCTGTCATTTGTCTTTTGGCCATTGTATTATCTGTTATTTGTCTTTTGGCCATTGTATTATCTGTCATTTGTCTTTTGGCCATTGTTTAATCTGTCATTTGTCTTTTGGCCATTGTATTATCTGTCATTTGTCTTTTGGCCATTGTATTATCTGTCATTTGTCTTTTGGCCAGTGTATTATCTGTCATTTGTCTTTTTGGCATTGTATTATCTGCCATTTGTCTTTTGGCCAGTGTATTATCTGTCATTTGTACTTTGGCCATTGTATTATCTGTCTTTTGGCCATTGTATTATCTGTCATTTGTCTTTTGGCCATTGTATTATCTGTCATTTGTCTTTTGGCCATTGTTTAATCTGTCATTTGTCTTTTGGCCTTTGTATTATCTGTCATTTGTCTTTTGGCCATTGTATTATCTGTCATTTTCTTTTGGCCAGTGTATTATCTGTCATTTGTCTTTTGGCCATTGTATTATCTGTCATTTGTCTTTTGGCCATTGTATTATCTGTCATTTGTCTTTTGGCCATTGTATTATCTGTCATTTGTCTTTTGGCCAGTGTATTATCTGTCATTTGTCTTATGGCCATTGTATTATCTGTCATTTGTCTTTTGGCTAGTGTATTATCTGTCATTTGTCTTTTGGCCATTGTATTATCTGTCATTTGTCTTCTGGCCAGTGTATTATCTGTCATTTGTCTTTTGGCCATTGGATTATCTGTCATTTGTCTTTTGGCTAGTGTATTATCTGTCATTTGTCTTTTGGCCAATGTATTATCTGTCATTTGTCTTTTGGCCATTGTATTATCTGTCATTTGTCTTTTGGCCATAGTATTATCTGTCATTTGTCTTTAGGCCAGTGTATTATCTGTCATTTGTCTTTTGGCCAGTGTATTATCTGTCATTTGTCTTTTGGCCATTGTATTATCTGTTATTTGTCTTTTGGCTATTGTATTATCTGTCATTTGTCTTTTGGCCATTGTATTATCTGTCATTTGTCTTTTGGCCATTGTATTATCTGTCATTTTCTTTTGGCCAGTGTATTATCTGTCATTTGTCTTTTGGCCATTGTATTATCTGTCATTTGTCTTTTGGCCATTGTATTATCTGTCATTTGTCTTTTGGCCAGTGTATTATCTGTCATTTGTCTTTTGGCCATTGTATTATCTGTCATTTGTCTTTTGGCCAGTGTATTATCTGTCATTTGTCTTATGGACATTGTATTATCTGTCATTTGTCTTTTGGCTAGTGTATTATCTGTCATTTGTCTTTTGGCCAAGGTATTATCTGTCATTTGTCTATTGGCCATTGTATTATCTGTCATTTGTCTTCTGGCCAGTGTATTATCTGTCGTTTGTCTTTTGGCCATTGTATTATCTGTCATTTGTCTTTTGGCTAGTGTATTATCTGTCATTTGTCTTTTGGCCAAGGTATTATCTGTCATTTGTCTTTTGACCATTGTATTATCTGTCATTTGTCTTTTGGCCATTGTATTATCTGTTATTTGTCTTTAGGCCATTGTATTATCTGTCCTTTGTCTCTTGGCCATTGTATTATCTGTCATTTGTCTTTTGGCCATTGTATTATCTGTCATTTGTCTTTTGGCCATTGTATTATCTGTCATTTGTCTTTTGGCCATTGTATTATCTGTCATTTGTCTTTTGGCCATTGTATTATCTGTCATTTGTCTTTTGGCCATTGTATTATCTGTCATTTGTCTTTTGGCCATTGTATTATCTGTTATTTGTCTTTTGGCAAGTGTATTATCTGTCATTTGTCTTTTGGCCATTGTATTTTCTGTCATTTGTCTTTTGGCCATTGCATTATCTGTCATTTTTCTTTTGGCCAGCGAATTATCTGTCATTTGTCTTTTGGCCATTGTATTATCTGTCATTTGTCTTTTGGCCATTGTATTATCTGTCATTTGTCTTTTGGCCATTGTATTATCTGTCATTTGTCTTTTGGCCATTGTATTATCTGTCATTTGTCTTTTGGCCATTGTATTATCTGTCATTTGTCATTTGGCCATTGTATTATCTGTCATTTGTCTTTTGGCCATTGTATTATCTGTTATTTGTCTTTTGGCAAGTGTATTATCTGTCATTTGTCTGTCTTTTGGCCATTGTATTTTCTGTCATTTGTCTTTTGGCCATTGTATTATCTCTCATTTGTCTTTTGGCCAGTGTATTATCTGTCATTTTTCTTTTGGCCAGCGAATTATCTGTCATTTGTCTTTTGACCATTGTATTATCTGTCATTTGTCTTTTGGTCATTGTATTTTCTCTCATTTGTCTTTTGGCCATTGTATTATCTGTTATTTGTCTTTTAGCCAGTGTATTATCTGTCATTTGTCTTCTGGCCAGTGTATTATCTGTCATTTGTCCTTTGGCCAGTGTATTATCTGTCATTTGTCTTTTGGCCAGTGAATTATCTGTCGTTTGTCTTTTGGCCATTGTATTATCTGTCATTTGTCTTTTGACCGGTGTATTATCTGTCATTTGTCTTTTGGCCATTGTATTATCTGTCAGTTGTCTTTTGGCCATTGTATTATCTGTCATTTGTCTTTTGGCCATTGTATTATCTGTCATTTGTCTTTTAGCCATTGTATTATCTGTCATTTGTCGTTTGGCCATTGTATTATCTGTCATTTGTCTTTTGGCCAGTGTATTATCTGTCATTTGTCTTTTGGCCATTGTATTATCTGTCATTTGTCTTTTGGCTAGTGTATTATCTGTCATTTGTCTTTTGGCCAAGGTATTATCTGTCATTTGTCTTTTGGCCATTGTATTATCTGTCATTTGTCTTTTGGCCATTGTATTATCTGTCATTTGTCTTTTGGCCATTGTATTATCTGTCATTTGTCTTTTGGCCATTGTATTATCTGTCATTTGTCTTTTGGCCATTGTATTATCTGATCTGTCATTTGTCTTTTGGCCATTGTATTATCTGTTATTTGTCTTTTGGCCAGTGTATTATCTGTCATTTGTCTTTTGGCCATTGTATTATCTGTCATTTGTCTTTTGGCCAGTGTATTATCTGTCATTTGTCCTTTGGCCAGTGTATTATCTGTCATTTTTCTTTTGGCCAGCGAATTATCTGTCATTTGTCTTTTGGCCATTGTATTATCTGTCATTTGTCTTTTGGCCATTGTATTATCTGTCATTTGTCTTTTGGCCATTGTATTATCTGTCATTTGTTTTTTGGTCAATGTATTATCTGTCATTTGTCTTTTGACCATTGTATTATCTGTCATTTGTCTTTTGGCCATTGTATTATCTGTTATTTGTCTTTTGGCCATTGTATTATCTGTCATTTGTCTTTTGGCCATTGTTTAATCTGTCATTTGTCTTTTGGCCATTGTATTATCTGTCATTTGTCTTTTGGCCATTGTATTATCTGTCATTTGTCTTTTGGCCAGTGTATTATCTGTCATTTGTCTTTTGGCCATTGTATTATCTGTCATTTGTCTTTTGGCTAGTGTATTATCTGTCATTTGTCTTTTGGCCATTGTATTATCTGATTTGTCATTTGTCGTTTGGCCAGTGTATTATCTGTCATTTGCCTTTTGGCCAAGATATTATCTGTCATTTGTCTTTTGGCCATTGTATTAACTGTCATTTGTCTTTTGGTCATTGTATTATCTGTCATTTGTCTTTAGGCCATTGTATTATCTGTCATTTGTCTTTTGGCCATTGTATTATCTGTCTTTTGGCCATTGTATTATCTGTCAATTGTCGTTTGGCCAGTGTATTATCTGTCATTTGTCTTTTGGCCAGTGTATTATCTGTCATTTGTCTTTTGGCCATTGTATTATCTGTCATTTGTCTTTTGGCCATTGTATTATCTGTCATTTTCTTTTGGCCAGTTTATTATCTGTCATTTGTCTTTTGGCCATTGTATTATCTGTCATTTGTCTTTTGGCCATTGTATTATCTGTCATTTGTCTTTTGGCCATTGTATTATCTGTCATTTGTCTTTTGGCCATTGTATTATCTGTCATTTGTCTTTTGGCCAGTGTATTATCTGTCATTTGTCTTATGGCCATTGTATTATCTGTCATTTGTCTTTTGGCTAGTGTATTATCTGTCATTTGTCTTTTGGCAAAGGTATTATCTGTCATTTGTCTATTGGCCATTGTATTATCTGTCATTTGTCTTCTGGCCCGTGTATTATCTGTCATTTGTCTTTTGGCCATTGTATTATCTGTCATTTGTCTTTTGGCCATTGTATTATCTGTCATTTGTCTTTTGGCCATTGTATTTTCTGTCATTTGTCTTTTGGCCATTGTATTATCTGTCATTTGTCTTTTGGCCATTGTATTATCTGTCAGTTGTCTTTAGGCCATTGTATTATTTGTCATTTGTCTTTTGGCCAGTGTATTATCTGTCATTTGTCTTTTGGTCATTGTATTATCTGTCATTTGTCTTTAGGCCATTGTATTATCTGTCATTTGTCTTTTGGCCATTGTATTATCTGTCATTTTCTTTTGGCCAGTTTATTATCTGTCATTTGTCTTTTGGCCATTGTATTATCTGTCATTTGTCTTTTGGCCATTGTATTATCTGTCATTTGTCTTTTGGCCATTGTATTATCTGTCATTTGTCTTTTGGCCATTGTATTATCTGTCATTTGTCTTTTGGCCAGTGTATTATCTGTCATTTGTCTTATGGCCATTGTATTATCTGTCATTTGTCTTTTGGCCATTGTATTTTCTGTCATTTGTCTTTTGGCCATTGTATTATCTGTCATTTGTCTTTTGGCCATTGTATTATCTGTCAGTTGTCTTTAGGCCATTGTATTATTTGTCATTTGTCTTTTGGCCAGTGTATTATCTGTCATTTGTCTTTTTGGCATTGTATTATCGGTCATTTGTCTTTTGGCCATTGTATTATCTGTCATTTGTACTTTGGCCATTGTATTATCTGTCTTTTGGCCATTGTATTATCTGTCATTTGTCTTTTGGCCATTGTATTATCTGTCATTTGTCTTTTGGCCATTGTTTAATCTGTCATTTGTCTTTTGGCTATTGTATTATCTGTCATTTGTCTTTTGGCCATTGTATTAACTGTCATTTTCTTTTGGCCAGTGTATTATCTGTCATTTGTCTTTTGGCCATTGTATTATCTGTCATTTATCTTTTGGCCATTGTATTATCTGTCATTTGTCTTTTGGCCATTGTATTATCTGTCATTTGTCTTTTGGCCAGTGTATTATCTGTCATTTGTCTTTTGGCCATTGTATTATCTGTCATTTGTCTTTTGGCTAGTGTATTATCTGTCATTTGTCTTTTGGCCATTGTATTATCTGTCATTTGTCTTCTGGCCAGTGTATTATCTGTCATTTGTCTTTTGGCCATTGTATTATCTGTCATTTGTCTTTTGGCTAGTGTATTATCTGTCATTTGTCTTTTGGCCAATATATTATCTGTCATTTGTCTTTTGGCCATTGTATTATCTGTCATTTGTCTTTTGGCCATTGTATTATCTGTCATTTGTCTTTAGGCCAGTGTATTATCTCTCATTTGTCTTTTGGCCAGTGTATTATCTGTCATTTGTCTTTTGGCCATTGTATTATCTGTTATTTGTCTTTTGGCTATTGTATTATCTGTCATTTGTCTTTTGGCCATTGTATTATCTGTCATTTGTCTTTTGGCCATTGTATTATCTGTCATTTTCTTTTGGCCAGTGTATTATCTGTCATTTGTCTTTTGGCCATTGTATTATCTGTCATTTGTCTTTTGGCCATTGTATTATCTGTCATTTGTCTTTTGGCCATTGTATTATCTGTCATTTGTCTTTTGGCCATTGTATTATCTGTCATTTGTCTTTTGGCCAGTGTATTATCTGTCATTTGTCTTTTGGCTAGTGTATTATCTGTCATTTGTCTTTTGGCCAAGGTATTATCTGTCATTTGTCTATTGGCCATTGTCTTATCTGTCATTTGTCTTCTGGCCAGTGTATTATCTGTCATTTGTCTTTTGGCCATTGTATTATCTGTCATTTGTCTTTTGGCTAGTGTATTATCTGTCATTTGTTTTTTGGCCAAGGTATTATCTGTCATTTGTCTTTTGACCATTGTATTATCTGTCATTTGTCTTTTGGCCATTGCATTATCTGTTATTTGTCTTTAGGCCATTGTATTATCTGTCATTTGTCTTTTGGCCATTGTATTATCTGATCTGTCATTTGTCTTTTGGCCATTGTATTATCTGTTATTTGTCTTTTGGCCAGTGTATTATCTGTCATTTGTCTTTTGGCCATTGTATTATCTGTCATTTGTCTTTTGGCCATTGTATTATCTGTCATTTGTCTTTTGGCCAGTGTATTATCTGTCATTTTTCTTTTGCCCAGCGAATTATCTGTCATTTGTCTTTTGGCCATTGTATTATCTGTCATTTGTCTTTTAGCCAGTGTATTATCTGTCATTTGTCTTTTGGTCAATCTATTATCTGTCATTTGTCTTTTGACCATTGCATTATCTGTCATTTGTCTTTTGGCCATTGTATTATCTGTTATTTGTCTTTTGGCCATTGTATTATCTGTCATTTGTCTTTTGGCCATTGTTTAATCTGTCATTTGTCTTTTGGCCATTGTATTATCTGTCATTTGTACTTTGGCCATTGTATTTTCTGTCTTTTGGCCATTGTATTATCTGTCATTTTCTTTTGGCCAGTGTATTATCTGTCATTTGTCTTTTGGCCATTGTATTATCTGTCATTTGTCTTTTGGCCATTGTATTATCTGTCATTTGTCTTTTGGCCATTGTATTATCTGTCATTTGTCGTTTGGCCATTGTATTATCTGTCATTTTCTTTTGGCCAGTGTATTATCTGTCATTTGTCTTTTGGTCAGTGTATTATCTGTCATTTGTCTTTTGGCCATTGTATTATCTGTTATTTGTCGCTTGGCCAGTGTATTATCTGTCATTTGTCTTTTGGCCAGTGTATTATCTGTCATTTGTCTTTTGGCCATTGTATTATCTGTCATTTGTCTTTTGGCTAGTGTATTATCTGTCATTTGTCTTTTGGCCAGTGTATTATCTGTCATTTGTCTTTTGGCCATTGTATTATCTGTGATTTGTCTTTTGGCTAGTGTATTATCTGTCATTTGTCTTTTGGCCATTGTATTATCTGTCATTTGTCTTTTGGCCAGTGTATTATCTGTCATTTTTCTTTTGGCCATTGTATTATCTGTCATTTGTCTTTTGGCTAGTGTATTATCTGTCATTTGTCTTTTGGCCATTGTATTATCTGATTTGTCATTTGTCGTTTGGCCAGTGTATTATCTGTCATTTGCCTTTTGGCCAAGATATTATCTGTCATTTGTCTTTTGGCCATTGTATTATCTGTCATTTGTCTTTTGGTCATTGTATTATCTGTCATTTGTCTTTAGGCCATTGTATTATCTGTCATTTGTCTTTTGGCCATTGTATTATCTGTCATTTTCTTTTGGCCAGTTTATTATCTGTCATTTGTCTTTTGGCCATTGTATTATCTGTCATTTGTCTTTTGGCCATTGTATTATCTGTCATTTGTCTTTTGGCCATTGTATTATCTGTCATTTGTCTTTTGGCCATTGTATTATCTGTCATTTGTCTTTTGGCCAGTGTATTATCTGTCATTTGTCTTATGGCCATTGTATTATCTGTCATTTGTCTTTTGGCTAGTGTATTATCTGTCATTTGTCTTTTGGCAAAGGTATTATCTGTCATTTGTCTATTGGCCATTGTATTATCTGTCATTTGTCTTCTGGCCCGTGTATTATCTGTCATTTGTCTTTTGGCCATTGTATTATCTGTCATTTGTCTTTTGGCCATTGTATTATCTGTCATTTGTCTTTTGGCCATTGTATTTTCTGTCATTTGTCTTTTGGCCATTGTATTATCTGTCATTTGTCTTTTGGCCATTGTATTATCTGTCAGTTGTCTTTAGGCCATTGTATTATTTGTCATTTGTCTTTTGGCCAGTGTATTATCTGTCATTTGTCTTTTTGGCATTGTATTATCGGTCATTTGTCTTTTGGCCATTGTATTATCTGTCATTTGTACTTTGGCCATTGTATTATCTGTCTTTTGGCCATTGTATTATCTGTCATTTGTCTTTTGGCCATTGTATTATCTGTCATTTGTCTTTTGGCCATTGTTTAATCTGTCATTTGTCTTTTGGCTATTGTATTATCTGTCATTTTCTTTTGGCCATTGTATTAACTGTCATTTTCTTTTGGCCAGTGTATTATCTGTCATTTGTCTTTTGGCCATTGTATTATCTGTCATTTATCTTTTGGCCATTGTATTATCTGTCATTTGTCTTTTGGCCATTGTATTATCTGTCATTTGTCTTTTGGCCAGTGTATTATCTGTCATTTGTCTTTTGGCCATTGTATTATCTGTCATTTGTCTTTTGGCTAGTGTATTATCTGTCATTTGTCTTTTGGCCATTGTATTATCTGTCATTTGTCTTCTGGCCAGTGTATTATCTGTCATTGGTCTTTTGGCCATTGTATTATCTGTCATTTGTCTTTTGGCTAGTGTATTATCTGTCATTTGTCTTTTGGCCAATATATTATCTGTCATTTGTCTTTTGGCCATTGTATTATCTGTCATTTGTCTTTTGGCCATTGTATTATCTGTCATTTGTCTTTAGGCCAGTGTATTATCTCTCATTTGTCTTTTGGCCAGTGTATTATCTGTCATTTGTCTTTTGGCCATTGTATTATCTGTTATTTGTCTTTTGGCTATTGTATTATCTGTCATTTGTCTTTTGGCCATTGTATTATCTGTCATTTGTCTTTTGGCCATTGTATTATCTGTCATTTTCTTTTGGCCAGTGTATTATCTGTCATTTGTCTTTTGGCCATTGTATTATCTGTCATTTGTCTTTTGGCCATTGTATTATCTGTCATTTGTCTTTTGGCCATTGTATTATCTGTCATTTGTCTTTTGGCCATTGTATTATCTGTCATTTGTCTTTTGGCCAGTGTATTATCTGTCATTTGTCTTTTGGCTAGTGTATTATCTGTCATTTGTCTTTTGGCCAAGGTATTATCTGTCATTTGTCTATTGGCCATTGTCTTATCTGTCATTTGTCTTCTGGCCAGTGTATTATCTGTCATTTGTCTTTTGGCCATTGTATTATCTGTCATTTGTCTTTTGGCTAGTGTATTATCTGTCATTTGTTTTTTGGCCAAGGTATTATCTGTCATTTGTCTTTTGACCATTGTATTATCTGTCATTTGTCTTTTGGCCATTGCATTATCTGTTATTTGTCTTTAGGCCATTGTATTATCTGTCATTTGTCTTTTGGCCATTGTATTATCTGATCTGTCATTTGTCTTTTGGCCATTGTATTATCTGTTATTTGTCTTTTGGCCAGTGTATTATCTGTCATTTGTCTTTTGGCCATTGTATTATCTGTCATTTGTCTTTTGGCCATTGTATTATCTGTCATTTGTCTTTTGGCCAGTGTATTATCTGTCATTTTTCTTTTGCCCAGCGAATTATCTGTCATTTGTCTTTTGGCCATTGTATTATCTGTCATTTGTCTTTTAGCCAGTGTATTATCTGTCATTTGTCTTTTGGTCAATCTATTATCTGTCATTTGTCTTTTGACCATTGCATTATCTGTCATTTGTCTTTTGGCCATTGTATTATCTGTTATTTGTCTTTTGGCCATTGTATTATCTGTCATTTGTCTTTTGGCCATTGTTTAATCTGTCATTTGTCTTTTGGCCATTGTATTATCTGTCATTTGTACTTTGGCCATTGTATTTTCTGTCTTTTGGCCATTGTATTATCTGTCATTTTCTTTTGGCCAGTGTATTATCTGTCATTTGTCTTTTGGCCATTGTATTATCTGTCATTTGTCTTTTGGCCATTGTATTATCTGTCATTTGTCTTTTGGCCATTGTATTATCTGTCATTTGTCGTTTGGCCATTGTATTATCTGTCATTTTCTTTTGGCCAGTGTATTATCTGTCATTTGTCTTTTGGCTAGTGTATTATCTGTCATTTGTCTTTTGGCCATTGTATTATCTGATTTGTCATTTGTCGTTTGGCCAGTGTATTATCTGTCATTTGCCTTTTGGCCAAGATATTATCTGTCATTTGTCTTTTGGCCATTGTATTATCTGTCATTTGTCTTTTGGTCATTGTATTATCTGTCATTTGTCTTTAGGCCATTGTATTATCTGTCATTTGTCTTTTGGCCATTGTATTATCTGTCATTTTCTTTTGGCCAGTTTATTATCTGTCATTTGTCTTTTGGCCATTGTATTATCTGTCATTTGTCTTTTGGCCATTGTATTATCTGTCATTTGTCTTTTGGCCATTGTATTATCTGTCATTTGTCTTTTGGCCAGTGTATTATCTGTCATTTGTCTTATGGCCATTGTATTATCTGTCATTTGTCTTTTGGCTAGTGTATTATCTGTCATTTGTCTTTTGGCCATTGTATTATCTGTCATTTGTCTATTGGCCATTGTATTATCTGTCATTTGTCTTCTGGCCCGTGTATTATCTGTCATTTGTCTTTTGGCCATTGTATTATCTGTCATTTGTCTTTTGGCCATTGTATTATCTGTCATTTGTCTTTTGGCCATTGTATTTTCCGTCATTTGTCTTTTGGCCATTGTATTATCTGTCATTTGTCTTTTGGCCATTGTATTATCTGTCAGTTGTCTTTAGGCCATTGTATTATTTGTCATTTGTCTTTTGGCCAGTGTATTATCTGTCATTTGTCTTTTTGGCATTGTATTATCGGTCATTTGTCTTTTGGCCATTGTATTATCTGTCATTTGTACTTTGGCCATTGTATTATCTGTCTTTTGGCCATTGTATTATCTGTCATTTGTCTTTTGGCCATTGTATTATCTGTCATTTGTCTTTTGGCCATTGTTTAATCTGTCATTTGTCTTTTGGCTATTGTATTATCTGTCATTTTCTTTTGGCCATTGTATTAACTGTCATTTTCTTTTGGCCAGTGTATTATCTGTCATTTGTCTTTTGGCCATTGTATTATCTGTCATTTATCTTTTGGCCATTGTATTATCTGTCATTTGTCTTTTGGCCATTGTATTATCTGTCATTTGTCTTTTGGCCAGTGTATTATCTGTCATTTGTCTTTTGGCCATTGTATTATCTGTCATTTGTCTTTTGGCTAGTGTATTATCTGTCATTTGTCTTTTGGCCATTGTATTATCTGTCATTTGTCTTCTGGCCAGTGTATTATCTGTCATTGGTCTTTTGGCCATTGTATTATCTGTCATTTGTCTTTTGGCTAGTGTATTATCTGTCATTTGTCTTTTGGCCAATATATTATCTGTCATTTGTCTTTTGGCCATTGTATTATCTGTCATTTGTCTTTTGGCCATTGTATTATCTGTCATTTGTCTTTAGGCCAGTGTATTATCTCTCATTTGTCTTTTGGCCAGTGTATTATCTGTCATTTGTCTTTTGGCCATTGTATTATCTGTTATTTGTCTTTTGGCTATTGTATTATCTGTCATTTGTCTTTTGGCCATTGTATTATCTGTCATTTGTCTTTTGGCCATTGTATTATCTGTCATTTTCTTTTGGCCAGTGTATTATCTGTCATTTGTCTTTTGGCCATTGTATTATCTGTCATTTGTCTTTTGGCCATTGTATTATCTGTCATTTGTCTTTTGGCCATTGTATTATCTGTCATTTGTCTTTTGGCCATTGTATTATCTGTCATTTGTCTTTTGGCCAGTGTATTATCTGTCATTTGTCTTTTGGCTAGTGTATTATCTGTCATTTGTCTTTTGGCCAAGGTATTATCTGTCATTTGTCTATTGGCCATTGTCTTATCTGTCATTTGTCTTCTGGCCAGTGTATTATCTGTCATTTGTCTTTTGGCCATTGTATTATCTGTCATTTGTCTTTTGGCTAGTGTATTATCTGTCATTTGTTTTTTGGCCAAGGTATTATCTGTCATTTGTCTTTTGACCATTGTATTATCTGTCATTTGTCTTTTGGCCATTGCATTATCTGTTATTTGTCTTTAGGCCATTGTATTATCTGTCATTTGTCTTTTGGCCATTGTATTATCTGATCTGTCATTTGTCTTTTGGCCATTGTATTATCTGTTATTTGTCTTTTGGCCAGTGTATTATCTGTCATTTGTCTTTTGGCCATTGTATTATCTGTCATTTGTCTTTTGGCCATTGTATTATCTGTCATTTGTCTTTTGGCCAGTGTATTATCTGTCATTTTTCTTTTGCCCAGCGAATTATCTGTCATTTGTCTTTTGGCCATTGTATTATCTGTCATTTGTCTTTTAGCCAGTGTATTATCTGTCATTTGTCTTTTGGTCAATCTATTATCTGTCATTTGTCTTTTGACCATTGCATTATCTGTCATTTGTCTTTTGGCCATTGTATTATCTGTTATTTGTCTTTTGGCCATTGTATTATCTGTCATTTGTCTTTTGGCCATTGTTTAATCTGTCATTTGTCTTTTGGCCATTGTATTATCTGTCATTTGTACTTTGGCCATTGTATTTTCTGTCTTTTGGCCATTGTATTATCTGTCATTTTCTTTTGGCCAGTGTATTATCTGTCATTTGTCTTTTGGCCATTGTATTATCTGTCATTTGTCTTTTGGCCATTGTATTATCTGTCATTTGTCTTTTGGCCATTGTATTATCTGTCATTTGTCGTTTGGCCATTGTATTATCTGTCATTTTCTTTTGGCCAGTGTATTATCTGTCATTTGTCTTTTGGTCAGTGTATTATCTGTCATTTGTCTTTTGGCCATTGTATTATCTGTTATTTGTCGCTTGGCCAGTGTATTATCTGTCATTTGTCTTTTGGCCAGTGTATTATCTGTCATTTGTCTTTTGGCCATTGTATTATCTGTCATTTGTCTTTTGACTAGTGTATTATCTGTCATTTGTCTTTTGGCCAGTGTATTATCTGTCATTTGTCTTTTGGCCATTGTATTATCTGTGATTTGTCTTTTGGCTAGTGTATTATCTGTCATTTGTCTTTTGGCCATTGTATTATCTGTCATTTGTCTTTTGGCCAGTGTATTATCTGTCATTTTTCTTTTGGCCATTGTATTATCTGTCATTTGTCTTTTGGCTAGTGTATTATCTGTCATTTGTCTTTTGGCCATTGTATTATCTGATTTGTCATTTGTCGTTTGGCCAGTGTATTATCTGTCATTTGCCTTTTGGCCAAAATATTATCTGTCATTTGTCTTTTGGCCATTGTATTATCTGTCATTTGTCTTTTGGTCATTGTATTATCTGTCATTTGTCTTTAGGCCATTGTATTATCTGTCATTTGTCTTTTGGCCATTGTATTATCTGTCTTTTGGCCATTGTATTATCTGTCAATTGTCGTTTGGCCAGTGTATTATCTGTCATTTGTCTTTTGGCCAGTGTATTATCTGTCATTTGTCTTTTGGCCATTGTATTATCTGTCATTTGTCTTTTGGCCATTGTATTATCTGTCATTTTCTTTTGGCCAGTTTATTATCTGTCATTTGTCTTTTGGCCATTGTATTATCTGTCATTTGTCTTTTGGCCATTGTATTATCTGTCATTTGTCTTTTGGCCATTGTATTATCTGTCATTTGTCTTTTGGCCAGTGTATTATCTGTCATTTGTCTTATGGCCATTGTATTATCTGTCATTTGTCTTTTGGCTAGTGTATTATCTGTCATTTGTCTTTTGGCAAAGGTATTATCTGTCATTTTTCTATTGGCCATTGTATTATCTGTCATTTGTCTTCTGGCCCGTGTATTATCTGTCATTTGTCTTTTGGCCATTGTATTATCTGTCATTTGTCTTTTGGCCATTGTATTATCTGTCATTTGTCTTTTGGCCATTGTATTTTCTGTCATTTGTCTTTTGGCCATTGTATTATCTGTCATTTGTCTTTTGGCCATTGTATTATCTGTCAGTTGTCTTTAGGCCATTGTATTATCTGTCATTTGTCTTTTGGCCCTTGTATTATCTGTCATTTTTCTTTTGGCCATTGTATTATCTGATCTGTCATTTGTCTTTTGGCCATTGTATTATCTGTTATTTGTCTTTTGGCCAGTGTATTATCTGTCATTTGTCTTTTGGCCATTGTATTATCTGTCATTTGTCTTTTGGCCAGTGTATTATCTGTCATTTGTCCTTTGGCCAGTGTATTATCTGTCATTTTTCTTTTGGCCAGCGAATTATCTGTCATTTGTCTTTCGGCCATTGTATTATCTGTCATTTGTCTTTTAGCCAGTGTATTATCTGTCATTTGTCTTTTGGTCAATCTATTATCTGTCATTTGTCTTTTGACCATTGTATTATCTGTCATTTGTCTTTTGGCCATTGTATTATCTGTTATTTGTCTTTTGGCCATTGTATTATCTGTCATTTGTCTTTTGGCCATTGTTTAATCTGTCATTTGTCTTTTGGCCATTGTATTATCTGTCATTTGTCTTTTGGCATTGCATTATCTGTCATTTGTGTTTTGGCCATTGTATTATCTGTCATTTGTACTTTGGCCATTGTATTATCTGTCTTTTGGCCATTGTATTATCTGTCATTTGTCTTTTGGCCATTGTATTATCTGTCATTTGTCTTTTGGCCTTTGTTTAATCTGTTATTTGTCTTTTGGCCATTGTATTATCTGTCATTTGTCTTTTGGCCATTGTATTATCTGTCATTTTCTTTTGGCCAGTGGATTATCTGTCATTTGTCTTTTGGCCATTGCATTATCTGTCATTTGTCTTTTGGCCATTGTATTATCTGTCATTTGTCTTTTGGCCATTGTATTATCTGTCATTTTCTTTTGGCCAGTGTATTATCTGTCATTTGTCTTTTGGCCATTGTATTATCTGTCATTTGTCTTTTGGCCATTGTATTATCTGTCATTTGTCTTTTGGCCATTGTATTATCTGTCATTTGTCGTTTGGCCATTGTATTATCTGTCTTTTTCTTTTGGCCAGTGTATTATCTGTCATTTGTCTTTTGGCCAGTGTATTATCTGTCATTTGTCTTTTGGCCATTGTATTATCTGTTATTTGTCGTTTGGCCAGTGTATTATCTGTCATTTGTCTTTTGGCCAGTGTATTATCTGTCATTTGTCTTTTGGCCATTGTATTATCTGTCATTTGTCTTTTGGCTAGTGTATTATCTGTCATTTGTCTTTTGGCCAGTGTATTATCTGTCATTTGTCTTTTGGCCATTGTATTATCTGTGATTTGTCTTTTGGCTAGTGTATTATCTGTCATTTGTCTTTTGGCCATTGTATTATCTGTCATTTGTCTTTTGGCCAGTGTATTATCTGTCATTTGTCTTTTGGCCATTGTATTATCTGTCATTTGTCTTTTGGCTAGTGTATTATCTGTCATTGTCTTTTGGCCATTGTATTATCTGATCTGTCATTTGTCGTTTGGCCAGTGTATTATCTGTCATTTGCCTTTTGGCCAAGGTATTATCTGTCATTTGTCTTTTGGCCATTGTATTATCTGTCATTTGTCTTTTGGTCATTGTATTATCTGTCATTTGTCTTTAGGCCATTGTATTATCTGTCATTTGTCTTTTGGCCATTGTATTATCTGTCTTTTGGCCATTGTATTATCTGTCATTTGTCTTTTGGCCATTGTATTATCTGTCAATTGTCGTTTGGCCAGTGTATTATCTGTCATTTGTCTTTTGGCCAGTGTATTATCTGTCATTTGTCTTTTGGCCATTGTATTATCTGTTATTTGTCTTTTGGCTATTGTATTATCTGTCATTTGTCTTTTGGCCATTGTATTATCTGTCATTTGTCTTTTGGCCATTGTATTATCTGTCATTTTCTTTTGGCCAGTGTATTATCTGTCATTTGTCTTTTGGCCATTGTATTATCTGTCATTTGTCTTTTGGCCATTGTATTATCTGTCATTTGTCTTTTGGCCATTGTATTATCTGTCATTTGTCTTTTGGCCATTGTATTATCTGTCTTTTGGCCATTGTATTATCTGTCATTTGTCTTTTGGCCATTGTATTATCTGTCATTTGTCTTTTGGCATTGCATTATCTGTCATTTGTCTTTTGGCCATTGTATTATCTGTCATTTGTACTTTGGCCATTGTATTATCTGTCTTTTGGCCATTGTATTATCTGTCATTTGTCTTTTGGCCATTGTATTATCTGTCATTTGTCTTTTGGCCTTTGTTTAATCTGTCATTTGTCTTTTGGCCATTGTATTATCTGTCGTTTGTCTTTTGGCCATTGTATTATCTGTCATTTTCTTTTGGCCAGTGTATTATCTGTCATTTTTCTTTTGGCCATTGTATTATCTGTCATTTGTCTTTTGGCCAGTGTATTATCTGTCATTTGTCTATTGGCCATTGTATTATCTGTCATTTGTCTTTTGGCCATTGTATTATCGGTCATTTGTCTTTTGGCCATTGTATTATCTGTCATTTGTCTTTTGGCCATTGTATTATCTGTCATTTGTCTTTAGGCCATTGTATTATCTGTCATTTGTCTTTTGGCCATTGTATTATCTGTCTTTTGGCCATTGTATTATCTGTCATTTGTCTTTTGGCCATTGTATTATCTGTCAATTGTCGTTTGGCCAGTGTATTATCTGTCATTTGTCTTTTGGCCAGTGTATTATCTGTCATTTGTCTTTTGGCCATTGTATTATCTGTTATTTGTCTTTTGGCTATTGTATTATCTGTCATTTGTCTTTTGGCCATTGCATTATCTGATCTGTCATTTGTCTTTTGGCCATTGTATTATCTGTCATTTGTCTTTTGGTCAATGTATTATCTGTCATTTTTCTTTTGGCCATTGTATTATCTGTTATTTGTCTTTTGGCCATTGTATTATCTGTCATTTGTCTTTTGGCCATTGTTTAATCTGTCATTTGTCTTTTGGCCATTGTATTATCTGTCATTTGTCTTTTGGCCATTGTATTATCTGTCATTTGTCTTTTGGCCATTGTATTATCTGTTATTTGTCTTTTGGCCATTGTATTATCTGTCATTTGTCTTTTGGCCATTGTATTTTTTGTCATTTGTCTTTTGGCCAGTGTATTATCTGTCATTTGTCTTTTGGCCAGTGTATTATCTGTCATTTGTCTTTTGACCAGTGTATTATTTGTCATTCTTCGATGTACTGCTTCTTACAACTCCTTTGGTATCTTTCAGTAATTCTTACATTATGAACGTAATTTGGATAACACACTTCCAGCAAAATTTGGAGTTTAATATTTAAAAATTGTTTGAATGTACAATTATTGGAAGATAATGAGATGTTCATAAAGGTTAAGTGTTTATTGATCATTTCATTATAATATCCATAAAAAAATATGTGACAAATGATTTTATCTCAATTTACACATTATTCTGAAAAAAAAATGGTCATAATTTTGTTTACACAATGACCGTATCAATTGTTACACGATTAATTGATAAACAGTTGTATGAAACAGCTTGTATAGGCAGTATTGTACACCGCCACTCAGGCTATCTACTTGAACTTAAAGGTAAACAGAACAGATTATCGTAAGCATTTTGTTTTAAGTGGAACTACTCAACATCTGTGCAACACTAGTTGACATTCTACTTGACATTTTAAAAACCAAGCATTTCTACACAAAAGAAAGGATTCTGTCCAGTTTTTTATATTATATTAACCCATCAATAATCTTCATCGTTTATTGACGGTGGTTTTCTCCGGGTCCTACGGTTTCCTCCACCAATAAAACGATTGCCACGATGTAACTGAAATATTGTTGAAAGTGGCGTTAAGCACCATAAACCTAAACCACCATCGTTTATTGAAACAAAGATCTGATTGCATCCCATCCCTTAGGTCAATACTTTGTGATGTCGCTTATAACATCAATGTCTAATAGCCATTACAGAATGCAAGCTAAAACCGGTCACATCCAACTCAAATATCCTCCTTTCAAGATGCTTCAAATTCCTGTCAAAATGCCCAAAGAAATTGAAACATGTATTTCAACATAAAAAATATATATTAGAAATGCTATTTCAGTAAAATATTATGGAAAACAGCGAAGGAAATCAGAGCAGCAGTACCAAACCACTGGCATAAGGATTTATCGAGTACACTTGGCCAAACGGCGGTAGCTAAAACTTACATTCCGTTGTAGTAATAACACCGATTGTTTAAGTAAATACTTGTTTAAGTACTGTACATTTACCATATATACGATTCGAGGCTACAAAAAAAAACAACAATTTTGTGACTGTTGATTTCCATCGGTTGTGGTCTTTTTCAATTATTTGAATTGAGAGACAATTGTTCTCATTGTTGATATTGGTGTATTTGTCACCTCGTTGATCACGGTCAACTTGTAGAAACAATTGCGTTCACATAGGCATATTCATCTTAAGAACAAAACTATTAATAGCTTGTATATACAGTACTGATGACGATGTAGAATATAAAAAGGTTGATCACAGTAGACATTTTATCTTCAGTGAAGCTCAACATCTGCAATCAATGGATATCTTTTTTTCTCTTTTTTTTTTTATCGTAAAACGTTGATTTATTTTCATTTGTGTTGCCCCATTTTTTTATTTGTTAAATCTATGGAAATTTTGTTGGAGCCCCTACACTTTACAACTGTTATTGACAATGGACAACATTCACCAAAATTTACTCAACAGGTGTCGCTCGAGTACTAACGATGGTTAGCAGAGCGTTTTATTATCGTTTAGACGTTTGTAACCTATGTAAACTATTATTTCAAACACAATTTCTATCTAATTATCCAACAATAATTATTTTTTATTTGTATAACAATATTCCTCAAGTTAACAACAAATGCATCATAAGTTGTAACCATCTTCAGACATGTTACTAAATTACTAAAGTGATCACGTCATTACGTTGAAATAAGACAAGGACAACGTTGCAATCATATCTGAGTCACGGGCACCTCTTACTAACTGTGAATGCGAATATAAAATAAAATTGAATACATTCTTATTAATTTTTTCTTATGTTCTCCATGAGAAAAAAATCAATATTTTCAATAATTTTGTAATTAGTAAATAAGCATAGCATACGGTACAATAACTGTAGAATGAGGAAATACTAATACAATTACATGTACGTTGTTAAACAAAGTTTGATATTTGTTCACATTCTTTGTATTTCCCTTTTTAAAAGATTTTTGTGTTGGTTTCCTAGTTTTGTTGTATCGTGATTTTCTACTTTCATGGTAAATAATCGTTTATTAATGGTTAGAATCAAATAATTTCGATCAATTTCACGTACATTAATTATTCTTGGCGAATTTTATGTACACGGTGTTCTGTCCCGGATTCCAACCACAGTGGCTTGTCTTTAGGATATATATTATCAATAAAAAATATGCACCTCTATATCATTTTTAAGATATATATATATATATATTATAAAAAAAAAACACAACTAAGCGTGTTGGGACCTCATCTTCATCTCATTGAAAATTAACTTGTTCTCTTCGTGATATAGCTGAAAAATTGCGTAGACAACAATTACTCACTGATCCCCAACATGATGTTAAAAACATATTCTGTCTCAAACATAAATATCTACATTTATTAATCTACTATTTAAGTGGTTATTTTCGAATGGGTGTTAATTTTGCCATTTTTAGTCAAACTGTTCGCGTGGGCTCTAATTTTTTTTTACGATTTCAGCGTATCTTAAGCCATTTAAATAAAGGCATCAAACATTCTGAAGATTTTGATAAAAAAAATTCAAGCGTGAATACCTGGGTCGTATTATAGATAATGTTGATTTTTTTCATGAACAGCCATGTGTACATTTTATTTTCATCAACAGTCATGTGTGGATTTTATTTTTCATCAACAGTCGCTTGACTATTATTAATTGGTAATAATACTAATGTGATTTCTTTGTGATAAAGTTTGTCAGTGACCTGCGGCAGGTCGGTGGTTTTTTCAGGGGACTCTATTTCCTCCACCAATAAAACGGGCCGAATAAAACTGACCGTCACGAAACAAGAAGTGTACGGTTTCATTTCAACGGTAATACAAGCTATTTAACAACCTCTACACTAAATACAAAATATATTTGGTCGGTGTTGATTAAATTACATGATAGTGCTACATATGATGATAGAAGAAAATCATATGAATGGTTAAAGCACCAAGCATTAAAATGCAACTTATCTCTTTGAAGGTTTACTTTTTAAGGAATCAATCTTATCGGGACAAATCCGTGAATCAGAAGCAATAATTAAACTGTTGAACTTTCTTGCATACGGTTCTTGAAATCCGGACACGTATTATACGAGTGATTATTGTTGTTTAACGCCAATTCAACAATTTTTCAACTATATCATGGCGAGAACAAGTTAATTTTCAATGAGATGATGATGAAGTTCACTTTGTACTAGACCAACACGCTGTGTTGGATTTTTTTAGAGCTAGCTCACTAAAACAACAGTCCGCGAATAGACATGTCGCCCCACTCGGACACATTATCCTGATTCCGAACCGACCAGTCTTTGTTCTTTCTCCTTAATACTGCGTGCTTACCAGAGAAGCATCAAATATCAATTGTTATAGTCTTTGGTATGACCCGACCGGGGCTCAAACCCACGATCTACCGCACTCGAGGCGAGCACTCTTAACCATTACGCCACCGATGCGGTTCGTATTATACGAAGCTGCATGGATGCGGCCGAGACACATATTCATGTCATTAAGAGGGCGACCATTTAACTTTTAGGATGTTTTTTTCCGGATTTTTTTTTATTAATCATGTGGTGAAATAAATTGACACGAAAGATGCAAACAATCATTAACCCGACCCTACAGTTGTCAATGAGAAATTTATGATACAAATTTGAAGGAAAATTAGTGATTTTTTTATGTCCAAAAAATAAATATCTGATTTTTGTTTCCTGTGAAAAAATATCGCTGTCTGGGAAATGATAGTTCTCTGTGTAGTGTTTTGTAGATCAGTGATTGTCCTTTTTCTTTTGGCCATTGTATTGCCTGCCCTTGCGCTTGGGGATCTTAAAACTCTTCTTGCATTGTTTTTGAAGCAAAAGCGAGCACGCAAATTTACATGGTTAGACCCTATACAGTGTGAAAAAATTACGTGTACAATTTTCAATCGGGTTCAATTTACTCTGAAAATTCGTGTGCAATTTTATGTCATTAGACAACAAATGAGGTAAAAAAAAACTCGTGTGCAATTTTACGTCATTAGAAACCAACTGAAGTAAAAAAAAAAAAAAAAAACGTGTACAATTTTACATTGCCAATTGCCATTGCAGGCATTGGGCCCTATAGGCTATGATTGTTACCGGTCACTGTGAAATAAACTAGAAAAAAAGGTATTGGAAATATCAAATTAAAATCTGTTATGTTCACTTCCGTCCTCTCTATAAGCCGTGCCTACCGTCATATTACGCAACGTTTCAGATCAAGGACACCACGTAGGTAATGATATTGCCATTTGATTACATTGGTTACAAACGTTTATCGGAAAACAAATGTTTTCCTAACTAACGTCTACAGCGACGCCACCTGGGGACGGGGGGAATGGGTGAATGTCCTCCATTAAGGTATATTTGACAGTATAACAACCCTCATTAACACAAACCACTCGACTGGCAAATCTTATTTCAATACGCGAAAGAAACCAATGTAAATCTAGTTCGTGTTTGGAACCAGGAAACATGTGACGGTTTTAGCCCAGAAAATACCATCCTCTTCCTGGTGACTAGATCATCACAAATAGATACTACACAAACTCACTTGCAACATTTTCATACATACATTGTATTATGGGTTGAATTGAATTTCTGTATCCATAGAAAAGAACTTCACTTTGTTTTTTGATGTATCAAATCATCATCTTTTGAGAAGATTGTTTGCATGTTAATTGGAATTCGTGACATCCCATCTTTAAATAATTTCGTGATGTCATATTTAGAATCAATCTATTGGCGGTTGAAATTTCTTCTGTTACCAAGTCTTTTTCACTTCAAACCTCAAATAGTACAACATTGATACAATTGTCTAATATACCTGTTGTCATCACAAGTTGCAGTGAACATATAGTTATTTTGTATCGTCATAAAATCCAGTCTATTTGAGACATATAGTTTGTACTATCTCAGTAACCTTTAGGTCAGGCTAAGTCGTATTGGAGATTTGTTTGTTCATATTGCCAAATACGTTAATTGTGTTATATATATATTTTGCTTGTTGTTTTTGTTTTTCATTATGGTGTTTTTATTTTTGTCTTCCCTGATTATATCGAAATGGAACCTCAATATTATTCATTTTTTATTTGGCAAATATTTTGTGGAGGAAAAGAACGTGAATTCAACGTGCGTGTAATTGTGAGCTTACGTGAGTAAGTGCGTGAGTGATATGTAGTTTAAAACCAACTTAGCCATTTTTTCAGCTAAATCATGGCTAGAACAAGTTAATTTTCAGTGAGATGATGATGAGGTCCGCTTTCTACTAGACCAACACGTTTAGTGTTTTTAAGAGTGCTAGCTCACTGAAACAACAGTCCGCGGATAGACATGTCACCCACTCGGACAAATTTCCTGATTCTGAGCCAACCAGTCTTTGATTTAAGCATATTTCATTGATAAGAAGAGTTTGAAGATATCAAAGGGGTAATCAGAATCCGTATATCGAAGAAGAACAGACAACACAATGGCCAAACGAAGAAGAACAGACAATACAATGGCCAAACGAAGAAGAACAGACAACACAATGGCCAAAAGAAAAAGGACAAAAGTACAAATAACGATCTACAAAACATACATATAAAAATAAGATGGAGTAACACGAACCCCACTAAAAACCGAGGGTGAACTCAGGTGTTCCGGAAGGTTAAGTAGTTCCTGCTTCACTAGTGACACCCGTCGTGTTAATCTAGTTACAAACTCGGTGATAAGTCATGAACGAGGAAAGGTCCGGGAAGTGTTTACGACAAGTGGAACATATCCGTGGTCATTTGTGACACAGATATTCCATAACGGTCAACCAAGTCGTGGTGGCGACCGTAAAACTATCGAAGTGATGACTTCAACTTGACAAATAACATATCGTGTCATGACATCTGCTCAGCCATGCAATAAAGTCGGTCACTTGTTTTGATTTACAATTCTCGCGCAGCACGAGACCGATGACGTCATTCTGTATATTCAGAGCGTACATAATCACCGAGGGAATTCTTTTAAACTTCAAAATTACAAGATGAGATTAAAACAGATAAGATTGAATTGAATAAATTCCATGCAAGGAAAAAAGATCCTTTTAACTAATGTCTTTTTTTCCTGATCATTATGCTTGTTAAATATGTTTTAAGCGATGGTATTTCTCAAGTATTTTTACCTTTCCGGTTTATTGATGTAATCGTCATCACAAATGATGACCTTTTCTGGAATGTAGGCAAAGCAAATTGTATTTTAGAATACTTTGAAAATATGATGATTCCACCATTTTCTAGAAAATCGCTGATTTTACTGGGAAAATACATACAAGTGCTCTCCATTAGTCACAAAATGGCAGATTATTTTGCATTTCCACTGCTGCTTTAATAACAAATATACCTCTTACTTCTTGGGGTAATGAAATGATATTCACAGAGAAGGTAGAAAAAGAATTAATTTAACAGCAATAATCAAAATTAAACCAGACTGAAAAATGAGATTATCTGGGGTATTAAGCGAAATCACTGATTATCGATTTTTAATTCTTTGGATTTTACCGCCTTTTGTTCGCAGACGTCAAAGAGAAAGGTCAGGTTTTTCTTAGCTCCAGTAAAATCATACGAAAAACCCCGCCCACCCGCCTCATTTATATTTACGTTTGTTTTATTTATTATATCTACTGCTGTTGCTGCTGGTTTGCTGTATATTTTCAGTACTGGTAGCATGAATAGTCTAGTGGATCGATGTTGTTATTTAGAGTTACACTACCAATCTGTAGAACAAAGCATCCGATGGTGATAGAGATGGAGTGTGTTTGTTCATCTCGAGCGGCAGTCAAGGCGAATTATTCAACAGATTTGTAATATTTTCAGCATCGATTCTACAACGTTATGGCCATTTTCGCTGCGCAATCCTTAAATTTAAGTGAATTACACCGACTCTCATTAGACTCAAGATTCAATCTCGCATGCAATCATTACGCTTCAATCTCTGATATTCCAGGACTAAAGACTCGTTGAATCTTCAAGTTGCATTAACTGTCGTTTAAACATATATTTATGGTCTGCCATATCAGCTTTCGGCGACCATCATATATTACATTTACAATCGCATGGAATTATTACGCTTTAGTCTCTGATATTCCAGGGCTAAAGGCTCATCGAATATCAAGTCTCGTCAACTATGACATAAACTTATATTTATGGTCTCGTCTACCATCAGTTATATAGTAGTTTTGTACATAAAGAAATTGTTCACCTTATGATAAAGATAATTGTGTTTAATTTACCAAATTTCATTTGATATATGTATTATCATTCAATTTCAATTAAACTATGGCCAATCACTGCCAAACCTTAATCAATGGTTTTTCCTTGTGTGAATCTGTGATAACATTGTTTAAATAACTGAAAAATAAAGGAATATGCCCTTTCTCCGTAATGCTGCGTGCTTAGCGGAGAAGTAACATATACCAATTTTATAGATTCACTTCAACACAAATGACCAAATGTTAGCACAAAAAATAAACAAGATAGAAATAGACAACACAAAGGTAGCCTCACACTCAGTGAATGACCATAGTTAACCCACTAGCTGCTATAGGTTGATTGATTGATCGTTGCCTAGCGTTCAGTGGTAAATATTTCATGCATATTTAGAACGATATTAAGTTCTACAATAGATACAAAACATGCAAAAAGTAAGGGAAGAATGTGACAACCATGATAAAGACCTTTAAATGCCACCAGAAAAAGAATGTTGAGTTGGGTGTGAACGAAATACTAATCTTTTGCAGCGATTGACATGCGCATGCTCCTTGTTGTGAAATCTACCTCAATGGTCGTTTACTTTCAAGGAGAGTGGTAATCTTCAAACACGACCCCCAGTATGAACCATTCTTGGCCCTCCGAATTATAATCTGACAACCCCTGCGAGACGACATCCTCTTATCAGTCATCAGGAGACTTGCATGTGTTTGGGCAGCTGTGGGTTAAGCTCCGATTACCGTCACCCGTACCAGCTTACAAGTTAAGAAGATATATTCTTTTGGTTTTAAGCCATTTTGTTCTAACGATAAAAAAAAATCATAATTCAGTGGTGCTGTTAGTTGACTAATCAATCTTTATTTTTATTCATGAAATCACTGGTGTCGTCAGTTGTTCCAAGACAAAACAAGGCAATGTCGTCACGACAGCATGCCCCGCCCCCACATATTTCAAACTCAGCAAATTGATAGTACAGCTGTCTCTTAGTTTATTTACACAATAACATTGTCAATAACAAGGATTATGTAGTTCTAAAACTATACCGTAATTACCACAATGCTTCTAAAATTTAAAAAAATTACTGTGTCCAAAATGACAGTATGCCCCGTCAATGGTCGACATCATGTCCAATTATCCTAAAAACAAAGCATAACTATATTGAAAACGCATGAAAACGTTTGAATTCCATAACTCACACAAAATGGCAGAATAATAGGGTCACCTACACATCATGACAAATCATACTGCAAAATATGAAACTTGTTGGACCAACGACATAAGAGCAGTTGCATTCACAAAGTGAAAGTGAAACAGGACGGACGAACTAACAGACGAACGAACGAACGGACAAGCCGAAAAACTATATGCACCCATACTATCGTACGCGTTTTCAACAAATCAATCGCATTTGTAATCAATGTGACATTTGACAATGGTGTTTGAAATCCCAAAGTATCTTGGCTTAAATCGTTTTATTTTGATAAATTGTAAGTATATACTTATTTTTGATTTAACCCTACACTTTGTATAATATTTCTGGTTTTACGAAAAGTGTCGCACGCCCTTATTATCAAACAAAACTTCTCCAAAATCACGTTTCCGATTGCACGTCTTTTGTTTTTAATTCTTTTATGGCTGTTGATTGCAAAAATATACCATCGAAATATATCCAACATAATCCCACAATTTTTGCTTGTGTCAAACAAATATCATCAAATATGAACGTAATACCCTTTGATCTTCACAACAAATGGCAGGGAAACTGATAATATCTACGAAACTAAACCAATGTTTTGAACATATGGCGGCCATGTAGTTTCTATGGTTACGACTGAGAAACACTGGTATCGTCTGCTGAATGTATCAATTTCTACTCTTCAGTAATATAAGATGGAACGGACTATAAGAATTAAAAAAATGTCAAAAGTATCCTCTTGAAAGACTGAATAAAATTAAGTATGTTGACACAGGTTTTGATCGTCTTCCGATTTACAAGAGCTCTTGAAGATTGGCTTATCTCGCGCAATGATTCTTACACGTGGCACTTAAAGTACCCTTATAAATTGTAACCTATTGCTATGACAACACAGATTTCAACTTCTATGTCACACGAATAAATGCCATATGCTTGAAAATATATGATGTTTTATTGAAATTTAGAATCCATTATATTAAACATCACTAAACAGTTATTATAATGCAGATTTGTAAACAAATGGTAAAATACAACATGTAAATAAATAAATAAATAAAGCAACCCGGATAACCTGTCTTGGAACTACGGATTAGCTTCAGCTTTCAGTGGTTTGATTTAAGTCAGACGATGTATATATTCATTATTCCTAAAACCGACTTTAATGGAAGCCATCGACTCTCATTAATATAACTAATAGGGGACCGTCGTGGTCGATCGTTATCGTATAGTAGTTGGACTTACAACTACATATGCAATCATTGTCTATCACCACTAACGGTTCAAGGCGAGGTTTACTCGATAAAACATTATGTGATAATGTTTGTCAGTGATTTGCGGCAGGTCAGTGGTTTTCTGCAGGTACTCCGGTTTCCTCCATCAATAAAACTGACCGCAACGATATATAACTGAAATATTGTTGAAAGTGGCGAGAAACACCATAACCCTAACCCCCAATACAACAACTCGTGTTTGTCACTGGAACAAAATACAAAGGATGGTTATAAATAGGCCCTATTTAGCAGCTACAATGCCTCTATTGCTATTCGAAATCTACATATGTGGTCCTTTAATTGTAAGGAGCGTGACTCTCTTTTAGCACGGCACCCACCATGGTCCATGATCATTTTTCCACCCCCAATAAAAAAAAAGGCATTCCCTATCCACCACATGGGGACGTGCTCGGCAATCTACTAATTGAGCCCAACGGAACCATCAACCATATGCACACCCAGAAACGGCATAGCAAGATGTGAATTCAACTATTATATGATCATGAAAACCACGGTCTCTGGACATGGTTGGTGTCTTATAAAAGACATGAAAACCACGGTCTCTGGACATGGTTGGTGTCTTATAAAAGACATGAAAACCACGGTCTCTGGACATGGTTGGTGTCTTTATAAGAGACATGAAAACCACGGTCTCTGGACATGGTTGGTGTCTTATCAGAGACATGAAAACCACGGTCTCTGGACATGGTTGGTGTCTTATAAAAGACATGAAAACCACGGTCTCTGGACATGGTTGGTGTCTTATAAGAAACATGAAAACCACGGTCTCTGGACATGGCTGGTGTCTTATAAGAGATATGAAAACCACGGTCTCTGGACATGGTTGGTGTCATATAAGAGACTTAAAAACCACGGTCTCTGGACATGGTTGGTGTCTTATAAAAGACATGAAAACCACGGTCTCTGGACATGGTTGGTGTCTTATAGAGGATATGAAAACCACGGTCTATGGACATGGTTGGTGTCTTATAAAAGACATGAAAACCACGGTCTCTTGGACATGGTTGGTGTCTTATAAAAGACATGAAAATCACGGTCTCTGGACATGGTTGGTGTCTTATAAAAGACATGAAAACCACGGTCTCTTGACATGGTTGGTGTCTTATAAGAAACATGAAAACCACGGTCTCTGGACATGGTTGGTGTCTTATAAAAGAAATGAAAACCACGGTCTCTTGAACATGGTTGGTGTCTTATAAGAGACATGAAAACCACGGTCTCTGGACATGGTTGGTGTCTTATAAAAGACATGAAAACCACGGTCTCTGGACATGGTTGGTGTCTTATAAAAGACATGAAAACCACGGTCTCTGGACATGGTTGGTGTCTTATAAGAGACATGAAAACCACGGTCTCTGGACATGGTTGGTGTCTTATAAAAGACATTAAAACCACGGTCTCTTGGACATGGTTGGTGTCTTATATAAAACATGAAAACCACGGTCTCTGGACATGGTTGGTGTCTTATAAAAGACATGAAAACCACGGTCTCTGGACATGGTTGGTGTCTTATAAGAGACATGAAAACCACGGTCTCTGGACATGGTTGGTGTCTTATAAGAGACATGAATACCACGGTCCCTGGACATGGTTGGTGTCTTATAAGAGACATGAAAACTACGGTCTCTGGACATGGTTGGTGTCTTATAAGAGACATGCAAACCACGGTCTCTGGACATGGTTGGTGTCTTATAAAAGACATGAAAACCACGGTCTCTGGACATGGTTGGTGTCTTATAAGAGACATGAAAACCACGGTCTCTGGACATGGTTGGTGTCTTATAAAAGACATGAAAACCACGGTCTCTTGGACATGGTTGGTGTCTTATAAGAGACATGAAAACCACTGTCTCTGGACATGGTTGGTGTCTTATAAAAGACATGAAAACCACGGTCTCTGGACATGGTTGGTGTCTTATAAGAGACATGAAAACCACGGTCTCTTGGACATGGTTGGTGTCTTATAAAAGACATGAAAACCACGGTTTGTGGACATGGTTGGTGTCTTATAAAAGACATGAAAACCACGGTCTCTTGGACATGGTTGGTGTCTTATTAGAGACATGAAAACCACGGTCTCTGGACATGGTTGGTGTCTTATAAAAGACATGAAAACCACGGTCTCTGGACATGGTTGGTGTCTTATAAAAGACATGAAAACCACGGTCTCTGGACATGGTTGGTGTCTTATAAGAGACATAAAAACCACGGTCTCTGGACATGGTTGGTGTCTTATAAGAGACATGAAAACCACGGTCTCTGGACATGGTTGGTGTCTTATAAAAGACATGAAAAACACGGTCTCTTGGACATGGTTGGGGTCTTATTAGAGACATGAAAACCACGGTCTCTGGACATGGTTGGTGTCTTATAAGAGACATAAAAACCACGGTCTCTAGACATGGTTGGTGTCTTATAAGAGACATGAAAACCACGGTCTCTGGACATGGTTGGTGTCTTATAAGAGACATGAAAACCACGGTCTCTGGACATGGTTGGTGTCTTATAAAAGACATGAAAACCACGGTCTCTGGACATGGTTGGTGTCTCATGAAAGACATGAAAACCACGGTCTCTGGACATGGTTGGTGTCTTATAAAAGACATGAAAACCACGGTCTCTGGACATGGTTGGTGTCTAATAAGAGACATGAAAACCACGGACTCTGGACATGGTTGGTGTCTTATAAAAGACATGAAAACCACGGTCTTTGGACATGGTTGGTGTCTTATAAAAGACATGAAAACCACGGTCTCTGGACATGGTTGGTGTCTTATAAGAGACATGAAAACCACGGTCTCTGGACATGGTTGGTGTCTTATAAAAGACATTAAAACCACGGTCTCTTGGACATGGTTGGTGTCTTATAAGAGACATGAAAACCACGGTCTCTGGACATGGTTGGTGTCTTATTAAAGACATGAAAACCACGGTCTCTGGACATGGTTGGTGTCTTATAAAAGACATGAAAACCACGGTCTCTGGACATGGTTGGTGTCTTATAAGAGACATGAAAACCACGGTCTCTGGACATGGTTGGTGTCTTATAAGAGACATGAATACCACGGTCCCTGGACATGGTTTGTGTCTTATAAGAGACATGAAAACTACGCTCTCTGGACATGGTTGGTGTCTTATAAGAGACATGCAAACCACGGTCTCTGGACATGGTTGGTGTCTTATAAAAGACATGAAAACCACGGTCTCTGGACATGGTTGGTGTCTTATAAGAGACATGAAAACCACGGTCTCTGGACATGGTTGGTGTCTTATAAAAGACATGAAAACCACGGTCTCTTGGACATGGTTGGTGTCTTATAAGAGACATGAAAACCACTGTCTCTGGACATGGTTGGTGTCTTATAAAAGACATGAAAACCACGGTCTCTGGACATGGTTGGTGTCTTATAAGAGACATGAAAACCACGGTCTCTTGGACATGGTGGTGTCTTATAAAAGACATGAAAACCACGGTTTCTGGACATGGTTGGTGTCTTATAAAAGACATGAAAACCACGGTCTCTTGGACATGGTTGGTGTCTTATAGGAGACATGAAAACCACGGTCTCTGGACATGGTTGGTGTCTTATAAAAGACATGAAAACCACGGTCTCTGGACATGGTTGGTGTCTTATAAAAGACATGAAAACCACGGACTCTTGGACATGGTTGGTGTCTTATTAGAGACATGAAAAGCACGGTCTCTGGACATGGTTGGTGTCTTATAAGAGACATAAAAACCACGTCTCTGGACATGGTTGGTGTCTTATAAGAGACATGAAAACCACGGTATCTGGACATGGTTGGTGTCTTATAAAAGACATGAAAACCACGGTCTCTGGACATGGTTGGTGTCTTATAAGAGACATGAAAACCACGGTCTCTGGACATGGTTGGTGTCTTATAAAAGACATGAAAACCACGGTCTCTGGACATGGTTGGTGTCTCATGAAAGACATGAAAACCACGGTCTCTGGACATGGTTGGTGTCTTATAAAAGACAGGAAAACCACGGTCTCTGGACATGGTTGGTGTCTTATAAGAGACATAAAAACCACGGTCTCTGGACATGGTTGGTGTCTTATAAGAGACATGAAAACCACGGTCTCTGGACATGGTTGGTGTCTAATTAGAGACATGAAAACCACGGTCTCTGGACATGGTTGGTGTCTTATAAAAGACATGAAAACCACGGTCTCTGGACAAGGTTGGTTTCTTATAAGAGACATGAAAACCACGGTCTCTTGGACATGGTTGGTGTCTTATAAAAGACATGAAAACCACGGTCTCTGGACATGGTTGGTGTCTTATAAGAGACATGAAAACCACGGTCTCTTGGACATGGTTGGCTTCTTATAAAAGACATGAAAACCACGGTCTCTGGACATGGTTGGTGTCTTATAAGAGACATGAAAACCACGGTCTCTGGACATGGTTGGTGTCTTATAAGAGACATGAAAACCACGGTCTCTGGACATGGTTGGTGTCTTATAAAAGACATGAAAACCACGGTCTCTGAACATGGTTGGTGTCTTATAAAAGACATGAAAACCACGGTCTCTGGACATGGTTGGTGTCTTATAAGAGACATGAAAACCACGGTCTCTTTGATATGGTTGGTGTCTTATAAAAGACATGAAAACCACGATCTCTGGACATGGTTGGTGTCTTATAAGAGACATGAAAACCACGGTCTCTGGGCATGGTTGGTGTCTTATAAAAGACATGAAAACCACGGTCTCTTGGACATGGTTGGTGTCTTATAAGAGACATGAAAACCACGGTCTCTGGACATGGTTGGTGTCTTATAAGAGACATGAAAACCACGGTCTCTGGACATGGTTGGTGTCTTATAAAAGACATGAAAACCACGGTCTCTGGACATGGTTGGTGTCTCATGAAAGACATGAAAACCACGGTCTCTGGACATGGTTGGTGTCTTATAAAAGACATGAAAACCACGGTCTCTGGACATGGTTGGTGTCTTATAAGAGACATAAAAACCACGGTCTCTGGACATGGTTGGTGTCTTATAAGAGACATGAAAACCACGGTCTCTGGACATGGTTGGTGTCTAATAAGAGACATGAAAACCACGGTCTCTGGACATGGTTGGTGTCTTATAAAAGACATGAAAACCACGGTCTCTGGACATGGTTGGTGTCTTATAAGAGACATGAAAACCACGGTCTCTTGGACATGGTTGGTGTCTTATAAAAGACATGAAAACCACGGTCTCTGGACATGGTTGGTGTCTTATAAGAGACATGAAAACCACGGTCTCTTGGACATGGTTGGCTTCTTATACAAGACATGAAAACCACGGTCTCTGGACATGGTTGGTGTCTTATAAGAGACATAAAAACCACGGTCTCTAGACATGGTTGGTGTCTTATAAGAGACATGAAAACCACGGTCTCTGGACATGGTTGGTGTCTTATAAGAGACATGAAAACCACGGTCTCTGGACATGGTTGGTGTCTTATAAAAGACATGAAAACCACGGTCTCTGGACATGGTTGGTGTCTCATGAAAGACATGAAAACCACGGTCTCTGGACATGGTTGGTGTCTTATAAAAGACATGAAAACCACGGTCTCTGGACATGGTTGGTGTCTTATAAGAGACATAAAAACCACGGTCTCTGGACATGGTTGGTGTCTTATAAGAGACATGAAAACCACGGTCTCTGGACATGGTTGGTGTCTTATAAAAGACATGAAAACCACGGTCTCTGGACATGGTTGGTGTCTTATAAGAGACATGAAAACCACGGTCTCTGGACATGGTTGGTGTCTTATAAAAGACATGAAAACCACGGTCTCTGAACATGGTTGGTGTCTTATAAAAGACATGAAAACCACGGTCTCTGGACATGGTTGGTGTCTTATAAGAGACATGAAAACCACGGTCTCTTGGATATGGTTGGTGTCTTATAAAAGACATGAAAACCACGATCTCTGGACATGGTTGGTGTCTTATAAGAGACATGAAAACCACGGTCTCTGGGCATGGTTGGTGTCTTATAAAAGACATGAAAACCACGGTCTCTTGGACATGGTTGGTGTCTTATAAGAGACATGAAAACCACGGTCTCTGGACATGGTTGGTGTCTTATAAGAGACATGAAAACCACGGTCTCTGGACATGGTTGGTGTCTTATAAAAGACATGAAAACCACGGTCTCTGGACATGGTTGGTGTCTTATAAAAGACATGAAAACCACGGTCTCTTGGACATGGTTGGTGTCTTATAAGAGACATGAAAACCACGGTCTCTGGACATGGTTGGTGTCTTATAAGAGACATGAAAACCACAGTCTCTGGACATGGTTGGTGTCTTATAAGAGACATGAAAACCACGGTCTCTGGACATGGTTGGTGTCTTATAAAAGACATGAAAACCACGGTCTCTGGACATGGTTGGTGTCTTATAAAAGACATGAAAACCACGGTCTCTGGACATTGTTGGTGTCTTATAAAAGACATGAAAACCACGGTCTCTGGACATGGTTGGTGTCTTATAAGAGACATGAAAACCACGGTCTCTTGGACATGGTTGGTGTCTTATAAAAGACATGAAAACCACGGTCTCTGGACATGGTTGGTGTATCTTATAAGAGACATGAAAACCACGGTCTCTTGGACATGGTTGGTGTCTTATAAGAGACATGAAAACCACGGTCTCTGGTCATGGTTGGTGTCTTATAAAAGACATGAAAACCACGGCCTCTGGACTTGATTGGTGTCTTATAAGAGACATGAAAACCACGGTCTCTGGACATGGTTGGTGTCTTATAAAAGACATGAAAACCACGGTCTCTGGACATGGTTGGTGTCTTATAAAAGACATGAAAACCACGGTCTCTTGGACATGGTTGGTGTCTTATAAGAGACATGAAAACCATGGTCTCTGGACATGGTTGGTGTCTTATAAAAGACATGAAAACCACGGTCTCTTGGACATGGTTGGTGTCTTATAAGAGACATGAAAACCACGGTCTCTTGGACATGGTTGGTGTCTTATAAGAGACATGAAAACCACGGTCTCTGGACATGGTTGGTGTCTTATCAGAGACATGAAAACCACGGTCTCTGGACATTGTTGGTGCCTTATAAAAGACATGAAAACCACGGTCTCTGGACATGGTTGGTGTCTTATAAGAGACATGAAAACCACGGTCTCTTGGACATGGTTGGTGTCTTATAAAAGACATGAAAACCACGGTCTCTGGACATGGTTGGTGTCTTATAAGAGACATGAAAACCACGGTCTCTTGGACATGGTTGGTGTCTTATAAGAGACATGAAAACCACGGTCTCTGGTCATGGTTGGTGTCTTATAAAAGACATGAAAACCACGATCTCTGGACTTGATTGGTGTCTTATAAGAGACATGAAAACCACGGTCTCTGGACATGGTTGGTGTCTTATAAAAGACATGAAAACCACGGTCTCTGGACATGGTTGGTGTCTTATAAAAGACATGAAAACCACGGTCTCTTGGACATGGTTGGTGTCTTATAAGAGACATGAAAACCATGGTCTCTGGACATGGTTGGTGTCTTATAAAAGACATGAAAACCACGGTCTCTTGGACATGGTTGGTGTCTTATAAGAGACATGAAAACCACGGTCTCTGGACATGGTTGGTGTCTTATAAGAGACATGAAAACCACGGTCTCTGGACATGGTTGGTGTCTTATAAGAGACATGAAAACCACGGTCTCTGGACATGGTTGGTGTCTTATAAGAGACATGAAAACCACGGTCTCTGGACATGGTTGGTGTCTTATAAGAGACATGAAAACCACGGTCTCTGGACATGGTTGGTGTCTTATAAAAGACATGAAAACCACGGTCTCTGGACATGGTTGGTGTCTTATAAAAGACATGAAAACCACGGTCTCTGGACATTGTTGGTGTCTTATAAAAGACATGAAAACCACGGTCTCTGGACATGGTTGGTGTCTTATAAAAGACATGAAAACCACGGTCTCTGGACATGGTTGGTGTCTTATAAAAGACATGAAAACCACGGTCTCTTGGACATGGTTGGTGTCTTATAAAAGACATGAAAACCACGGTCTCTGGACATGGTTGGTGTCTTATAAAAGACATGAAAACCACAGTCTCTTGGACATGGTTGGTGTCTTATAAGAGACATGAAAACCATGGTCTCTGGACATGGTTGGTGTCTTATAAAAGACATGAAAACCACGGTCTCTTGGACATGGTTGGTGTCTTATAAGAGACATGAAAACCACGGTCTCTGGACATGGTTGGTGTCTTATAAGAGACTTGAAAACCACGGTCTCTGGACATGGTTGGTGTCTTATAAGAGACATGAAAACCACGGTCTCTGGACATGGTTGGTGTCTTATAAGAGACATGAAAACCACGGTCTCTGGACATGGTTGGTGTCTTATAAGAGACATGAAAACCACGGTCTATGGACACGGTTGGTGTCTTATAAAAGACATGAAAACCACGGTCTCTGGACATGGTTGGTGTCTCATGAAAGACATGAAAACCACGGTCTCTGGACATGGTTGGTGTCTTATAAGAGACATAAAAACCACGGTCTCTGGACATGGTTGGTGTCTTATAAGAGACATGAAAACCACGGTCTCTGGACATGGTTGGTGTCTTATTAGAAACATGAAAACCACGGTCTCTAGACATGGTTGGTGCCTTATAAAAGACATGAAAACCACGGTCTCTGGACATGGTTGGTGTCTTATAAAAGACATGAAAACCACGGTCTCTGGACATGGTTGGTGTCTTATAAGAGACATGAAAACCACGGTCTCTGGACATGGTTGGTGTCTTATAAGAGACATGAAAACCACGGTCTTAGGACATGGTTGGTGTCTAATAAGAGACATGAAAACCACGGTCTCTGGACATGGTTGGTGTCTTATAAAAGACATGAAAACCACGGTCTCTGGACATGGTTGGTGTCTTATAAAAGACATGAAAACCACGGTCTCTGGACATGGTTGGGGTCTTATAAGAGACATGAAAACCACGGTCTCTGGACATGGTTGGTGTCTTATAAAAGACATGAAAACCACGGTCTCTGGACATGGTTGGTGTCTTATAAAAGACATGAAAACCACGGTCTCTGGACATGATTGGTGTCTTATAAGAGACATGAAAACCACGGTCTCTGGACATGGTTGGTGTCTGATAAAAGACATGAAAACCACGGTCTCTGGACATGGTTGGTGTCTTATAAGAGACATGAAAACCACGGTCTCTTGGACATGGTTGGTGTCTTATAAAAGACATGAAAACCACGGTCTCTGGACATGGTTGGTGTCTTATAAGAGACATGAAAACCACGGTCTCTTGGACATGGTTGGCTTCTTATAAAAGACCTGAAAACCACGGTCTCTGGACATGGTTGGTGTCTTATAAGAGACATGAAAACCACGGTCTCTGGACATGGTTGGTGTCTTATAAGAGACATGAAAACCACGGTCTCTGGACATGGTTGGTGTCTTATAAGAGACATGAAAACCACGGTCTCTGGACATGGTTGTTGTCTTATAAGAGACATGAAAACCACGGTCTCTTGGATATGGTTGGTGTCTTATAAGAGACATGAAAACCACGGTCTCTGGGCATGGTTGGTGTCTTATAAAAGACATGAAAACCACGGTCTCTTGGACATGGTTGGTGTCTTATAAGAGACATGAAAACCACGGTCTCTGGACATGGTTGGTGTCTTATAAGAGACATGAAAACCACGGTCTCTGGACATGGTTGGTGTCTTATAAAAGACATGAAAACCACGGTCTCTGGACATGGTTGGTGTCTTATAAAAGACATGAAAACCACGGTCTCTGGACATGGTTGGTGTCTTATAAGAGACATGAAAACCACGGTCTCTGGACATGGTTGGTATCTTATAAGAGACATGAAAACCACGGTCTCTGGACATGGTTGGTGTCTTATAAGAGACATGAAAACCACGGTCTCTGAACATGGTTGGTGTCTTATAAAAGACATGAAAACCACGGTCTCTAGACATGGTTGGTGTCTTATAAAAGACATGAAAACCACGGTCTCTGGACATGGTTGGTGTCTTATAAGAGACATGAAAACCACGGTCTTAGGACATGGTTGGTGTCTAATAAGAGACATGAAAACCACGGTCTTTGGACATGGTTGGTGTCTTATAAAAGACATGAAAACCACGGTCTCTGGACATGGTTGGTGTCTTATAAAAGACATGAAAACCACGGTCTCTGGACATGGTTGGGGTCTTATAAGAGACATGAAAACCACGGTCTCTGGACATGGTTGGTGTCTTATAAAAGACATGAAAACCACGGTCTCTGGACATGGTTGGTGTCTTATAAAAGACATGAAAACCACGGTCTCTGGACATGATTGGTGTCTTATAAGAGACATGAAAACCACGGTCTCTGGACATGGTTGGTGTCTGATAAAAGACATGAAAACCACGGTCTCTGGACATGGTTGGTGTCTTATAAGAGACATGAAAACCACGGTCTCTTGGACATGGTTGGTGTCTTATAAAAGACATGAAAACCACGGTCTCTGGACATGGTTGGTGTCTTATAAGAGACATGAAAACCACGGTCTCTGGACATGGTTGGTGTCTTATAAGAGACATGAAAACCACGGTCTCTGGACATGGTTGGTGTCTTATAAGAGACATGAAAACCACGGTCTCTGGACATGGTTGGTGTCTTATAAGAGACATGAAAACCACGGTCTCTTGGACATGGTTGGTGTCTTATAAAAGACATGAAAACCACGATCTCTGGACATGGTTGGTGTCTTATAAGAGACATGAAAACCACGGCCTCTGGACATGGTTGGTGTCTTATAAGAGACATGAAAACCACGGTCTCTGGGCATGGTTGGTGTCTTATAAAAGACATGAAAACCACGGTCTCTTGGACATGGTTGGTGTCTTATAAGAGACATGAAAACCACGGTCTCTGGACATGGTTGGTGTCTTATAAGAGACAAGAAAACCACGGTCTCTGGACATGGTTGGTGTCTTATAAAAGACATGAAAACCACGGTCTCTGGACATGGTTGGTGTCTTATAAAAGACATGAAAACCACGGTCTCTTGGATATGGTTGGTGTCTTATAAGAGACATGAAAACCATGGTCTCTGGACATGGTTGGTGTCTTATAAAAGACATGAAAACCACGATCTCTTGGACATGGTTGGTGTCTTATAAGAGACATGAAAACCACGGTCTTAGGACATGGTTGGTGTCTAATAAGAGACATGAAAACCACGGTCTCTGGACATGGTTGGTGTCTTATAAAAGACATGAAAACCACGGTCTCTGGACATGGTTGGTGTCTTATAAAAGACATGAAAACCACGGTCTCTGGACATGGTTGGGGTCTTATAAGAGACATGAAAACCACGGTCTCTGGGCATGGTTGGTGTCTTATAAAAGACATGAAAACCACGGTCTCTGGACATGGTTGGTGTCTTATAAAAGACATGAAAACCACGGTCTCTGGACATGATTGGTGTCTTATAAGAGACATGAAAACCACGGTCTCTGGACATGGTTGGTGTCTTATAAGAGACATGAAAACCACGGTCTCTTGGACAAGGTTGGTGACTTATAAAAGACATGAAAACCACGGTCTCTGGACATGGTTGGTGTCTTATAAGAGACATGAAAACCACGGTCTCTTGGACATGGTTGGCTTCTTATAAAAGACCTGAAAACCACGGTCTCTGGACATGGTTGGTGTCTTATAAGAGACATGAAAACCACGGTCTCTGGACATGGTTGGTGTCTTATAAGAGACATGAAAACCACGGTCTCTTGGATATGGTTGGTGTCTTATAAAAGACATGAAAACCACGGTCTCTGGACATGGTTGGTGTCTTATAAGAGACATGAAAACCACGGTCTCTGGGCATGGTTGGTGTCTTATAAAAGACATGAAAACCACGGTCTCTTGGACATGGTTGGTGTCTTATAAGAGACATGAAAACCACGGTCTCTGGACATGGTTGGTGTCTTATAAGAGACATGAAAACCACGGTCTCTGGACATGGTTGGTGTCTTATAAAAGACATGAAAACCACGGTCTCTGGACATGGTTGGTGTCTTATAAAAGACATGAAAACCACGGTCTCTGGACATGGTTGGTGTCTTATAAGAGACATGAAAACCACGGTCTCTGGACATGGTTGGTATCTTATAAGAGACATGAAAACCACGGTCTCTGGACATGGTTGGTGTCTTATAAGAGACATGAAAACCACGGTATCTGGACATGGTTGGTGTCTTATAAAAGACATGAAAACCACGGTCTCTAGACATGGTTGGTGTCTTATAAGAGACATGAAAACCACGGTCTCTGGACATGGTTGGTGTCTTATAAGAGACATGAAAACCACGGTCTTAGGACATGGTTGGTGTCTAATAAGAGACATGAAAACCACGGTCTCTGGACATGGTTGGTGTCTTATAAAAGACATGAAAACCACGGTCTCTGGACATGGTTGGTGTCTTATAAAAGACATGAAAACCACGGTCTCTGGACATGGTTGGGGTCTTATAAGAGACATGAAAACCACAGTCTCTGGACATGGTTGGTGTCTTATAAAAGACATGAAAACCACGGTCTCTGGACATGGTTGGTGTCTTATAAAAGACATGAAAACCACGGTCTCTGGACATGATTGGTGTCTTATAAGAGACATGAAAACCACGGTCTCTGGACATGGTTGGTGTCTGATAAAAGACATGAAAACCACGGTCTCTGGACATGGTTGGTGTCTTATAAGAGACATGAAAACCACGGTCTCTTGGACATGGTTGGTGACTTATAAAAGACATGAAAACCACGGTCTCTGGACATGGTTGGTGTCTTATAAGAGACATGAAAACCACGGTCTCTTGGACATGGTTGGCTTCTTATAAAAGACCTGAAAACCACGGTCTCTGGACATGGTTGGTGTCTTATAAGAGACATGAAAACCACGGTCTCTGGACATGGTTGGTGTCTTATAAGAGACATGAAAACCACGGTCTCTTGGATATGGTTGGTGTCTTATAAAAGACCTGAAAACCACGGTCTCTGGACATGGTTGGTGTCTTATAAGAGACATGAAAACCACGGTCTCTGGACATGGTTGGTGTCTTATAAGAGACATGAAAACCACGGTCTCTTGGATATGGTTGGTGTCTTATAAAAGACATGAAAACCACGGTCTCTGGACATGGTTGGTGTCTTATAAGAGACATGAAAACCACGGTCTCTGGGCATGGTTGGTGTCTTATAAAAGACATGAAAACCACGGTCTCTTGGACATGGTTGGTGTCTTATAAGAGACATGAAAACCACGGTCTCTGGACATGGTTGGTGTCTTATAAGAGACATGAAAACCACGGTCTCTGGACATGGTTGGTGTCTTATAAAAGACATGAAAACCACGGTCTCTGGACATGGTTGGTGTCTTATAAAAGACATGAAAACCACGGTCTCTGGACATGGTTGGTGTCTTATAAGAGACATGAAAACCACGGTCTCTGGACATGGTTGGTATCTTATAAGAGACATGAAAACCACGGTCTCTGGACATGGTTGGTGTCTTATAAGAGACATGAAAACCACGGTATCTGGACATGGTTGGTGTCTTATAAAAGACATGAAAACCACGGTCTCTAGACATGGTTGGTGTCTTATAAGAGACATGAAAACCACGGTCTCTGGACATGGTTGGTGTCTTATAAGAGACATGAAAACCACGGTCTTAGGACATGGTTGGTGTCTAATAAGAGACATGAAAACCACGGTCTCTGGACATGGTTGGTGTCTTATAAAAGACATGAAAACCACGGTCTCTGGACATGGTTGGTGTCTTATAAAAGACATGAAAACCACGGTCTCTGGACATGGTTGGGGTCTTATAAGAGACATGAAAACCACGGTCTCTGGACATGGTTGGTGTCTTATAAAAGACATGAAAACCACGGTCTCTGGACATGGTTGGTGTCTTATAAAAGACATGAAAACCACGGTCTCTGGACATGATTGGTGTCTTATAAGAGACATGAAAACCACGGTCTCTGGACATGGTTGGTGTCTGATAAAAGACATGAAAACCACGGTCTCTGGACATGGTTGGTGTCTTATAAGAGACATGAAAACCACGGTCTCTTGGACATGGTTGGTGACTTATAAAAGACATGAAAACCACGGTCTCTGGACATGGTTGGTGTCTTATAAGAGACATGAAAACCACGGTCTCTTGGACATGGTTGGCTTCTTATAAAAGACCTGAAAACCACGGTCTCTGGACATGGTTGGTGTCTTATAAGAGACATGAAAACCACGGTCTCTGGACATGGTTGGTGTCTTATAAGAGACATGAAAACCACGGTCTCTTGGATATGGTTGGTGTCTTATAAAAGACATGAAAACCACGGTCTCTGGACATGGTTGGTGTCTTATAAGAGACATGAAAACCACGGTCTCTGGGCATGGTTGGTGTCTTATAAAAGACATGAAAACCACGGTCTCTTGGACATGGTTGGTGTCTTATAAAAGACATGAAAACCACGGTCTCTGGACATGATTGGTGTCTTATAAGAGACATGAAAACCACGGTCTCTGGACATGGTTGGTGTCTGATAAAAGACATGAAAACCACGGTCTCTGGACATGGTTGGTGTCTTATAAGAGACATGAAAACCACGGTCTCTTGGACATGGTTGGTGTCTTATAAAAGACATGAAAACCACGGTCTCTGGACATGGTTGGTGTCTTATAAGAGACATGAAAACCACGGTCTCTGGACATGGTTGGTGTCTTATAAGAGACATGAAAACCACGGTCTCTGGACATGGTTGGTGTCTTATAAGAGACATGAAAACCACGGTCTCTGGACATGGTTGGTGTCTTATAAGAGACATGAAAACCACGGTCTCTTGGACATGGTTGGTGTCTTATAAAAGACATGAAAACCACGATCTCTGGACATGGTTGGTGTCTTATAAGAGACATGAAAACCACGGCCTCTGGACATGGTTGGTGTCTTATAAGAGACATGAAAACCACGGTCTCTGGGCATGGTTGGTGTCTTATAAAAGACATGAAAACCACGGTCTCTTGGACATGGTTGGTGTCTTATAAGAGACATGAAAACCACGGTCTCTGGACATGGTTGGTGTCTTATAAGAGACAAGAAAACCACGGTCTCTGGACATGGTTGGTGTCTTATAAAAGACATGAAAACCACGGTCTCTGGACATGTTTGGTGTCTTATAAAAGACATGAAAACCACGGTCTCTTGGATATGGTTGGTGTCTTATAAGAGACATGAAAACCATGGTCTCTGGACATGGTTGGTGTCTTATAAAAGACATGAAAACCACGATCTCTTGGACATGGTTGGTGTCTTATAAGAGACATGAAAACCACGGTCTTAGGACATGGTTGGTGTCTAATAAGAGACATGAAAACCACGGTCTCTGGACATGGTTGGTGTCTTATAAAAGACATGAAAACCACGGTCTCTGGACATGGTTGGTGTCTTATAAAAGACATGAAAACCACGGTCTCTGGACATGGTTGGGGTCTTATAAGAGACATGAAAACCACGGTCTCTGGGCATGGTTGGTGTCTTATAAAAGACATGAAAACCACGGTCTCTGGACATGGTTGGTGTCTTATAAAAGACATGAAAACCACGGTCTCTGGACATGATTGGTGTCTTATAAGAGACATGAAAACCACGGTCTCTGGACATGGTTGGTGTCTTATAAGAGACATGAAAACCACGGTCTCTTGGACAAGGTTGGTGACTTATAAAAGACATGAAAACCACGGTCTCTGGACATGGTTGGTGTCTTATAAGAGACATGAAAACCACGGTCTCTTGGACATGGTTGGCTTCTTATAAAAGACCTGAAAACCACGGTCTCTGGACATGGTTGGTGTCTTATAAGAGACATGAAAACCACGGTCTCTGGACATGGTTGGTGTCTTATAAGAGACATGAAAACCACGGTCTCTTGGATATGGTTGGTGTCTTATAAAAGACATGAAAACCACGGTCTCTGGACATGGTTGGTGTCTTATAAGAGACATGAAAACCACGGTCTCTGGGCATGGTTGGTGTCTTATAAAAGACATGAAAACCACGGTCTCTTGGACATGGTTGGTGTCTTATAAGAGACATGAAAACCACGGTCTCTGGACATGGTTGGTGTCTTATAAGAGACATGAAAACCACGGTCTCTGGACATGGTTGGTGTCTTATAAAAGACATGAAAACCACGGTCTCTGGACATGGTTGGTGTCTTATAAAAGACATGAAAACCACGGTCTCTGGACATGGTTGGTGTCTTATAAGAGACATGAAAACCACGGTCTCTGGACATGGTTGGTATCTTATAAGAGACATGAAAACCACGGTCTCTGGACATGGTTGGTGTCTTATAAGAGACATGAAAACCACGGTATCTGGACATGGTTGGTGTCTTATAAAAGACATGAAAACCACGGTCTCTAGACATGGTTGGTGTCTTATAAGAGACATGAAAACCACGGTCTCTGGACATGGTTGGTGTCTTATAAGAGACATGAAAACCACGGTCTTAGGACATGGTTGGTGTCTAATAAGAGACATGAAAACCACGGTCTCTGGACATGGTTGGTGTCTTATAAAAGACATGAAAACCACGGTCTCTGGACATGGTTGGTGTCTTATAAAAGACATGAAAACCACGGTCTCTGGACATGGTTGGGGTCTTATAAGAGACATGAAAACCACGGTCTCTGGACATGGTTGGTGTCTTATAAAAGACATGAAAACCACGGTCTCTGGACATGGTTGGTGTCTTATAAAAGACATGAAAACCACGGTCTCTGGACATGATTGGTGTCTTATAAGAGACATGAAAACCACGGTCTCTGGACATGGTTGGTGTCTGATAAAAGACATGAAAACCACGGTCTCTTGGACATGGTTGGTGTCTTATAAAAGACATGAAAACCACGGTCTCTGGACATGATTGGTGTCTTATAAGAGACATGAAAACCACGGTCTCTGGACATGGTTGGTGTCTGATAAAAGACATGAAAACCACGGTCTCTGGACATGGTTGGTGTCTTATAAGAGACATGAAAACCACGGTCTCTTGGACATGGTTGGTGTCTTATAAAAGACATGAAAACCACGGTCTCTGGACATGGTTGGTGTCTTATAAGAGACATGAAAACCACGGTCTCTGGACATGGTTGGTGTCTTATAAGAGACATGAAAACCACGGTCTCTGGACATGGTTGGTGTCTTATAAGAGACATGAAAACCACGGTCTCTGGACATGGTTGGTGTCTTATAAGAGACATGAAAACCACGGTCTCTTGGACATGGTTGGTGTCTTATAAAAGACATGAAAACCACGATCTCTGGACATGGTTGGTGTCTTATAAGAGACATGAAAACCACGGCCTCTGGACATGGTTGGTGTCTTATAAGAGACATGAAAACCACGGTCTCTGGGCATGGTTGGTGTCTTATAAAAGACATGAAAACCACGGTCTCTTGGACATGGTTGGTGTCTTATAAGAGACATGAAAACCACGGTCTCTGGACATGGTTGGTGTCTTATAAGAGACAAGAAAACCACGGTCTCTGGACATGGTTGGTGTCTTATAAAAGACATGAAAACCACGGTCTCTGGACATGTTTGGTGTCTTATAAAAGACATGAAAACCACGGTCTCTTGGATATGGTTGGTGTCTTATAAGAGACATGAAAACCATGGTCTCTGGACATGGTTGGTGTCTTATAAAAGACATGAAAACCACGATCTCTTGGACATGGTTGGTGTCTTATAAGAGACATGAAAACCACGGTCTTAGGACATGGTTGGTGTCTAATAAGAGACATGAAAACCACGGTCTCTGGACATGGTTGGTGTCTTATAAAAGACATGAAAACCACGGTCTCTGGACATGGTTGGTGTCTTATAAAAGACATGAAAACCACGGTCTCTGGACATGGTTGGGGTCTTATAAGAGACATGAAAACCACGGTCTCTGGGCATGGTTGGTGTCTTATAAAAGACATGAAAACCACGGTCTCTGGACATGGTTGGTGTCTTATAAAAGACATGAAAACCACGGTCTCTGGACATGATTGGTGTCTTATAAGAGACATGAAAACCACGGTCTCTGGACATGGTTGGTGTCTTATAAGAGACATGAAAACCACGGTCTCTTGGACAAGGTTGGTGACTTATAAAAGACATGAAAACCACGGTCTCTGGACATGGTTGGTGTCTTATAAGAGACATGAAAACCACGGTCTCTTGGACATGGTTGGCTTCTTATAAAAGACCTGAAAACCACGGTCTCTGGACATGGTTGGTGTCTTATAAGAGACATGAAAACCACGGTCTCTGGACATGGTTGGTGTCTTATAAGAGACATGAAAACCACGGTCTCTTGGATATGGTTGGTGTCTTATAAAAGACATGAAAACCACGGTCTCTGGACATGGTTGGTGTCTTATAAGAGACATGAAAACCACGGTCTCTGGGCATGGTTGGTGTCTTATAAAAGACATGAAAACCACGGTCTCTTGGACATGGTTGGTGTCTTATAAGAGACATGAAAACCACGGTCTCTGGACATGGTTGGTGTCTTATAAGAGACATGAAAACCACGGTCTCTGGACATGGTTGGTGTCTTATAAAAGACATGAAAACCACGGTCTCTGGACATGGTTGGTGTCTTATAAAAGACATGAAAACCACGGTCTCTGGACATGGTTGGTGTCTTATAAGAGACATGAAAACCACGGTCTCTGGACATGGTTGGTATCTTATAAGAGACATGAAAACCACGGTCTCTGGACATGGTTGGTGTCTTATAAGAGACATGAAAACCACGGTATCTGGACATGGTTGGTGTCTTATAAAAGACATGAAAACCACGGTCTCTAGACATGGTTGGTGTCTTATAAGAGACATGAAAACCACGGTCTCTGGACATGGTTGGTGTCTTATAAGAGACATGAAAACCACGGTCTTAGGACATGGTTGGTGTCTAATAAGAGACATGAAAACCACGGTCTCTGGACATGGTTGGTGTCTTATAAAAGACATGAAAACCACGGTCTCTGGACATGGTTGGTGTCTTATAAAAGACATGAAAACCACGGTCTCTGGACATGGTTGGGGTCTTATAAGAGACATGAAAACCACGGTCTCTGGACATGGTTGGTGTCTTATAAAAGACATGAAAACCACGGTCTCTGGACATGGTTGGTGTCTTATAAAAGACATGAAAACCACGGTCTCTGGACATGATTGGTGTCTTATAAGAGACATGAAAACCACGGTCTCTGGACATGGTTGGTGTCTGATAAAAGACATGAAAACCACGGTCTCTGGACATGGTTGGTGTCTTATAAGAGACATGAAAACCACGGTCTCTTGGACATGGTTGGTGACTTATAAAAGACATGAAAACCACGGTCTCTGGACATGGTTGGTGTCTTATAAGAGACATGAAAACCACGGTCTCTTGGACATGGTTGGCTTCTTATAAAAGACCTGAAAACCACGGTCTCTGGACATGGTTGGTGTCTTATAAGAGACATGAAAACCACGGTCTCTGGACATGGTTGGTGTCTTATAAGAGACATGAAAACCACGGTCTCTTGGATATGGTTGGTGTCTTATAAAAGACATGAAAACCACGGTCTCTGGACATGGTTGGTGTCTTATAAGAGACATGAAAACCACGGTCTCTGGGCATGGTTGGTGTCTTATAAAAGACATGAAAACCACGGTCTCTTGGACTTGGTTGGTGTCTTATAAGAGACATGAAAACCACGGTCTCTGGACATGGTTGGTGTCTTATAAAAGACATGAAAACCACGGTCTCTGGACATGGTTGGTGTCTTATAAAAGACATGAAAACCACGGTCTCTGGACATGGTTGGTGTCTTATAAAAGACATGAAAACCACGGTCTCTTGGACATGGTTGGTGTCTTATAAGAGACATGAAAACCACGGTCTCTGGACATGGTTGGTGTCTTATAAGAGACATGAAAACCACGGTCTCTGGACATGGTTGGTGTCTTATAAGAGACATGAAAACCACGGTCTCTGGACATGGTTGGTGTCTTATAAAAGACATGAAAACGACGGTCTCTGGACATGGTTGGTGTCTTATAAAAGACATGAAAACCACGGTCTCTGGACATGGTTGGTGTCTTATAAAAGACATGAAAACCACGGTCTCTGGACATGGTTGGTGTCTTATAAGAGACATGAAAACCACGGTCTCTTGGATATGGTTGGTGTCTTATAAGAGACATGAAAACCACGGTCTCTGGTCATGGTTGGTGTCTTATAAAAGACATGAAAACCACGGTCTCTGGACTTGATTGGTGTCTTATAAGAGACATGAAAACCACGGTCTCTGGACATGGTTGGTGTCTTATAAAAGACATGAAAACCACGGTCTCTGGACATGGTTGGTGTCTTATAAAAGACATGAAAACCACGGTCTCTTGGACATGGTTGGTGTCTTATAAGAGACATGAAAACCATGGTCTCTGGACATGGTTGGTGTCTTATAAAAGACATGAAAACCACGGTCTCTTGGACATGGTTGGTGTCTTATAAGAGACATGAAAACCAAGGTCTCTGGACATGGTTGGTGTCTTATAAGAGACATGAAAACCACGGTCTCTGGACATGGTTGGTGTCTTATAAGAGACATGAAAACCACGGTCTCTGGACATGGTTGGTGTCTTATAAGAGACATGAAAACCACGGTCTCTGGACATGGTTGGTGTCTTATAAGAGATATGAAAACCACGGTCTCTGGACATGGTTGGTGTCTGATAAAAGACATGAAAACCACGGTCTCTGGACATGGTTGGTGTGTTATAAGAGACATGAAAACCACGGTCTCTTGGACATGGTTGGTGACTTATTAAAGACATGAAAACCACGGTCTCTGGACATGGTTGGTGTCTTATAAGAGACATGAAAACCACGGTCTCTTGGACATGGTTGGCTTCTTATAAAAGACCTGAAAACCACGGTCTCTGGACATGGTTGGTGTCTTATAAGAGACATGAAAACCACGGTCTCTGGACATGGTTGGTGTCTTATAAGAGACATGAAAACCACGGTCTCTTGGATATAGTTGGTGTCTTATAAAAGACATGAAAACCACGGTCTCTGGACATGGTTGGTGTCTTATAAGAGACATGAAAACCACGGTCTCTGGGCATGGTTGGTGTCTTATAAAAGACATGAAAACCACGGTCTCTTGGACATGGTTGGTGTCTTATAAGAGACATGAAAACCACGGTCTCTGGACATGGTTGGTGTCTTATAAGAGACATGAAAACCACGGTCTCTGGACATGGTTGGTGTCTTATAAAAGACATGAAAACCACGGTCTCTGGACATGGTTGGTGTCTTATAAAAGACATGAAAACCACGGTCTCTTGGACATGGTTGGTGTCTTATAAGAGACATGAAAACCACGGTCTCTGGACATGGTTGGTGTCTTATAAGAGACATGAAAACCACGGTCTCTGGACATGGTTGGTGTCTTATAAGAGACATGAAAACCACGGTCTCTGGACATGGTTGGTGTCTTATAAAAGACATGAAAACCACGGTCTCTGGACATGGTTGGTGTCTTATAAAAGACATGAAAACCACGGTCTCTGGACATGGTTGGTGTCTTATAAAAGACATGAAAACCACGGTCTCTGGACATGGTTGGTGTCTTATAAGAGACATGAAAACCACGGTCTCTTGGACATGGTTGGTGTCTTATAAGAGACATGAAAACCACGGTCTCTGGTCATGGTTGGTGTCTTATAAAAGACATGAAAACCACGGTCTCTGGACTTGATTGGTGTCTTATAAGAGATATGAAAACCACGGTCTCTGGACATGGTTGGTGTCTTATAAAAGACATGAAAACCACGGTCTCTGGACATGGTTGGTGTCTTATAAAAGACATGAAAACCACGGTCTCTTGGACATGGTTGGTGTCTTATAAGAGACATGAAAACCATGGTCTCTGGACATGGTTGGTGTCTTATAAAAGACATGAAAACCACGGTCTCTGGACATGGTTGGTGTCTTATAAGAGACATGAAAACCACGGTCTCTGGACATGGTTGGTGTCTTATAAGAGACATGAAAACCACGGTCTCTGGACATGGTTGGTGTCTTATAAGAGACATGAAAACCACGGTCTCTGGACATGGTTGGTGTCTTATAAGAGACATGAAAACCACGGTCTCTGGACATGGTTGGTGTCTTATAAGAGACATGAAAACCACGGTCTCTGGACACGGTTGGTGACTTATAAAAGACATGAAAACCACGGTCTCTTGGACATGGTTGGTGTCTTATAAGAGACATGAAAACCATGGTCTCTGGACATGGTTGGTGTCTTATAAAAGACATGAAAACCACGGTCTCTTGGACATGGTTGGTGTCTTATAAGAGACATGAAAACCACGGTCTCTGGACATGGTTGGTGTCTTATAAGAGACATGAAAACCACGGTCTCTGGACATGGTTGGTGTCTTATAAGAGACATGAAAACCACGGTCTCTGGACATGGTTGGTGTCTTATAAGAGACATGAAAACCACGGTCTCTGGACATGGTTGGTGTCTTATAAGAGACATGAAAACCACGGTCTCTGGACATGGTTGGTGTCTGATAAAAGACATGAAAACCACGGTCTCTGGACATGGTTGGTGTCTTATAAGAGACATGAAAACCACGGTCTCTTGGACATGGTTGGTGACTTATAAAAGACATGAAAACCACGGTCTCTGGACATGGTTGGTGTCTTATAAGAGACATGAAAACCACGGTCTCTTGGACATGGTTGGCTTCTTATAAAAGACCTGAAAACCACGGTCTCTGGACATGGTTGGTGTCTTATAAGAGACATGAAAACCACGGTCTCTGGACATGGTTGGTGTCTTATAAGAGACATGAAAACCATGGTCTCTTGGATATAGTTGGTGTCTTATAAAAGACATGAAAACCACGGTCTCTGGACATGGTTGGTGTCTTATAAGAGACATGAAAACCACGGTCTCTGGGCATGGTTGGTGTCTTATAAAAGACATGAAAACCACGGTCTCTTGGACATGGTTGGTGTCTTATAAGAGACATGAAAACCACGGTCTCTGGACATGGTTGGTGTCTTATAAGAGACATGAAAACCACGGTCTCTGGACATGGTTGGTGTCTTATAAAAGACATGAAAACCACGGTCTCTTGGACATGGTTGGTGTCTTATAAGAGACATGAAAACCACGGTCTCTGGACATGGTTGGTGTCTTATAAGAGACATGAAAACCACGGTCTCTGGACATGGTTGGTGTCTTATAAGAGACATGAAAACCACGGTCTCTGGACATGGTTGGTGTCTTATAAAAGACATGAAAACCACGGTCTCTGGACATGGTTGGTGTCTTATAAAAGACATGAAAACCACGGTCTCTGGACATGGTTGGTGTCTTATAAAAGACATGAAAACCACGGTCTCTGGACATGGTTGGTGTCTTATAAGAGACATGAAAACCACGGTCTCTTGGACATGGTTGGTGTCTTATAAGAGACATGAAAACCACGGTCTCTGGTCATGGTTGGTGTCTTATAAAAGACATGAAAACCACGGTCTCTGGACTTGATTGGTGTCTTATAAGAGATATGAAAACCACGGTCTCTGGACATGGTTGGTGTCTTATAAAAGACATGAAAACCACGGTCTCTGGACATGGTTGGTGTCTTATAAAAGACATGAAAACCACGGTCTCTTGGACATGGTTGGTGTCTTATAAGAGACATGAAAACCATGGTCTCTGGACATGGTTGGTGTCTTATAAAAGACATGAAAACCACGTCTCTTGGACATGGTTGGTGTCTTATAAGAGACATGAAAACCACGGTCTCTGGACATGGTTGGTGTCTTATAAGAGACATGAAAACCACGGTCTCTGGACATGGTTGGTGTCTTATAAGAGACATGAAAACCACGGTCTCTGGACATGGTTGGTGTCTTATAAGAGACATGAAAACCACGGTCTCTGGACACGGTTGGTGACTTATAAAAGACATGAAAACCACGGTCTCTTGGACATGGTTGGTGTCTTATAAGAGACATGAAAACCATGGTCTCTGGACATGGTTGGTGTCTTATAAAAGACATGAAAACCACGGTCTCTTGGACATGGTTGGTGTCTTATAAGAGACATGAAAACCACGGTCTCTGGACATGGTTGGTGTCTTATAAGAGACATGAAAACCACGGTCTCTGGACATGGTTGGTGTCGTATAAGAGACATGAAAACCACGGTCTCTGGACATGGTTGGTGTCTTATAAGAGACATGAAAACCACGGTCTCTGGACATGGTTGGTGTCTTATAAGAGACATGAAAACCACGGTCTCTGGACACGGTTGGTGTCTTATAAAAGACATGAAAACCACGGTCTCTTGGATATGGTTGGTGTCTTATAAAAGACATGAAAACCACGATCTCTGGACATGGTTGGTGTCTTATAAGAGACATGAAAACCACGGTCTCTGGACATGGTTGGTGTCTTATAAGAGACATGAAAACCACGGTCTCTGGGCATGGTTGGTGTCTTATAAAAGACATGAAAACCACGGTCTCTTGGACATGGTTGGTGTCTTATAAGAGACATGAAAACCACGGTCTCTGGACATGGTTGGTGTCTTATAAGAGACATGAAAACCACGGTCTCTGGACATGGTTGGTGTCTTATTAAAGACATGAAAACCACGGTCTCTGGACATGGTTGGTGTCTTATAAAAGACATGAAAACCACGGTCTCTGGACATGGTTGGTGTCTTATAAGAGACATGAAAACCACGGTCTCTGGACATGGTTGGTATCTTATAAGAGACATGAAAACCACGGTCTCTGGACATGGTTGGTGTCTTATAAGAGACATGAAAACCACGGTCTCTGGACATGGTTGGTGTCTTATAAAAGACATGAAAACCACGGTCTCTAGACATGGTTGGTGTCTTATAAGAGACATGAAACCCACGGTCTCTGGACATGGTTGGTGTCTTATAAGAGACATGAAAACCACGGTCTCTGGACATGGTTGGTGTCTAATAAGAGACATGAAAACCATGGTCTCTGGACATGGTTGGTGTCTTATAAGAGACATGAAAACCATGGTCTCTGGACATGGTTGGTGTCTTATAAAAGACATGAAAACCACGGTCTCTTGGACATGGTTGGTGTCTTATAAGAGACATGAAAACCACGGTCTCTGGACATGGTTGGTGTCTTATAAGAGACATGAAAACCACGGTCTCTGGACATGGTTGGTGTCTTATAAGAGACATGAAAACCACGGTCTCTGGACATGGTTGGTGTCTTATAAGAGACATGAAAACCACGGTCTCTGGACATGGTTGGTGTCTTATAAGAGACATGAAAACCACGGTCTCTGGACATGGTTGGTGTCTGATAAAAGACATGAAAACCACGGTCTCTGGACATGGTTGGTGTCTTATAAGAGACATGAAAACCACGGTCTCTTGGACATGGTTGGTGACTTATAAAAGACATGAAAACCACGGTCTCTGGACATGGTTGGTGTCTTATAAGAGACATGAAAACCACGGTCTCTTGGACATGGTTGGCTTCTTATAAAAGACCTGAAAACCACGGTCTCTGGACATGGTTGGTGTCTTATAAGAGACATGAAAACCACGGTCTCTGGACATGGTTGGTGTCTTATAAGAGACATGAAAACCACGGTCTCTTGGATATAGTTGGTGTCTTATAAAAGACATGAAAACCACGGTCTCTGGACATGGTTGGTGTCTTATAAGAGACATGAAAACCACGGTCTCTGGGCATGGTTGGTGTCTTATAAAAGACATGAAAACCACGGTCTCTTGGACATGGTTGGTGTCTTATAAGAGACATGAAAACCACGGTCTCTGGACATGGTTGGTGTCTTATAAGAGACATGAAAACCACGGTCTCTGGACATGGTTGGTGTCTTATAAAAGACATGAAAACCACGGTCTCTGGACATGGTTGGTGTCTTATAAAAGACATGAAAACCACGGTCTCTTGGACATGGTTGGTGTCTTATAAGAGACATGAAAACCACGGTCTCTGGACATGGTTGGTGTCTTATAAGAGACATGAAAACCACGGTCTCTGGACATGGTTGGTGTCTTATAAGAGACATGAAAACCACGGTCTCTGGACATGGTTGGTGTCTTATAAAAGACATGAAAACCACGGTCTCTGGACATGGTTGGTGTCTTATAAAAGACATGAAAACCACGGTCTCTGGACATGGTTGGGTGTCTTATAAAAGACATGAAAACCACGGTCTCTGGACATGGTTGGTGTCTTATAAGAGACATGAAAACCACGGTCTCTTGGACATGGTTGGTGTCTTATAAGAGACATGAAAACCACGGTCTCTGGTCATGGTTGGTGTCTTATAAAAGACATGAAAACCACGGTCTCTGGACTTGATTGGTGTCTTATAAGAGACATGAAAACCACGGTCTCTGGACATGGGTTGGTGTCTTATAAAAGACATGAAAACCACGGTCTCTTGGACATGGTTGGTGTCTTATAAGAGACATGAAAACCATGGTCTCTGGACATGGTTGGTGTCTTATAAAAGACATGAAAACCACGTCTCTTGGACATGGTTGGTGTCTTATAAGAGACATGAAAACCACGGTCTCTGGACATGGTTGGTGTCTTATAAGAGACATGAAAACCACGGTCTCTGGACATGGTTGGTGTCTTATAAGAGACATGAAAACCACGGTCTCTGGACATGGTTGGTGTCTTATAAGAGACATGAAAAGCACGGTCTCTGGACACGGTTGGTGACTTATAAAAGACATGAAAACCACGGTCTCTTGGACATGGTTGGTGTCTTATAAGAGACATGAAAACCATGGTCTCTGGACATGGTTGGTGTCTTATAAAAGACATGAAAACCACGGTCTCTTGGACATGGTTGGTGTCTTATAAGAGACATGAACACCACGGTCTCTGGACATGGTTGGTGTCTTATAAGAGACATGAAAACCACGGTCTCTGGACATGGTTGGTGTCTTATAAGAGACATGAAAATCACGGTCTCTGGACATGGTTGGTGTCTTATAAGAGACATGAAAACCACGGTCTCTGGACATGGTTGGTGTCTTATAAGAGACATGAAAAACCACGGTCTTTGGACACGGTTGGTGTCTTATAAAAGACATGAAAACCACGGTCTCTTGGATATGGTTGGTGTCTTATAAAAGACATGAAAACCACGATCTCTGGACATGGTTGGTGTCTTATAAGAGACATGAAAACCACGGTCTCTGGACATGGTTGGTGTCTTATAAGAGACATGAAAACCACGGTCTCTGGGCATGGTTGGTGTCCTTATAAAAGACATGAAAACCACGGTCTCTTGGACATGGTTGGTGTCTTATAAGAGACATGAAAACCACGGTCTCTGGACATGGTTGGTGTCTTATAAGAGACATGAAAACCACGGTCTCTGGACATGGTTGGTGTCTTATAAAAGACATGAAAACCACGGTCTCTGGACATGGTTGGTGTCTTATAAAAGACATGAAAACCACGGTCTCTGGACATGGTTGGTGTCTTATAAGAGACATGAAAACCACGGTCTCTGGACATGGTTGGTATCTTATAAGAGACATGAAAACCACGGTCTCTGGACATGGTTGGTGTCTTATAAGAGACATGAAAACCACGGTCTCTGGACATGGTTGGTGTCTTATAAAAGACATGAAAACCACGGTCTCTAGACATGGTTGGTGTCTTATAAGAGACATGAAAACCACGGTCTCTGGACATGGTTGGTGTCTTATAAGAGACATGAAAACCACGGTCTTAGGACATGGTTGGTGTCTAATAAGAGACATGAAAACCACGGTCTCTGGACATGGTTGGTGTCTAATAAAAGACATGAAAACCACGGTCTCTGGACATGGTTGGTGTCTTATAAAAGACATGAAAACCACGCTCTCTGGACATGGTTGGGGTCTTATAAGAGACATGAAAACCACGGTCTCTGGACATGGTTGGTGTCTTATAGAAGACATGAAAACCACGGTCTCTGGACATGGTTGGTGTCTTATAAAAGACATGAAAACCACGGTCTCTGGACATGATTGGTGTCTTATAAGAGACATGAAAACCACGGTCTCTGGACATGGTTGGTGTCTGATAAAAGACATGAAAACCACGGTCTCTGGACATGATTGGTGTCTTATAAGAGACATGAAAACCACGGTCTCTGGACATGGTTGGTGTCTGATAAAAGACATGAAAACCACGGTCTCTGGACATGGTTGGTGTCTTATAAGAGACATGAAAACCACGGTCTCTTGGACATGGTTGGTGACTTATAAAAGACATGAAAACCACGGTCTCTGGACATGGTTGGTGTCTTATAAGAGACATGAAAACCACGGTCTCTTGGACATGGTTGGCTTCTTATAAAAGACCTGAAAACCACGGTCTCTGGACATGGTTGGTGTCTTATAAGAGACATGAAAACCACGGTCTCTGGACATGGTTGGTGTCTTATAAGAGACATGAAAACCACGGTCTCTTGGATATGGTTGGTGTCTTATAAAAGACATGAAAACCACGGTCTCTGGACATGGTTGGTGTCTTATAAGAGACATGAAAACCACGGTCTCTGGGCATGGTTGGTGTCTTATAAAAGACATGAAAACCACGGTCTCTTGGACTTGGTTGGTGTCTTATAAGAGACATGAAAACCACGGTCTCTGGACATGGTTGGTGTCTTATAAGAGACATGAAAACCACGGTCTCTGGACATGGTTGGTGTCTTATAAAAGACATGAAAACCACGGTCTCTGGACATGGTTGGTGTCTTATAAAAGACATGAAAACCACGGTCTCTTGGACATGGTTGGTGTCTTATAAGAGACATGAAAACCACGGTCTCTGGACATGGTTGGTGTCTTATAAGAGACATGAAAACCACGGTCTCTGGACATGGTTGGTGTCTTATAAGAGACATGAAAACCACGGTCTCTGGACATGGTTGGTGTCTTATAAAAGACATGAAAACCACGGTCTCTGGACATGGTTGGTGTCTTATAAAAGACATGAAAACCACGGTCTCTGGACATGGTTGGTGTCTTATAAAAGACATGAAAACCACGGTCTCTGGACATGGTTGGTGTCTTATAAGAGACATGAAAACCACGGTCTCTTGGATATGGTTGGTGTCTTATAAGAGACATGAAAACCACGGTCTCTGGTCATGGTTGGTGTCTTATAAAAGACATGAAAACCACGGTCTCTGGACTTGATTGATGTCTTATAAGAGACATGAAAACCACGGTCTCTTGGACATGGTTGGTGTCTTATAAGAGACATGAAAACCACGGTCTCTGGACATGGTTGGTGTCTTATAAGAGACATGAAAACCACGGTCTCTGGACATGGTTGGTGTCTTATTAAGAGACATGAAAACCACGGTCTCTGGATATGGTTGGTGTCTTATAAGAGACATGAAAACCACGGTCTCTGGACATGGTTGGTGTCTTATAAAAGACATGAAAACCACGGTCTCTGGACATGGTTGGTGTCTTATAAAAGACATGAAAACCACGGTCTCTGGACATTGTTGGTGTCTTATAAAAGACATGAAAACCACGGTCTCTGGACATGGTTGGTGTCTTATAAGAGACATGAAAACCACGGTCTCTTGGACATGGTTGGTGTCTTATAAAAGACATGAAAACCACGGTCTCTGGACATGGTTGGTGTCTTATAAGAGACATGAAAACCACGGTCTCTTGGACATGGTTGGCTTCTTATAAAAGACCTGAAAACCACGGTCTCTGGACATGGTTGGTGTCTTATAAGAGACATGAAAACCACGGTCTCTGGACATGGTTGGTGTCTTATAAGAGACATGAAAACCACGGTCTCTGGACATGGTTGTTGTCTTATAAGAGACATGAAAACCACGGTCTCTTGGATATGGTTGGTGTCTTATAAAAGACATGAAAACCACGATCTCTGGACATGGTTGGTGTCTTATAAGAGACATGAAAACCACGGTCTCTGGACATGGTTGGTGTCTTATAAGAGACATGAAAACCACGGTCTCTGGACATGGTTGGTGTCTTATAAGAGACATGAAAACCACGGTCTCTGGACATGGTTGGTGTCTTATAAGAGACATGAAAACCACGGTCTCTTGGATATGGTTGGTGTCTTATAAAAGACATGAAAACCACGATCTCTGGACATGGTTGGTGTCTTATAAGAGACATGAAAACCACGGTCTCTGGACATGGTTGGTGTCTTATAAGAGACATGAAAACCACGGTCTCTGGGCATGGTTGGTGTCTTATAAAAGACATGAAAACCACGGTCTCTTGGACATGGTTGGTGTCTTATAAGAGACATGAAAACCACGGTCTCTGGACATGGTTGGTGTCTTATAAGAGACATGAAAACCACGGTCTCTGGACATGGTTGGTGTCTTATAAGAGACATGAAAACCACGGTCTCTTGGATATGGTTGGTGTCTTATAAAAGACATGAAAACCACGATCTCTGGACATGGTTGGTGTCTTATAAGAGACATGAAAACCACGGTCTCTGGACATGGTTGGTGTCTTATAAGAGACATGAAAACCACGGTCTCTGGACATGGTTGGTGTCTTATAAGAGACATGAAAACCACGGTCTCTGGACATGGTTGGTGTCTTATAAGAGACATGAAAACCACGGTCTCTTGGATATGGTTGGTGACTTATAAAAGACATGAAAACCACGATCTCTGGACATGGTTGGTGTCTTATAAGAGACATGAAAACCACGGTCTCTGGACATGGTTGGTGTCTTATAAGAGACATGAAAACCACGGTCTCTGGGCATGGTTGGTGTCTTATAAAAGACATGAAAACCACGGTCTCTTGGACATGGTTGGTGTCTTATAAGAGACATGAAAACCACGGTCTCTGGACATGGTTGGTGTCTTATAAGAGACATGAAAACCACGGTCTCTGGACATGGTTGGTGTCTTATAAAAGACATGAAAACCACGGTCTCTGGACATGGTTGGTGTCTTATTAAAGACATGAAAACCACGGTCTCTTGGACATGGTTGGTGTTTTATAAGAGACATGAAAACCACGGTCTCTGGACATGGTTGGTGTCTTATAAGAGACATGAAAACCACGGTCTCTGGACATGGTTGGTGTCTTATAAGAGACATGAAAACCACGGTCTCTGGACATGGTTGGTGTCTTATAAAAGACATGAAATCCACGGTCTCTGGACATGGTTGGTGTCTTATAAAAGACATGAAAACCACGGTCTCTGGACATGGTTGGTGTCTTATAAGAGACATGAAAACCACGGTCTCTGGACATGGTTGGTGTCTTATAAGAGACATGAAAACCACGGTCTCTTGGACATGGTTGGTGTCTTATAAGAGACATGAAAACCACGGTCTCTGGTCATGGTTGGTGTCTTATAAAAGACATGAAAACCACGGTCTCTGGACTTGATTGGTGTCTTATAAGAGACATGAAAACCACGGTCTCTGGACATGGTTGGTGTCTTATAAGAGACATGAAAACCACGGTCTCTGGACATGGTTGGTGTCTTATAAGAGACATGAAAACCACGGTCTCTGGACACGGTTGGTGTCTTATAAAAGACATGAAAACCACGGTGTCTTGGATATGGTTGGTGTCTTATAAAAGACATGAAAACCACGATCTCTGGACATGGTTGGTGTCTTATAAGAGACATGAAAACCACGGTCTCTGGACATGGTTGGTGTCTTATAAGAGACATGAAAACCACGGTCTCTGGGCATGGTTGGTGTTTTATAAAAGACATGAAAACCATGGTCTCTTGGACATGGTTGGTGTCTTATAAGAGACATGAAAACCACGGTCTCTGGACATGGTTGGTGTCTTATAAGAGACATGAAAACCACGGTCTCTGGACATGGTTGGTGTCTTATAAAAGACATGAAAACCACGGTCTCTGGACATGGTTGGTGTCTTATAAAAGACATGAAAACCACGTCTCTGGACATGGTTGGTGTCTTATAAGAGACATGAAAACCACGGTCTCTGGACATGGTTGGTATCTTATAAGAGACATGAAAACCACGGTCTCTGGACATGGTTGGTGTCTTATAAGAGACATGAAAACCACGGTCTCTGGACATGGTTGGTGTCTTATAAAAGACATGAAAACCACGGTCTCTAGACATGGTTGGTGTCTTATAAGAGACATGAAAACCACGGTCTCTGGACATGGTTGGTGTCTTATAAGAGACATGAAAACCACGGTCTTAGGACATGGTTGGTGTCTAATAAGAGACATGAAAACCACGGTCTCTGGACATGGTTGGTGTCTTATAAAAGACATGAAAACCACGGTCTCTGGACATGGTTGGTGTCTTATAAAAGACATGAAAACCACGGTCTCTGGACATGGTTGGGGTCTTATAAGAGACATGAAAACCACGGTCTCTGGACATGGTTGGTGTCTTATAAAAGACATGAAAACCACGGTCTCTGGACATGGTTGGTGTCTTATAAAAGACATGAAAACCACGGTCTCTGGACATGATTGGTGTCTTATAAGAGACATGAAAACCACGGTCTCTGGACATGGTTGGTGTCTGATAAAAGACATGAAAACCACGGTCTCTGGACATGGTTGGTGTCTTATAAGAGACATGAAAACCACGGTCTCTTGGACATGGTTGGTGACTTATAAAAGACATGAAAACCACGGTCTCTGGACATGGTTGGTGTCTTATAAGAGACATGAAAACCACGGTCTCTTGGACATGGTTGGCTTCTTATAAAAACCTGAAAACCACGGTCTCTGGACATGGTTGGTGTCTTATAAGAGACATGAAAACCACGGTCTCTGGACATGGTTGGTGTCTTATAAGAGACATGAAAACCACGGTCTCTAGGATATGGTTGGTGTCTTATAAAAGACATGAAAACCACGGTCTCTGGACATGGTTGGTGTCTTATAAGAGACATGAAAACCACGGTCTCTGGGCATGGTTGGTGTCTTATAAAATACATGAAAACCACGGTCTCTTGGACATGGTTGGTGTCTTATAAGAGACATGAAAACCACGGTCTCTGGACATGGTTGGTGTCTTATAAGAGACATGAAAACCACGGTCTCTGGACATGGTTGGTGTCTTATAAAAGAAATGAAAACCACGGTCTCTGGACATGGTTGGTGTCTTATAAAAGACATGAAAACCACGGTCTCTTGGACATGGTTGGTGTCTTATAAGAGACATGAAAACCACGGTCTCTGGACATGGTTGGTGTCTTATAAGAGACATGAAAACCACGGTCTCTGGACATGGTTGGTGTCTTATAAGAGACATGAAAACCACGGTCTCTGGACATGGTTGGTGTCTTATAAAAGACATGAAAACCACGGTCTCTGGACATGGTTGGTGTCTTATAAAAGACATGAAAACCACGGTCTCTGGACATGGTTGGTGTCTTATAAAAGACATGAAAACCACGGTCTCTGGACATGGTTGGTGTCTTATAAGAGACATGAAAACCACGGTCTCTTGGACATGGTTGGTGTCTTATAAGAGACATGAAAACCACGGTCTCTGGTCATGGTTGGTGTCTTATAAAAGACATGAAAACCACGGTCTCTGGACTTGATTGGTGTCTTATAAGAGACATGAAAACCACGGTCTCTGGACATGGTTGGTGTCTTATAAAAGACATGAAAACCACGGTCTCTGGACATGGTTGGTGTATTATAAAAGACATGAAAACCACGGTCTCTTGGACATGGTTGGTGTCTTATAAGAGACATGAAAACCATGGTCTCTGGACATGGTTGGTGTCTTATAAAAGACATGAAAACCACGGTCTCTTGGACATGGTTGGTGTCTTATAAGAGACATGAAAACCACGGTCTCTGGACATGGTTGGTGTCTTATAAGAGACATGAAAACCACTGTCTCTGGACATGGTTGGTGTCTTATAAGAGACATGAAAACCACGGTCTCTGGACATGGTTGGTGTCTTATAAGAGACATGAAAACGACGGTCTCTGGACATGGTTGGTGTCTTATAAGAGACATGAAAACCACGGTCTCTGGACACGGTTGGTGACTTATAAAAGACATGAAAACCACGGTCTCTGGACATGGTTGGTGTCTCATGAAAGACATGAAAACCACGGTCTCTGGACATGGTTGGTGTCTTATAAGAGACATAAAAACCACGGTCTCTGGACATGGTTGGTGTCTTATAAGAGACATGAAAACCACGGTCTCTGGACATGGTTGGTGTCTTATAAGAAACATGAAAACCACGGTCTCTGGACATGGTTGGTGCCTTATAAAAGACATGAAAACCACGGTCTCTGGACATGGTTGGTGTCTTATAAAAGACATGAACACCACCGTCTCTGGACATGGTTGGTGTCTTATAAGAGACATGAAAACCACGGTCTCTGGACATGGTTGGTATCTTATAAGAGACATGAAAACCACGGTCTCTGGACATGGTTGGTGTCTTATAAGAGACATGAAAACCACGGTCTCTGGACATGGTTGGTGTCTTATAAAAGACATGAAAATCACGGTCTCTGGATATGGTTGGTGTCTTATAAGAGACATGAAAACCACGGTCTCTGGACATGGTTGGTGTCTTATAAGAGACATGAAAACCACGGTCTTAGGACATGGTTGGTGTCTTATAAGAGACATGAAAACCACGGTCTCTTGGACATGGTTGGTGTCTTATAAAAGACATGAAAACCACGGTCTCTGGACATGGTTGGTGTCTTATAAGAGACATGAAAACCACGGTCTCTTGTACATGGTTGGTGTCTTATAAGAGACATGAAAACCACGGTCTCTGGACATGGTTGGTGTCTTATAAAAGACATGAAAACCACGGTCTCTGGACTTGGTTGGTGTCTTATAAGAGAAATGAAAACCACGGTCTCTGGACATGGTTGGTGTCTTATAAATGACATGAAAACCACGGTCTCTGGACATGGTTGGTGTCTTATAAAAGACATGAAAACCACGGTCTCTTGGACATGGTTGGTGTCTTATAAGAGACATGAAAACCATGGTCTCTGGACATGGTTGGTGTCTTATAAAAGACATGAAAACCACGGTCTCTTGGACATGGTTGGTGTCTTATAAGGGATATGAAAACCACGGTCTCTGGACATGGTTGGTGTCTTATAAAAGACATGAAAACCACGGTCTCTGGACATGGTTGGTGTCTCATGAAAGACATGAAAACCACGGTCTCTTGACATGGTTGGTGTCTTATAAAAGACATGAAAACCACGGTCTCTGGACATGGTTGGTATCTTATAAGAGACATGAAAACCACGGTCTTAGGACATGGTTGGTGTCTTATAAGAGACATGAAAACCACGGTCTCTGGACATGGTTGGTGTCTTATAAAAGACATGAAAACCACGGTCTCTGGACATGGTTGGTGTCTTATAAAAGACATGAAAACCACGGTCTCTGGACATGGTTGGTGTCTTATAAAAGACATGAAAACCACGGTCTCTTGGACATGGTTGGTGTCTTATAAGAGACATGAAAACCATGGTCTCTGGACATGGTTGGTGTCTTATAAAAGACATGAAAACCACGGTCTCTTGGACATGGTTGGTGTCTTATAAGAGACATGAAAACCACGGTCTCTGGACATGGTTGGTGTCTTATAAGAGACATGAAAACCACTGTCTCTGGACATGGTTGGTGTCTTATAAGAGACATGAAAACCACGGTCTCTGGACATGGTTGGTGTCTTATAAGAGACATGAAAACGACGGTCTCTGGACATGGTTGGTGTCTTATAAGAGACATGAAAACCACGGTCTCTGGACACGGTTGGTGACTTATAAAAGACATGAAAACCACGGTCTCTGGACATGGTTGGTGTCTCATGAAAGATATGAAAACCACGGTCTCTGGACATGGTTGGTGTCTTATAAAAGACATGAAAACCACGGTCTCTTGGACATGGTTGGTGTCTTATAAGGGATATGAAAACCACGGTCTCTGGACATGGTTGGTGTCTTATAAAAGACATGAAAACCACGGTCTCTGGACATGGTTGGTGTCTCATGAAAGACATGAAAACCACGGTCTCTTGACATGGTTGGTGTCTTATAAAAGACATGAAAACCACGGTCTCTGGACATGGTTGGTATCTTATAAGAGACATGAAAACCACGGTCTTAGGACATGGTTGGTGTCTTATAAGAGACATGAAAACCACGGTCTCTGGACATGGTTGGTGTCTTATAAAAGACATGAAAACCACGGTCTCTGGACATGGTTGGTGTCTTATAAAAGACATGAAATCCACGGTCTCTGGACATGGTTGGTGTCTTATAAAAGACATGAAAACCACGGTCTCTTGGACATGGTTGGTGTCTTATAAGAGACATGAAAACCATGGTCTCTGGACATGGTTGGTGTCTTATAAAAGACATGAAAACCACGGTCTCTTGGACATGGTTGGTGTCTTATAAGAGACATGAAAACCACGGTCTCTGGACATGGTTGGTGTCTTATAAGAGACATGAAAACCACTGTCTCTGGACATGGTTGGTGTCTTATAAGAGACATGAAAACCACGGTCTCTGGACATGGTTGGTGTCTTATAAGAGACATGAAAACGACGGTCTCTGGACATGGTTGGTGTCTTATAAGAGACATGAAAACCACGGTCTCTGGAAACGGTTGGTGACTTATAAAAGACATGAAAACCACGGTCTCTGGACATGGTTGGTGTCTCATGAAAGATATGAAAACCACGGTCTCTGGACATGGTTGGTGTCTTATAAGAGACATAAAAACCACGGTCTCTGGACATGGTTGGTGTCTTATAAGAGACATGAAAACCACGGTCTCTGGACATGGTTGGTGTCTTATAAGAAACATGAAAACCACGGTCTCTGGACATGGTTGGTGCCTTATAAAAGACATGAAAACCACGGTCTCTGGACATGGTTGGTGTCTTATAAAAGACATGAACACCACCGTCTCTGGACATGGTTGGTGTCTTATAAGAGACATGAAAACCACGGTCTCTGGACATGGTTGGTATCTTATAAGAGACATGAAAACCACGGTCTCTGGACATGGTTGGTGTCTTATAAGAGACATGAAAACCACGGTCTCTGGACATGGTTGGTGTCTTATAAAAGACATGAAAATCACGGTCTCTGGATATGGTTGGTGTCTTATAAGAGACATGAAAACCACGGTCTCTGGACATGGTTGGTGTCTTATAAGAGACATGAAAACCACGGTCTTAGGACATGGTTGGTGTCTTATAAGAGACATGAAAACCACGGTCTCTTGGACATGGTTGGTGTCTTATAAAAGACATGAAAACCACGGTCTCTGGACATGGTTGGTGTCTTATAAGAGACATGAAAACCACGGTCTCTTGTACATGGTTGGTGTCTTATAAGAGACATGAAAACCACGGTCTTTGGACATGGTTGGTGTCTAATAAAAGACATGAAAACCACGGTCTCTGGACTTGGTTGGTGTCTTATAAGAGAAATGAAAACCACGGTCTCTGGACATGGTTGGTGTCTTATAAATGACATGAAAACCACGGTCTCTGGACATGGTTGGTGTCTTATAAAAGACATGAAAACCACGGTCTCTTGGACATGGTTGGTGTCTTATAAGAGACATGAAAACCATGGTCTCTGGACATGGTTGGTGTCTTATAAAAGACATGAAAACCACGGTCTCTTGGACATGGTTGGTGTCTTATAAGGGATATGAAAACCACGGTCTCTGGACATGGTTGGTGTCTTATAAAAGACATGAAAACCACGGTCTCTGGACATGGTTGGTGTCTCATGAAAGACATGAAAACCACGGTCTCTTGACATGGTTGGTGTCTTATAAAAGACATGAAAACCACGGTCTCTGGACATGGTTGGTATCTTATAAGAGACATGAAAACCACGGTCTCTGGACATTGTTGGTGTCTTATAAAAGACATGAAAACCACGGTCTCTGGATATGGTTGGTGTCTTATAAGAGACATGAAAACCACGGTCTCTGGACATGGTTGGTGTCTTATAAGAGACATGAAAACCACGGTCTTAGGACATGGTTGGTGTCTTATAAGAGACATGAAAACCACGGTCTCTTGGACATGGTTGGTGTCTTATAAAAGACATGAAAACCACGGTCTCTTGTACATGGTTGATGTCTTATAAGAGACATGAAAACCACGGTCTCTGGACATGGTTGGTGTCTTATAAAAGACATGAAAACCACGGTCTCTGGACTTGTTTGGTGTCTTATAAGAGACATGAAAACCACGGTCTCTGGACATGTTGGGGTCTTATAAATGACATGAAAACCACGGTCTCTGGACATGGTTGGTGTCTTATAAAAGACATGAAAACCACGGTCACTTGGACATAGTTGGTGTCTTATAAGAGACATGAAAACCATGGTCTCTGGACATGGTTGGTGTCTTATAAAAGACATGAAAACCACGGTCTCTTGGACATGGTTGGTGTCTTATAAGGGACATGAAAACCACGGTCTCTGGACATGGTTGGTGTCTTATAAGAGACATGAAAACCACGGTCTCTGGACATGGTTGGTGTCTTATAAGAGACACGAAAACCACGGTCTCTGGACATGGTTGGTGTCTTATAAGAGACATGAAAACCACGGTCTCTGGACATGGTTGGTGTCTTATAAGAGACATGAAAACCACGGTCTCTGGACATGGTTGGTGTCTTATAAAAGACATGAAAACCACGGTCTCTGGACATGGTTGGTGACTCATGAAAGACATGAAAACCACGGTCTCTGGACATGGTTGGTGTCATATAAAAGACATGAAAACCACGGTCTCTGGACATGGTTGGTGTCTTATGAAAGACATGAAAACCACGGTCTCTGGACATGGTTGGTGTCTTATAAGAGACATGAAAACCACGGTCTCTGGACATGGTTGGTGTCTTATAAGAGACATGAAAACCACGGTCTCTGGACATGGTTGGTGTCTTAAAAGAGACATGAAAACCACGGTCTCTGGACATGGTTGGTGTCTTATAAGAGACATGAAAACCACGGTCTCTTGGACATGGTTGGTGTCTTATAAGAGACATGAAAACCACGGTATCTGGACATGGTTGGGGTCTTATAAAAGACATGAAAACAACGGCCTCTGGACATGGTTGGTGTCTTATAAAAGACATGAAAACCACGGTCTCTGGACTTGGTTGGTGTCTTATAAGAGACATGAAAACCACGGTCTCTGGACATGGTTGGTGTCTTATAAAAGACATGAAAACCACGGTCTCTGGACATGGTTGGTGTCTTATAAAAGACATGAAAACCATGGTCTCTTGGACATGGTTGGTGTCTTATAAGAGACATGAAAACCATGGTCTCTGGACATGGTTGGTGTCTTATAAAAGACATGAAAACCACGGTCTCTTGGACATGGTTGGTGTCTTATAAGAGACATCAAAACCACGGTCTCTGGACATGGTTGGTGTCTAATAAGAGACATGAAAACCACGGTCTCTGGACATGGTTGGTGTCTTATAAAAGACATGAAAACCACGGTCTCTGGACATGGTTGATGTCTTATAAGAGACATGAAAACCACGGTCTCTGGACATGGTTGGTGTCTTATTAAAGACATGAAAACCACGGTCTCTGGACATGGTTGGTGTCTTATAAGAGACATGAAAACCATGGTCTCTGGACATGGTTGGTGTCTTATAAAAGACATGAAAACCACGGTCTCTTGGACATGGTTGGTGTCTTATAAGAAACATGAAAACCACGGTCTCTGGAAATGGTTGGTGTCTTATAAGAGACATGAAAACCACGGTCTCTGGACATGGTTGGTGTCTTATAAGAGACATGAAAACCACGGTCTCTGGACATGGTTGGTGTCTTATAAGAGACGTGAAAACCACGATCTCTGGACATGGTTGGTGTCTTATAAGAGACATGAAAACCACGGTCTCTGGACATGGTTGGTGTCTTATAAAAGACATGAAAACCACGGTCTCTGGACATGGTTGGTGTCTTATAAGAGACATGAAAACCACGGTCTCTGGACATGGTCGATGTCTTATAAAAGACATGAAAACCACGGTCGCTGGACATGGTTGGTGTCTTATAAGAGACATGAAAACCATGGTCTCTGGACATGGTTGGTGTCTTATATAAGACATGAAAACCACGCTCTCTGGACATGGTTGGTGTCTTATAAGAGACATGAAAACCACGGTCTCTGGACATGGTTGGTGTCTTATAAAAGACATGAAAACCACGGTCTCTGGACATGGTTGGTGTCTTATAAGAGAAATGAAAACCACGGTCTCTGGACATGGTTGGTGTCTTATAAAAGACATGAAAACCACGGTCTCTGGACATGGTTGGTGTCTTATAAGAGACATGAAAACCACGGTCTCTTGGACATGGTTGGTGTCTTATAAAAGACATGAAAACCACGTCTCTGGACATGGTTGGTGTCTTATAAGAGACATGAAAACCACGGTCTCTTGGACATGGTTGGTGTCTTATAAGAGACATGAAAACCACGGTCTCTTGGACATGGTTGGTGTCTTATAAAAGACATGAAAACCACGGTCTCTGGACATGGTTGGTGTCTTATAAAAGACATGAAAACCACGGTCTCTGGACATGGTTGGTGTCTGATAAGAGACATGAAAACCACGGTCTCTGGACATGGTTGGTGTCTTATAAAAGACATGAAAACCACGGTCTCTGGACATGGTTGGTGTCTTATAAAAGACATGAAAACCACGGTCTCTGGACATGGTTGGTGTCTTATAAGAGACATGAAAACCACGGTCTCTGGACATGGTTGGTGTCTTATAAAAGACATGAAAACCACGGTCTCTGGACATGGTTGGTGTCTTATAAAAGACATGAAAACCACGGTCTCTGGACATGATTGGTGTCTTATAAGAGACATGAAAACCACGGTCTCTGGACATGGTTGGTGTCTGATAAAAGACATGAAAACCACGGTCTCTGGACATGGTTGGTGTCTCATGAAAGACATGAAAACCACGGTCTTTGTACATGGTTGGTGTCTTATAAAAGACATGAAAACCACGGTCTCTGGACATGGTTGGTGTCTTATAAGAGACATAAAAACCACGGTCTCTGGACATGGTTGGTGTCTTATAAGAGACATGAAAATCACGGTCTCTGGACATGGTTGGTGTCTTATAAGAAACATGAAAACCACGGTCTCTGGACATGGTTGGTGTCTTATAAAAGACATGAAAACCACGGTCTCTGGACATGGTTGGTGTCTTATAAAAGACATGAAAACCACGGTCTCTGGACATGGTTGGTGTCTTATAAGAGACATGAAAACCACGGTCTCTGGACATGGTTGGTGTCTTATAAGAGACATGAAAACCACGGTCTCTGGACATGGTTGGTGTCTTATAAAAGACATGAAAACCACGGTATCTGGACATGGTTGGTGTCTTAAAAAAGACATGAAAACCACGGTCTCTGGACATGGTTGGTGTCTTATAAAAGACATGAAAACCACGGTCTCTGGACATGGTTGGTGTCTTATAAGAGACATGAAAACCACGGTCTCTGGACATGGTTGGTATCTTATAAGAGACATGAAAACCACGGTCTCTGGACATGGTTGTTTTCTTATAAGAGATATGAAAACCACTGTCTCTGGACATGGTTGGTGTCTTATAAAAGACATGAAAACCACGGTCTCTGGACATGGTTGGTGTCTTATAAGAGACATGAAAACCACGGTCTCTGGACATGGTTGGTGTCTTATAAGAGACATGAAAACCACGGTCTCTGGACATGGTTGGTGTCTTATAAGAGACATGAAAACCACGGTCTCTGGACATGGTTTGTGTCTTATAAAAGACATGAAAACCACGGTCTCTGGACATGGTTGGTGTCTTATAAGAGACATGAAATCCACGGTCTCTTGTACATGGTTGGTGTCTTATAAGAGACATGAAAACCACGGTCTCTGGACATGGTTGGTGTCTTATAAAAGACATGAAAACCACGGTCTCTGGACATGGTTGGTGTCTTATAAAAGACATGAAAACCACGGTCTCTTGGACATGGTTGGTGTCTTATAAGAGACATGAAAACCATGGTCTCTGGACATGGTTGATGTCTTATAAAAGACATGAAAACCACGGTCTCTGGACATGGTTGGTGTCTTATAAGAGACATGAAAACCACGGTCTCTGGACATGGTTGGTGTCTTAAAAGAGACCTGAAAACCACGGACTCTGGACATGGTTGGTGTCTTATAAAAGACATGAAAACCACGGTCTCTTGGACATGGTTGGTGTCTCATGAAAGACATGAAGACCACGGTCTCTGGACATGGTTGGTGTCTTATAAAAGACATGAAAACCACGGTCTCTGGACATGGTTGGTGTCTTATAAAAGACATGAAAACCACGGTCTCTGGACATGGTTGGTGTCTTATAAGAGACATGAAAACCACGGTCTCTGGACATGGTTGGTGTCTTATAAGAGACATAAAAACCACGGTCTCTGGACATGGTTGGTGTCGTAAAAGAGACATCAAAACCACGGTCTCTGGACATGGTTGGTGTCTAATAAGAGACATGAAAACCACGGTCTCTGGACATGGTTGGTGTCTTATAAGAGACATGAAAACCACGGTCTCTGGACATGGTTGGTGTCTTATAAGAGACATGAAAACCACGGTCTCTGGACATGGTTGGGGTCTTATAAAAGACATGAAAACCACGGTCTCTGGACATGGTTGGTGTCTTATAAAAGACATGAAAACCACGGTCTCTGGACTTGGTTGGTGTCTTATAAGAGACATGAAAACCACGGTCTCTGGACATGGTTGGTGTCTTATTAAAAAAAATGAAAACCACGGTCTCTGGACATGGTTGGTGTCTTATAAAAGACATGAAAACCACGGTCTCTGGACATGGTTGGTGTCTAATAAGAGACATGAAAACCATGGTCTCTGGACATGGTGGGTGTCTTATAAAAGACATGAAAACCACGGTCTCTTGGACATGGTTGGTGTCTTATAAGAGACATGAAAACCACGGTCTCTGGACATGGTTGGTGTCTAATAAGAGACATGAAAACCACGGTCTCTGGACATGGTTGGTGTCTTATAAAAGACATGAAAACCACGGTCTCTGGACATGGTTGGTGTCTTATAAAAGACATGAAAACCACGGTCTCTGGACATGGTTGGTGTCTTATAAAAGACATGAAAACCACTGTTTCTTGGACATGGTTGGTGTCTTATAAGAGACATGAAAACCACGGTCTCTGGACATGGTTGGTGTCTTATAAGAGATATGAAAACCACGGTCTCTGGACATGGTTGGTGTCTTATAAGAGACATGAAAACCACGGTCTCTGGACATGGTTGGTGTCTTATAAGAGACATGAAAACCACGGTCTCTGGACATGGTTGGTGTCTTATAAGAGACATGAAAACCACGGTCTCTGGACATGGTTGGTGTCTTATAAAAGACATGAAAACCACGGTCTCTGGACATGGTTGGTGTCTTATAAAAGACATGAAAACCACGGTCTCTGGACATGGTTGGTGACTTATAAGAGACATGAAAACCACGGTCTCTGGATATGGTTGGTGTCTTATAAGAGACATGAAAACCACGGTCTCTGGACATGGTTGGTGTCTTAAAAGAGACATGAAAACTACGGTCTCTGGACATGGTTGGTGTCTAATAAGAGACATGAAAACCACGGTCTCTGGACATGGTTGGTGTCTTATAAGAGATATGAAAACCACGGTCTCTGGACATGGTTGATGTCTTAAAAAAGATATGAAAACCACGGTCTCTGGACATGGTTGGTGTCTTATAAAAGACATGAAAACCACGGTCTCTTGGACATGGTTGGTGTTTTATAAGAGACATGAAAACCATGGTCTCTGGACATGGTTGGTGTCTTATAAAAGACATGAAAACCACGGTCTCTTGGACATGGTTGGTGTCTTATAAGAGACATGAAAACCACGGTCTCTGGACATGGTTGGTGTCTAATAAGAGACATGAAAACCACGGTCTCTGGACATGGTTGGTGTCTTATGAAAGACATGAAAACCACGGTCTCTGGACATGGTTGGTGTCTTTTAAGAGACATGAAAACCACGGTCTCTGGACATGGTTGGTGTCCTATTAAAGACATAAAAACCACGGTCTCTGGACATGGTTGGTGTCTTATAAGAGACATGAAAACCACTGTCTCTGGACATCGTTGGTGTCTTATAAAAGACATGAAAACCACGGTCTCTTGGACATGGTTGGTGTCTTATAAGAAACATGAAAACCACGGTCTCTGGACATGGTTGGTGTCTTATAAGAGACATGAAAACCACGATCTCTGGACATGGTTGGTGTCTTATAAGAGACATGAAAACCACGGTCTCTGGACATGGTTGGTGTCTTATAAAAGACACGAAAACCACGGTCTCTGGACATGGTTGGTGTCTTATAAGAGACATGAAAACCACGGTGTCTGGACATGGTTGATGTCTTATAAAAGACATGAAAACCACGGTCTCTGGACATGGTTGGTGTCTTATAAGAGACATGAAAACCATGGTCTCTGGACATGGTTGGTGTCTTATATAAGATATGAAAACCACGGTCTCTGGACATGGTTGGTGTCTTATAAGAGACATGAAAACCACGGTCTCTGGATATGGTTGGTATCTTATAAAAGACATGAAAACCACGGTCTCTGGACATGGTTGGTGTCTTATAAGAGACATGAAAACCACGATCTCTGGACATGGTTGGTGTCTTATAAGAGACATGAAAACCACGGTCTCTGGACATGGTTGGTGTCTTATAAGAGACATGAAAACCACGGTCTCTGGACATGGTTGGTGTCTTATAAGAGACATGAAAACCACGGTCTCTGGACATGGTTGGTGTCTTATAAGAGACATGAAAACCACGGTCTCTGAACATGGTTGGTATCTTAAAAAAGACATGAAAACCACGGTCTCTGGACATGGTTGGTGTCTTATAAAAGACATGAAAACCACGGTCTCTGGACATGGTTGGTGTCTTATAAAAGACATGAAAACCACGGTCTCTGGACATGGTTGGTTTCTCATGAAAGACATGAAAACCACGGTCTCTGGACATGGTTGGTGTCTTATAAAAGACATGAAAACCACGGTCTCTGGACATGGTTGGTGTCTTATAAAAGACATGAAAACCACGGTCTCTGGACATGGTTGGTGACTTATAAGAGACATGAAAACCACGGTCTCTGGACATGGTTGGTGTCTTATAAGAGACATACAAACCACGGTCTCTGGACATGGTTGGTGTCTTAAAAGAGACATGAAAACCACGGTCTCTGGACATGGTTGGTGTCTAATAAGAGACATGAAAACCACGGTCTCTGGATATGGTTGGTGTCTTATAAGAGACATGAAAACCACGGTCTCTGGACATGGTTGGTGTCTTATAAAAGATATGAAAACCACGGTCTCTGGACATGGTTGGTGTCTTATAAAAGACATGAAAACCACGGTCTCTTGGACATGGTTGGTGTTTTATAAGAGACATGAAAACCATGGTCTCTGGACATGGTTGGTGTCTTATAAAAGACATGAAAACCACGGTCTCTTGGACATGATTGGTGTCTTATAAGAGACATGAAAACCACGGTCTCTGGACATGGTTGGTGTCTAATAAGAGACATGAAAACCACGGTCTCTGGACATGGTTGGTGTCTTATGAAAGACATGAAAACCACGGTCTCTGGACATGGTTGGTGTCTTATAAGAGACATGAAATCACGGTCTCTGGACATGGTTGGTGTCTTATTAAAGACATGAAAACCACGGTCTCTGGACATGGTTGGTGTCTTATAAGAGACATGAAAACCACGGTCTCTGAACATGGTTGGTGTCTTATAAAAGACATGAAAACCACGGTCTCTTGGACATGGTTGGTGTCTTATAAGAAACATGAAAACCACGGTCTCTGGACATGGTTGGTGTCTTATAAAAGACATGAAAACCACGGTCTCTGGACATGATTGGTGTCTTATAAAAGACATGAAAACCACGGTCTCTGGACATGGTTGGTGTCTTATAAGAGACATGAAAACCACGGTCTCTGGACATGGTTGGTGTCTTATAAGAGACATGAAAACCACGGTCTCTGGACATGGTTGGTGTCTTATAAGAGACATGAAAACCACGATCTCTGGACATGGTTGGTGTCTTATAAGAGACATGAAAACCACGGTCTCTGGACATGGTTGGTGTCTTATAAAAGACATGAAAACCACGGTCTCTGGACATGGTTGGTGTCTTATAAGAGACATGAAAACCACGGTCTCTGGACATGGTTGATGTCTTATAAAAGACATGAAAACCACGGTCTCTGGACATGGTTGGTGTCTTATAAGAGACATGAAAACCATGGTCTCTGGACATGGTTGGTGTCTTATATAAGACATGAAAACCACGGTCTCTGGACATGGTTGGTGTCTTATAAGAGACATGAAAACTACGGTCTCTGGACATGGTTGGTGTCTTATAAAAGACATGAAAACCACGGTCTCTGGACATGGTTGGTGTCTTATAAGAGAAATGAAAACCATGGTCTCTGGTCATGGTTGGTGTCTTATAAGAGACATGAAAACCACGGTCACTGGACATGGTTGGTGTCTTATAAAAGACATGAAAACCACGGTCTCTGGACATGGTTGGTGTCTTATAAAAGACATGAAAACCACGGTCTCTGGACATGGTTGGTGTCTTATATAAGATATGAAAACCACGGTCTCTGGACATGGTTGGTGTCTTATAAGAGACATGAAAACCACGGTCTCTGGACATGGTTGGTATCTTATAAAAGACATGAAAACCACGGTCTCTTGGACATGGTTGGTGTCTTATAAGAGACATGAAAACCACGGTCTCTGGACATGGTTGGTATCTTATAACAGACATGAAAACCACGGTCTCTGGACATGGTTGGTGTCTTATAAGAGACATGAAAACCACGGTCTCTGGACATGGTTGGTGTCTTATAAGAGACATGAAAACCACGGTCTCTGGACATGGTTGGTGTCTTATAAGAGACATGATAACCACGGTCTCTGGACATGGTTGGTGTCTTATAAGAGACATGAAAACCACGGTCTCTGGACATGGTTGGTGTCTTATAAGAGACATGAAAACCACGGTCTCTGAACATGGTTGGTATCTTAAAAAAGACATGAAAACCACGGTCTCTGGACATGGTTGGTGTCTTATAAAAGACATGAAAACCACGGTCTCTGGACATGGTTGGTGTCTTATAAGAGACATGAAAACCACGGTCTCTGGACATGGTTGGTGTCTTATAAGAGACATGAAAACCACGGTCTCTGGACATGGTTGGTGTCTTATAAGATACATGAAAACCACGGTCTCTGGACATGGTTGGTGTCTTATAAAAGACATTGAAACCACGGTCTCTGGACATGTTTGGTGTCTTATAAAAGACATGAAAACCACGGTCTCTGGACATGGTTGGTGTCTTATAAAAGACATGAAAACAACGGTCTCTGGACATGGCTGGTGTCGTCTAAGAGACATGAAAACCACGGTCTCTGGACATGGTTAGTGTCTTATAAGAGACATGACAATCACGGTCTCTGGACATGGTTGGTGTCTTATAAAAGACATGAAAACCACGGTCTCTGGACATGGTTGGTGTCTTATAAAAGACATGAAAACCACGGTCTCTTGGACATGGTTGGTGTCTTATAAGAGACATGAAAACCATGGTCTCTGGACATGGTTGGTGTCTTATAAAAGACATGAAAACCACGATCTCTTGGACATGGTTGGTGTCTTATAAGAGACATGAAAACCACGGTCTCTGGATATGGTTGGTGTCTTATAAAAGACATGAAAACCACGGTCTCTGGACATGGTTGGTGTCTTATAAAAGACATGAAAACCACGGTCTCTGGACATGGATGGTGTATAAGAGACATGAAAACCACGGTCTCCGGACATGGTTGGTGTCTTATAAGAGACATGAAAACCACGGTCTCTGGACATGGTTGGTGTCTTATAAGAGACATGAAAACCACGGTCTCTGGACATGGTTGGTGTCTTATAAAAGACATGAAAACCACGGTCTCTGGACATGGTTGGTGTCTTATAAGAGACATGAAAACCACGGTCTCTGGACATGGTTGGTGTCTTATAAAAGACATGAAAACCACGGTCTCTGGACATGGTTGGTGTCTTATAAGAGACATGAAAACCACGGTCTCTAGACATGGCTGGTGTCGTATAACAGACATGAAAACCACGGTCTCTGGAGATGGTTAGTGTCTTATAAGAGACATGAAAATCACGGTCTCTGGACATGGTTGGTGTCTTATAAAAGACATGAAAACCACGGTCTCTGGACATGGTTGGTGTCTTATAAAAGACATGAAAACCACGGTCTCTTGGACATGGTTGGTGTCTTATAAGAGACATGAAAACCATGGTCTCTGGACATGGTTGGTATCTTATAAAAGACATGAAAACCACGATCTCTTGGACATGGTTGGTGTCTTATAAGAGACATGAAAACCACGGTCTCTGGATATGGTTGGTGTCTTATAAAAGACATGAAAACCACGGTCTCTGGACATGGTTGGTGTCTTATAAAAGACATGAAAACCACGGTCTCTGGACATGGTTGGTGTCTTATAAGAGACATGAAAACCACGGTGTCTGGACATGGTTGGTGTCTTATAAGAGACATGAAAACCACGGTCTCTGGACATGGTTGGTGTCTTATAAGAGACATGATAACCACGGTCTCTGGACATGGTTGGTGTCTTATAAGAAACATGAAAATCACGGTCTCTGGACATGGTTGGTGTCTTATAAAAGACATGAAAACCACGGTCTCTGGACATGGTTGGTGTCTTATAAAAGACATGAAAACCACGGTCTCTGGAAATGGTTGGTGTCTTATAAGAGACATGAAAACCACGGTCTCTGGACATGGTTGGTGTCTTATTAGAGACATGAAAACCACGGTCTCTGGACATGGTTGGTGTCTTATAAGAGACATGAAAACCACGGTCTCTGGACATGATTGGTGTCTTATAAAAGACATGAAAACCACGGTCTCTGGACATGGTTGGTGTCTTATAAAAGACATGAAAACCACGGTCTCTGGACATGGTTGGTGTCTTATAAGAGACATGAAAACCACGGTCTCTGGACATGGTTGGTGTCTTATAAGAGACATAAAAACCACGATCTCTGGACATGGTTGGTGTCTTATTAAAGACATGAAAACCACGGTCTCTGGACATGGTTGGTGTCTTATAAAAGACATGAAAACCACGGTCTCTGGACATGGTTGGTTTCTTATAAAAGACATGAAAACCACGGTCTCTTGGACATGGTTGGTGTCTTATAAGAGACATGAAAACCACGGTCTCTGGACATGGTTGGTGTCTTATATAAGACATGAAAACCACGGTCTCTGGACATGGTTGGTGTCTTATAAAAGACATGAAAACCACGGTCTCTTGGACATGGTTGGTGTCTTATAAGAGACATGAAAACCACGGTCTCTGGACATGGTTGGTGTCTTATATAAGACATGAAAACCACGGTCTCTGGACATGGTTGGGGTCTTATAAGAGACATGAAAACCATGGTATCTGGACATGGTTGGTGTCTTATATAAGGCATGAAAACCACGGTCTCTGGACATGGTTGGTGTCTTATAAAAGACATGAAAACCACGGTCTCTTGGACATGGTTGGTGTCTTATAAGAGACATGAAAACCACGGTCTCTGGACATGGTTGGTGTCTTATAAAAGACATGAAAACCACGGTCTCTGGACATGGTTGGTGTCTTATAAAAGACATGAAAACCACGGTCTCTGGACATGGTTGGTGTGTTATAAGAGACATGAAAACCACGGTCTCTGGACATGGTTGGTGTCTGATAAAAGACATGATAACCAAGGTCTCTGGACATGGTTGGTGTCTTATAAAAGACATGAAAACCACGGTCTCTTGGACATGGTTGGTGTCTTATAGGAGACATGAAAACCATGGTCTCTGGACATGGTTGGTGTCTTATATAAGACATGAAAACCACGGTCTCTGGACATGGTTGGTGTCTTATAAAAGACATGAAAACCACGGTCTCTTGGACATGGTTGGTGTCTTATAAGAGACATGGAAACCACGGTCTCTGAACATGGTTGGTGTCTTATGAAAGACATGAACACCACGGTCTCTGGACATGGTTGGTGTCTAATAAAAGACATGAAAACCACGGTCTCTGGACATGGTTGGTGTCTTATAAAAGATATGAAAACCACGGTCTCTGGACATGGTTGGTGTCTTATAAAAGACATGAAAACCACGGTCTCTTGGACATGGTTGGTGTTTTATAAGAGACATGAAAACCATGGTCTCTGGACATGGTTGGTGTCTTATAAAAGACATGAAAACCACGGTCTCTTGGACATGATTGGTGTCTTATAAGAGACATGAAAACCACGGTCTCTGGACATGGTTGGTGTCTAATAAGAGACATGAAAACCACGGTCTCTGGACATGGTTGGTGTCTTATGAAAGACATGAAAACCACGGTCTCTGGACATGGTTGGTGTCTTATAAGAGACATGAAAACCACGGTCTCTGGACATGGTTGGTGTCTTATTAAAGACATGAAAACCACGGTCTCTGGACATGGTTGATGTCTTATAAGAGACATGAAAACCACGGTCTCTGAACATGGTTGGTGTCTTATAAAAGACATGAAAACCACGGTCTCTTGGACATGGTTGGTGTCTTATAAGAAACATGAAAACCACGGTCTCTGGACATGGTTGGTGTCTTATAAAAGACATGAAAACCACGGTCTCTGGACATGATTGGTGTCTTATAAAAGACATGAAAACCACGGTCTCTGGACATGGTTGGTGTCTTATAAGAGACATGAAAACCACGAACTCTGGACATGGTTGGTGTCTTATAAGAGACATGAAAACCACGGTCTCTGGACATGGTTGGTGTCTTATAAAAGACATGAAAACCACGGTCTCTGGACATGGTTGGTGTCTTATAAGAGACATGAAAACCACGGTCTCTGGACATGGTTGATGTCTTATAAAAGACATGAAAACCACGGTCTCTGGACATGGTTGGTGTCTTATAAGAGACATGAAAACCATGGTCTCTGGACATGGTTGGTGTCTTATATAAGACATGAAAACCACGGTCTCTGGACATGGTTGGTGTCTTATAAGAGACATGAAAACTACGGTCTCTGGACATGGTTGGTGTCTTATAAAAGACATGAAAACCACGGTCTATGGACATGGTTGGTGTCTTATAAGAGAAATGAAAACCATGGTCTCTGGTCATGGTTGGTGTCTTATAAGAGACAATGAAAACCACGGTCACTGGACATGGTTGGTGTCTTATAAAAGACATGAAAACCACGGTCTCTGGACATGGTTGGTGTCTTATAAAAGACATGAAAACCATGGTCTCTGGACATGGTTGGTGTCTTATATAAGATATGAAAACCACGGTCTCTGGACATGGTTGGTGTCTTATAAGAGACATGAAAACCACGATCTCTGGACATGGTTGGTATCTTATAAAAGACATGAAAACCACGGTCTCTGGACATGGTTGGTGTCTTATAAGAGACATGAAAACCACGGTCTCTGGACATGGTTGGTATCTTACAAGAGACATGAAAACCACGGTCTCTGGACATGGTTGGTGTCTTATAAGAGACATGAAAACCACGGTCTCTGGACATGGTTGGTGTCTTATAAGAGACATGAAAACCACGGTCTCTGGACATGGTTGGTGTCTTATAAGAGACATGATAACCACGGTCTCTGGACATGGTTGGTGTCTTATAAGAGACATGAAAACCACGGTCTCTGGACATGGTTGGTGTCTTATAAGAGACATGAAAACCACGGTCTCTGAACATGGTTGGTATCTTAAAAAAGACATGAAAACCACGGTCTCTGGACATGGTTGGTGTCTTATAAAAGACATGAAAACCACGGTCTCTAGACATGGTTGGTGTCTTATAAGAGACATGAAAACCACGGTCTCTGGACATGGTTGGTGTCTTATAAGAGACATGAAAACCACGGTCTCTGGACATGGTTGGTGTCTTATAAGATACATGAAAACCACGGTCTCTGGACATGGTTGGTGTCTTATAAAAGACATTAAAACCACGGTCTCTGGACATGTTTGGTGTCTTATAAAAGACATGAAAACCACGGTCTCTGGACATGGTTGGTGTCTTATAAAAGACAAGAAAACAACGGTCGCTGGACATGGCTGGTTTCGTATAAGAGACATGAAAACCACGGTCTCTGGACATGGTTAGTGCCTTATAAGAGACATGATAATCACGGTCTCTGGACATGGTTGGTGTCTTATAAAAGACATGAAAACCACGGTCTCTGGACATGGTTGGTGTCTTATAAAAGACATGAAAACCACGGTCTCTTGGACATGGTTGGTGTCTTATAAGAGACATGAAAACCATGGTCTCTGGACATGGTTGGTGTCTTATAAAAGACATGAAAACCACGATCTCTTGGACATGGTTGGTGTCTTATAAGAGACATGAAAACCACGGTCTCTGGATATGGTTGGTGTCTTATAAAAGACATGAAAACCACGGTCTCTGGACATGGTTGGTGTCTTATAAAAGACATGAAAACCACGGTCTCTGGACATGGATGGTGTCTTATAAGAGACATGAAAACCACGGTCTCTGGACATGGTTGGTGTCTTATAAAAGACATGAAAACCACGGTCTCTGGACATGGTTGGTGTCTTATAAGAGACATGAAAACCACGGTCTCTGGACATGGTTGATGTCTTATTAGAGACATGAAAACCACGGTCTCTGGACATGGTTGGTGTCTTATAAGAGACATGAAAACCACGGTCTCTGGACATGATTGGTGTCTTATAAAAGACATGAAAACCACGGTCTCTGGACATGGTTGGTGTCTTATAAAAGACATGAAAACCACGGTCTCTGGACATGGTTGGTGTCTTATAAGAGACATGGAAACCACGGTCTCTGGACATGGTTGGTGTCTTATAAGAGACATCAAAACCACGGTCTCTGGACATGGTTGGTGTCTTATTAATGACATGAAAACCACGGTCTCTGGACATGGTTGGTGTCTTATAAGAGACATGAAAACCACGGTCTCCGGACATGGTTGGTGTCTTATAAGAGACATGAAAACCACGGTCTCTGGACATGGTTGGTGTCTTATAAGAGACATGAAAACCACGGTCTCTGGACATGGTTGGTGTCTTATAAAAGACATGAAAACCACGGTCTCTGGACATGGTTGGTGTCTTATAAGAGACATGAAAACCACGGTCTCTGGATATGGTTGGTGTCTTATAAAAGACATGAAAACCACGGTCTCTGGACATGGTTGGTGTCTTATAAAAGACATGAAAACCACGGTCTCTGGACATGGTTGGTGTCTTATAAGAGACATGAAAACCACGGTCTCTAGACATGGCTGGTGTCGTATAACAGACATGAAAACCACGGTCTCTGGAGATGGTTAGTGTCTTATAAGAGACATGAAAATCACGGTCTCTGGACATGGTTGGTGTCTTATAAAAGACATGAAAACCACGGTCTCTGGACATGGTTGGTGTCTTATAAAAGACATGAAAACCACGGTCTCTTGGACATGGTTGGTGTCTTATAAGAGACATGAAAACCATGGTCTCTGGACATGGTTGGTATCTTATAAAAGACATGAAAACCACGATCTCTTGGACATGGTTGGTGTCTTATAAGAGACATGAAAACCACGGTCTCTGGATATGGTTGGTGTCTTATAAAAGACATGAAAACCACGGTCTCTGGACATGGTTGGTGTCTTATAAAAGACATGAAAACCACGGTCTCTGGACATGGTTGGTGTCTTATAAGAGACATGAAAACCACGGTGTCTGGACATGGTTGGTGTCTTATAAGAGACATGAAAACCACGGTCTCTGGACATGGTTGGTGTCTTATAAGAGACATGATAACCACGGTCTCTGGACATGGTTGGTGTCTTATAAGAAACATGAAAATCACGGTCTCTGGACATGGTTGGTGTCTTATAAAAGACATGAAAACCACGGTCTCTGGACATGGTTGGTGTCTTATAAAAGACATGAAAACCACGGTCTCTGGAAATGGTTGGTGTCTTATAAGAGACATGAAAACCACGGTCTCTGGACATGGTTGGTGTCTTATTAGAGACATGAAAACCACGGTCTCTGGACATGGTTGGTGTCTTATAAGAGACATGAAAACCACGGTCTCTGGACATGATTGGTGTCTTATAAAAGACATGAAAACCACGGTCTCTGGACATGGTTGGTGTCTTATAAAAGACATGAAAACCACGGTCTCTGGACATGGTTGGTGTCTTATAAGAGACATGAAAACCACGGTCTCTGGACATGGTTGGTGTCTTATAAGAGACATAAAAACCACGATCTCTGGACATGGTTGGTGTCTTATTAAAGACATGAAAACCACGGTCTCTGGACATGGTTGGTGTCTTATAAAAGACATGAAAACCACGGTCTCTGGACATGGTTGGTTTCTTATAAAAGACATGAAAACCACGGTCTCTTGGACATGGTTGGTGTCTTATAAGAGACATGAAAACCACGGTCTCTGGACATGGTTGGTGTCTTATATAAGACATGAAAACCACGGTCTCTGGACATGGTTGGTGTCTTATAAAAGACATGAAAACCACGGTCTCTTGGACATGGTTGGTGTCTTATAAGAGACATGAAAACCACGGTCTCTGGACATGGTTGGTGTCTTATATAAGACATGAAAACCACGGTCTCTGGACATGGTTGGGGTCTTATAAGAGACATGAAAACCATGGTATCTGGACATGGTTGGTGTCTTATATAAGGCATGAAAACCACGGTCTCTGGACATGGTTGGTGTCTTATAAAAGACATGAAAACCACGGTCTCTTGGACATGGTTGGTGTCTTATAAGAGACATGAAAACCACGGTCTCTGGACATGGTTGGTGTCTTATAAAAGACATGAAAACCACGGTCTCTGGACATGGTTGGTGTCTTATAAAAGACATGAAAACCACGGTCTCTGGACATGGTTGGTGTGTTATAAGAGACATGAAAACCACGGTCTCTGGACATGGTTGGTGTCTGATAAAAGACATGATAACCAAGGTCTCTGGACATGGTTGGTGTCTTATAAAAGACATGAAAACCACGGTCTCTTGGACATGGTTGGTGTCTTATAGGAGACATGAAAACCATGGTCTCTGGACATGGTTGGTGTCTTATATAAGACATGAAAACCACGGTCTCTGGACATGGTTGGTGTCTTATAAAAGACATGAAAACCACGGTCTCTTGGACATGGTTGGTGTCTTATAAGAGACATGGAAACCACGGTCTCTGAACATGGTTGGTGTCTTATGAAAGACATGAACACCACGGTCTCTGGACATGGTTGGTGTCTTATTAAAGACATGAAAACCACGGTCTCTTGGACATGGTTGGTGTCTTATAGGAGACATGAAAACCATGGTCTCTGGACATGGTTGGTGTCTTATAAGAGACATGAAAACCACGGTCTCTGGACATGGTTGGTGTCTTATAAAAGACATGAAAACCACGGTCTCTGGACATGGTTGGTGTCTTATAAAAGACATTAAAACCACGGTCTCTGGAAATGGTTGGTGTCTTATAAAAGACATGAAAACCACGGTCTCTGGACATGGTTGGTTTCTTATTAAAGACATGAAAACCACGGTCTTTGGACATGGTTGGTGTCTTATAAAAGACATGAAAACCACGGTCTCTGGACATGGTTGGTGTCTTATAAGAGACATGAAAACCACGGTCTCTGGACATGGTTGGTGTCTTATAAGAGACATGAAAACCACGGTCTCTGGACATGGTTGGTGTCTTATAAGAGACATGAAAACCACGGTCTATGGACATGGTTGGGGTCTTATAAGAGACATGAAAACCACGGTCTCTGGACATGGTTGATATCTTATAAGAGACATGAAAACCACGGTCTCTGGACATGGTTGGTGTCTTATAAGAGACATGGAAACCACGGTCTCTGAACATGGTTGGTGTCTTATAAAAGATATGAAAACCACGGTCTCTGGACATGGTTGGTGTCTTATAAGAGACATGAAAACCACGGTCTCTGGACATGGTTGGTGTCTTATAAGAGACATGAAAACCACGGTCTCTGGACATGGTTGATGTCTTATAAGAGACATGAAAACCACTGTCTCTGGACATGGTTGGTGTCTTATAAGAGACATGGAAACCACGGTCTCTGAACATGGTTGGTGTCTTATAAAAGACATGAACATCACGGTCTCTGGACATGGTTGGTGTTTTATAAAAGACATGAAAACCACGGTATCTGGAAATGGTTGGTGTCTTATAAAAGACATGAAAACTACGTCTCTGGACATGGTTGGTGTCTTATAAAAGACATGAAAACCACGGTCTCTGGACATGGTTGGTGTCTTATAAAAGACATGAAAACCACGGTCTCTGGACATGGTTGGTGTCTTATAAAAGACATGAAAACCACGGTCTCTGGACATGGTTGGTGTCTTATAAGAGACATGAAAACCACGGTCTCTGGACATGGTTGATGTCTTATAAAAGACATGAAAACCACGGTATCTGGAAATGGTTGGTGTCTTATTAAAGACATGAAAACCACGGTCTCTGGACATGGTTGGCGTCTTATAAAAGACATGAAAACCACGGTCTCTGGACATGGTTGGTGTCTTATAAAAGACATGAAAACCACGGTCTCTGGACATGGTTGATGTCTTATAAGAGACATGAAAACCACGGTCTCTGGACATGGTTGGTGTCTTATAAGAGACATGAAAACCACGGTCTCTGGACATGGTTGGTGTCTTATAAGAGACACGAAAACCACGGTCTCTGGACATGGTTGGTGTCTTATAAGAGACATAAAAACCACGGTCTCTGGACATGGTTGGTGTCTTATAAAAGACATGAAAACCACGGTCTCTTGGACATGGTTGGTGTCTTATAAGAGACATGAAAACCACGGTCTCTGGACATGGTTGGTGTCTTATAAGAGACATGAAAACCACGGTCTCTGGACATGGTTGGGGTCTTATAAGAGACATGAAAACCATGGTATCTGGACATGGTTGGTGTCTTATATAAGACATGAAAACCACGGTCTCTGGACATGGTTGGTGTCTTATAAAAGACATGAAAACCACGGTCTCTTGGACATGGTTGGTGTCTTATAAGAGACATGAAAACCACGGTCTCTGGACATGGTTGGTGTCTTATAAAAGACATGAAAACCACGGTCTCTGGACATGGTTGGTGTCTTATAAAAGACATGAAAACCACGGTCTCTGGACATGGTTGGTGTCTTATAAGAGACATGAAAACCACGGTCTCTGGACATGGTTGGTGTCTGATAAAAGACATGATAACCAAGGTCTCTGGACATGGTTGGTGTCTTATAAAAGACATGAAAACCACGGTCTCTTGGACATGGTTGGTGTCTTATAGGAGACATGAAAACCATGGTCTCTGGACATGGTTGGTGTCTTATATAAGACATGAAAACCACGGTCTCTGGACATGGTTGGTGTCTTATAAAAGACATGAAAACCACGGTCTCTTGGACATGGTTGGTGTCTTATAAGAGACATGGAAACCACGGTCTCTGAATATGGTTGGTGTCTTATGAAAGACATGAACACCACGGTCTCTGGACATGGTTGGTGTCTTATTAAAGACATGAAAACCACGGTCTCTTGGACATGGTTGGTGTCTTATAGGAGACATGAAAACCATGGTCTCTGGACATGGTTGGTGTCTTATAAGAGACATGAAAACCACGGTCTCTGGACATGGTTGGTGTCTTATAAAAGACATGAAAACCACGGTCTCTTGGACATGGTTGGTGTCTTATAAAAGACATTAAAACCACGGTCTCTGGAAATGGTTGGTGTCTTATAAAAGACATGAAAACCACGGTCTCTGGACATGGTTGGTTTCTTATTAAAGACATGAAAACCACGGTCTTTGGACATGGTTGGTGTCTTATAAAAGACATGAAAACCACGGTCTCTGGACATGGTTGGTGTCTTATAAGAGACATGAAAACCACGGTCTCTGGACATGGTTGGTGTCTTATAAGAGACATGAAAACCACGGTCTCTGGACATGGTTGGTGTCTTATAAGAGACATGAAAACCACGGTCTATGGACATGGTTGGGGTCTTATAAGAGACATGAAAACCACGGTCTCTGGACATGGTTGATATCTTATAAGAGACATGAAAACCACGGTCTCTGGACATGGTTGGTGTCTTATAAGAGACATGGAAACCACGGTCTCTGAACATGGTTGGTGTCTTATAAAAGATATGAAAACCACGGTCTCTGGACATGGTTGGTGTCTTATAAGAGACATGAAAACCACGGTCTCTGGACATGGTTGGTGTCTTATAAAAGACATGAAAACCACGGTCTCTGGACATGGTTGGTGTCTTATAAGAGACATGAAAACCACGGTCTCTGGACATGGTTGATGTCTTATAAGAGACATGAAAACCACGGTCTCTGGACATGGTTGGTGTCTTATAAGAGACATGGAAACCACGGTCTCTGAACATGGTTGGTGTCTTATAAAAGACATGAACATCACGGTCTCTGGACATGGTTGGTGTTTTATAAAAGACATGAAAACCACGGTATCTGGAAATGGTTGGTGTCTTATAAAAGACATGAAAACTACGTCTCTGGACATGGTTGGTGTCTTATAAAAGACATGAAAACCACGGTCTCTGGACATGGTTGGTGTCTTATAAAAGACATGAAAACCACGGTCTCTGGACATGGTTGGTGTCTTATAAAAGACATGAAAACCACGGTCTCTGGACATGGTTGGTGTCTTATAAGAGACATGAAAACCACGGTCTCTGGACATGGTTGATGTCTTATAAAAGACATGAAAACCACGGTATCTGGAAATGGTTGGTGTCTTATTAAAGACATGAAAACCACGGTCTCTGGACATGGTTGGCGTCTTATAAAAGACATGAAAACCACGGTCTCTGGACATGGTTGGTGTCTTATAAAAGACATGAAAACCACGGTCTCTGGACATGGTTGATGTCTTATAAGAGACATGAAAACCACGGTCTCTGGACATGGTTGGTGTCTTATAAGAGACATGAAAACCACGGTCTCTGGACATGGTTGGTGTCTTATAAGAGACACGAAAACCACGGTCTCTGGACATGGTTGGTGTCTTATAAGAGACATAAAAACCACGGTCTCTGGACATGGTTGGTGTCTTATAAAAGACATGAAAACCACGGTCTCTTGGACATGGTTGGTGTCTTATAAGAGACATGAAAACCACGGTCTCTGGACATGGTTGGTGTCTTATAAGAGACATGAAAACCACGGTCTCTGGACATGGTTGGTGTCTTATAAAAGACATGAAAACCACGGTCTCTGGACATGGTTGGTGTCTTATAAAAGACATGAAAACCACTGTCTCTGGACATGGTTGTTGTCTTATAAGAGACATGAAAACCACGGTATCTGGACATGGTTGGTGCCTTATAAAAGACATGAAAACCACGGTCTCTTGGACATGATTGGTGTCTTATAAGAGACATGAAAACCACGGTCTCTGGACATGGTTGGTGTCTTATAAGAGATATGAAAACCACGGTCTCTGGAAATGGTTGGTGTCTTATAAGAGACATGAAAACCATGGTCTCTGGACATGGTTGGTGTCTTATAAGAGACATGAAAACCACGGTCTCTGGACATGGTTGGTGTCTTATAAAAGACATTAAAACCACGGTCTCTGGAAATGGTTGGTGTCTTATAAAAGACATGAAAACCACGGTCTCTGGACATGGTTGGTTTCTTATTAAAGACATGAAAACCACGGTCTTTGGACATGGTTGGTGTCTTATAAAAGACATGAAAACCACGGTCTCTGGACATGGTTGGTGTCTTATAAGAGACATGAAAACCACGGTCTCTGGACATGGTTGGTGTCTTATAAGAGACATGAAAACCACGGTCTCTGGACATGGTTGGTGTCTTATAAGAGACATGAAAACCACGGTCTATGGACATGGTTGGGGTCTTATAAGAGACATGAAAACCACGGTCTCTGGACATGGTTGATATCTTATAAGAGACATGAAAACCACGGTCTCTGGACATGGTTGGTGTCTTATAAGAGACATGGAAACCACGGTCTCTGAACATGGTTGGTGTCTTATAAAAGATATGAAAACCACGGTCTCTGGACATGGTTGGTGTCTTATAAGAGACATGAAAACCACGGTCTCTGGACATGGTTGGTGTCTTATAAAAGACATGAAAACCACGGTCTCTGGACATGGTTGGTGTCTTATAAGAGACATGAAAACCACGGTCTCTGGACATGGTTGATGTCTTATAAGAGACATGAAAACCACGGTCTCTGGACATGGTTGGTGTCTTATAAGAGACATGGAAACCACGGTCTCTGAACATGGTTGGTGTCTTATAAAAGACATGAACATCACGGTCTCTGGACATGGTTGGTGTTTTATAAAAGACATGAAAACCACGGTATCTGGAAATGGTTGGTGTCTTATAAAAGACATGAAAACTACGTCTCTGGACATGGTTGGTGTCTTATAAAAGACATGAAAACCACGGTCTCTGGACATGGTTGGTGTCTTATAAAAGACATGAAAACCACGGTCTCTGGACATGGTTGGTGTCTTATAAGAGACATGAAAACCACGGTCTCTGGACATGGTTGATGTCTTATAAAAGACATGAAAACCACGGTATCTGGAAATGGTTGGTGTCTTATTAAAGACATGAAAACCACGGTCTCTGGACATGGTTGGCGTCTTATAAAAGACATGAAAACCACGGTCTCTGGACATGGTTGGTGTCTTATAAAAGACATGAAAACCACGGTCTCTGGACATGGTTGATGTCTTATAAGAGACATGAAAACCACGGTCTCTGGACATGGTTGGTGTCTTATAAGAGACATGAAAACCACGGTCTCTGGACATGGTTGGTGTCTTATAAGAGACACGAAAACCACGGTCTCTGGACATGGTTGGTGTCTTATAAGAGACATAAAAACCACGGTCTCTGGACATGGTTGGTGTCTTATAAAAGACATGAAAACCACGGTCTCTTGGACATGGTTGGTGTCTTATAAGAGACATGAAAACCACGGTCTCTGGACATGGTTGGTGTCTTATAAGAGACATGAAAACCACGGTCTCTGGACATGGTTGGTGTCTTATAAAAGACATGAAAACCACGGTCTCTGGACATGGTTGGTGTCTTATAAAAGACATGAAAACCACGGTCTCTGGACATGGTTGGTGTCTTATAAGAGACATGAAAACCACTGTCTCTGGACATGGTTGTTGTCTTATAAGAGACATGAAAACCACGGTATCTGGACATGGTTGGTTTCTTATAAAAGACATGAAAACCACGGTCTCTGGACATGATTGGTGTCTTATAAGAGACATGAAAACCACGGTCTCTGGACATGGTTGGTGTCGTATAAGAGACATGAAAACCACGGTCTCTGGAAATGGTTGGTGTCTTATAAGAGACATGAAAACCACGGTATCTGGACATGGTTGGTGTCTTATAAAAGACATGAAAACCACGGTCTCTTGGACATGGTTGGTTTCTTATAAGAGACATGAAAACCACGGTATCTGGACATGGTTGGTGTCTTATAAAAGACATGAAAACCACGGTCTCTTGGACATGGATGGTGTCTTATAAGAGACATGAAAACCACGGTCTCTGGACATGGTTGGTGTCTTATAAGAGACATGAAAACCACGGTCTCTGGACATGGTTGGAGACACGAACTGCTTATCCTTCGCTAGCACCTGCGTTCATTCCCGGGTTTTGGTGCGTCCTTGTTGTTCATCTTTTTAGTTTTTCTTTGTGCTGTATATTGTGTGATCAACGTTGCCAGTGTTTCTGGAATTGTCCATTTTTGATTATCAGTTCGGTTTTCTCTAAAGTTTATTTATAAGAGTGGCATGCATTAGGAGACACGCACGTGTAGCCAGGATGTAAAGTAAGCTAGATATTGTTTACGTTTGCGATCAATACTAAATTCCAGATTTCATATTACACGAAACACGAACAAATTGACCTTTACACCTTTTAATATGCCCTTCAATAATATCAATGGTAAAACTAGAAACATTTCACAACCCTTGTGTGCATATAACCAAATACCTATGTACTTGTGAAATCATATTCTTAAATTGTAACTCTTAAAGTCATCCGGGTTATATTTGTTTATTGAAATTTGTCAAAGTTGTTGGTATTTCGCGACAGTTTAAATGCTCTAAAAAGACGAATTTGTTTTTTGTAAGAAATGTTTGCACATGTGCACCATATCTACTGTCAAGTTATCTATAATAAATTAATCATGGTAGAAATCAAGACATGTCAAAATACCAACGGTGTGTTCGTTTAGGTGTCTGGTGTTCAACATATCTTATTTGCATGTAACACAAAAAGTAAGATCATTGCAACTGAAGACTAAATGTGTACCTTATCAAAGTTATGTCCACATTTGCAAGCAGAGCTAGACGGCTGTATCAAACTAAATTTAATGTTAGTACAATAAAAATGGGTATGGGTGCAAGTGACCTTGAAGAAAATCCAGTTATTTTCTGATTTACATCGAAAGTTAAAAATAAGTATTTTCCATTTTAATTGTATACCTCTTTATGAGTGTTAGGTCATCAAATCCTCTAAATGATTATATGTCATACCTATATATGCGTTTGAGACCGTCATATTGACATATAGGTATAACACATACCTCAATGCGAGTGTGATACCATCATATCATCTAGATGAGTATAAGTCATACCTCAATACGAGTGTGATCCCGTCATATCATCTAGATGAGTATAAGTCATACCTCAATACGAGTGTGATCCCGTCATATCATCTAGATGAGAATAAGTCATACCTCAATACGAGTGCGAGACCCTCATATCATCTAGATGAGTATAAGTCATACCTCAATATGAGTGTGATCCCGTCATATCATCTAGATGAGAATAAGTCATACCTCAATATGAGTGCGAGGCCCTCATATCATCTAGATGAGTATAAGTCATACCTCAATATGAGTGTGATCCCGTCATATCATCTAGATGAGTATACGTCATACCTCAATACGAGTGTGATCCCGTCATATCATCTAGATGAAAATAAGTCATACCTCAATACGAGTGCGAGGCCCTCATATCATCTAGATGAGTATAAGTCATACCTCAATACGAGTGTGATCCCGTCATATCATCTAGATGAGTATAAGTCATACCTCAATATGAGTGTGATCCCGTCAGATCATCTAGATGAGTATAAGTCATACATCATCTAGATGAGTACAAGTCATACCTCAATACGACTGTGAGGCCCTCATATTATCTAGATGAGTATAAGTCATACCTCAATATGAGCGTGATCCCGTCATATCATCAAGTCATACCTCAATATGAGTGTGATCCCGTCATATTATCTAGATGAGCATACATCATACCTCATAATATGAGTGTGATCCCGTCATATTATCTAGATGAGTACAAGTCATACCTCAAAATATGAGTGTGAGACCCTCATATCATCTAGATGACTGAGTATAATCCTTAACTCAATACGAATGTGAGGCCCTCATATTATCCAGATGAGTATAAGTCATATCTCAATACGAGTGTGATCCCGTCATATCATATAGATGAGTATAAATAATAACTCAATATATGCGTGGACAAAGAACACAATGGCCAAAAGAAGGACAAACAACACAATGGCCAAAAGAAGAACAAACAACACACTGGCCAAAAGAAGGACAAACAACACAATGGACAAAAGAAGGACAAACAACACAATGGCCAAAAAGAAGGACAAACAACACAATGGCCAAAAGAAGAAGGACAAACAACACAATGGCCAAAAGAAGAACAAACAACACAATGGCCAAAAGAAGGACAAACAACACAATGGCCAAAAGAAGGACAAACAACACACTGGCCAAAAGAAGGACAAACAACACAATGGCCAAAAGAAGAACAAACAACACAATGGCCAAAAGAAGGACAAACAACACAATGGCCAAAAGAAGGACAAACAACACACTGGCCAAAAGAAGGACAAACAACACAATGGCCAAAAGAAGGACAAACAACACAATGGCCAAAAGAAGAAGGACAAACAACACAATGGCCAAAAGAAGGACAAACAACACAATGGACAAAAGAAGGACAAACAACACAATGGCCAAAAGAAGGACAAACAACACACTGGCCAAAAGAAGGACAAACAACACAATGGCCAAAAGAAGGACAAACAACACACTGGCCAAAAGAAGGACAAACAACACAATGGCCAAAAGAAGGACAAACAACACAATGGCCAAAAGAAGGACAAACAACATAATGACCAAAAGAAGGACAAACAACACAATGGCCAAAAGAAGGACAAACAATACAATGGCCAAAAGAAGGACAAACAACACAATGGCCAAAAGAAGAACAAACAACACAATGGCCAAAAGAAGGACAAACAACACAATGGCCAAAAGAAGAAGGACAAACAACACAATGGCCAAAAGAAGGACAAACAACACAATGGCCAAAAGAAGGACAAACACCACAATGACCAAAAGAAGGACAAACAACACAATGGCCAAAAAGAAGGACAAACAACACAATGGCCAAAGGAAGAAAGACAAACAACACACTGGCCAAAAGAAGGACAAACAACACAATGGCCAAAAGAAGAACAAACAACACAATGGCCAAAAGAAGGACAAACAACACAATGACCAAATGAAGAAGGACAAACAACACAATGGTCAAAAGAAGGACAAACAACACAATGGCCAAAAGAAGAAGGACAAACAACACAATGGCCAAAAGAAGGACATACAACACAATGGCCAAAAGAAGAAGGACAAACAACACAATTGACAAAAGGACAAACAACACAATGGCCAAAAGAAGAACAAACAACACAATGGCCAAAAGAAGGACAAACAACACAATGGCCAAAAGAAGAAGGACAAACAACACAATGGCCAAAAGAAGGACAAACAACACAATGGCCAAAAGAAGAAGAACAATCAACACAATGGCCAAAAGAAGAAGAACAAACAACACAATGGCCAAAAGAAGGACAAACAACACAATGGACAAAAGAAGAAGGACAAACAACACAATGGCCAAAAGAAGAAGGACAAACAACACAATGGCCAAAAGAAGGACAAACAACACACTGGCCAAAAGAAGAAGAACAAACAACACAATGGCCAAAAGAAGAAGGACAAACAACACAATGGCCAAAAGAAGGACAAACAACACACTGGCCAAAAGAAGGACAAACAACACAATGGCCAAAGGAAGGACAAACAACACAATGGCCAAAAGAAGGACAAACAACATAATGACCAAAAGAAGGACAAACAACACAATGGCCAAAAGAAGGACAAACAATACAATGGCCAAAAGAAGGACAAACAACACAATGGCCAAAAGAAGAACAAACAACACAATGGCCAAAAGAAGGACAAACAACACAATGGCCAAAAGAAGAAGGACAAACAACACAATGGCCAAAAGAAGGACAAACAACACAATGGCCAAAAGAAGGACAAACAACACAATGGCCAAAAGAAGGACAAACAACACAATGGCCAAAAAGAAGGACAAACAACACAATGGCCAAAGGAAGAAGGAAAAACAACACACTGGCCAAAAGAAGGAAAAACAACACAATGGCCAAAAGAAGGACAAACAACACAATGGCCAAAAGAAGGACAAACAACACAATGACCAAATGAAGAAGGACAAACAACACAATGGCCAAAAGAAGAAGGACAAACAACACATTGGACAAAAGAAGGACATACAACACAATGGCCAAAAGAAGAAGGACAAACAACACAATGGACAAAAGAAGGACAAACAACACAATGGCCAAAAGAAGAACAAACAACACAATGGCCAAAAGAAGAACAATCAACACACTGGCCAAAAGAAGAAGAACAAACAACACAATGGCCAAAAGAAGGACAAACAACACAATGGACAAAAGAAGAAGGACAAACAACACAATGGCCAAAAGAAGAAGGACAAACAACACAATGGCCAAAAGAAGGACAAACAACACAATGGCCAAAAGAAGGACAAACAACACACTGGCCAAAAGAAGGACAAACAACACAATGGCCAAAGGAAGGACAAACAACACAATGGCCAAAAGAAGGACAAACAACATAATGACCAAAAGAAGGACAAACAACACAATGGCCAAAAGAAGGACAAACAACACAATGGCCAAAAGAAGGACAAACAACACAATGGCCAAAAGAAGAAGAACAATCAACACACTGGCCAAAAGAAGAAGAACAAACAACACAATGGCCAAAAGAAGAAGGACAAACAACACAATGGCCAAAAGAAGGACAAACAACACACTGGCCAAAAGAAGGACAAACAACACAATGGCCAAAGGAAGGACAAACAACACAATGGCCAAAAGAAGGACAAACAACATAATGACCAAAAGAAGGACAAACAACACAATGGCCAAAAGAAGGACAAACAATACAATGGCCAAAAGAAGGACAAACAACACAATGGCCAAAAGAAGAACAAACAACACAATGGCCAAAAGAAGGACAAACAACACAATGGCCAAAAGAAGAAGGACAAACAACACAATGGCCAAAAGAAGGACAAACAACACAATGGCCAAAAGAAGGACAAACAACACAATGGCCAAAAGAAGGACAAACAACACAATGGCCAAAAAGAAGGACAAACAACACAATGGCCAAAGGAAGAAGGAAAAACAACACACTGGCCAAAAGAAGGACAAACAACACAATGGCCAAAAGAAGGACAAACAACACAATGGCCAAAAGAAGGACAAACAACACAATGACCAAATGAAGAAGGACAAACAACACAATGGTCAAAAGAAGGACAAACAACACAATGGCCAAAAGAAGAAGGACAAACAACACATTGGACAAAAGAAGGACATACAACACAATGGCCAAAAGAAGAAGGACAAACAACACAATGGACAAAAGAAGGACAAACAACACAATGGCCAAAAGAAGAACAAACAACACAATGGCCAAAAGAAGGGCAAACAACACAATGGCCAAATGAAGAAGGACAAACAACACAATGGTCAAAAGAAGGACAAACAACACAATGGCCAAAAGAAGGACAAACAACACAATGACCAAATGAAGAAGGACAAACAACACAATGGCCAAAAGAAGGACATACAACACAATGGCCAAAAGAAGAAGGACAAACAACACAATGGACAAAAGAAGGACAAACAACACAATGGCCAAAAGAAGAACAAACAACACAATGGCCAAAAGAAGGACAAACAACACAATGGCCAAAAATAAGGACAAACAACACAATGGCCAAAAGAAGAAGGACAAACAACACAATGGCCAAAAGAAGGACAAACAACACAATGGCCAAAAGAAGAAGAACAAACAACACAATGGCCAAAAGAAGGACAAACAACACAATGGCCAAAAGAAGGATAAACAACACAATGGCCAAAAGAAGGACAAACAACACAATGGCCAAAAGAAGGACAAACAACAAAATGGCCAAAAAGAAGGACAAACAACACAATGGCCAAAAGAAGGACAAACAACACAATGGTCAAAAGAAGAACAAACAACACAATGGCCAAAAGAAGGACAAACAACACAATGGCCAAAAGAAGGACAAACAACACAATGGCCAAAAGAAGGACAAACAACACAATGGCCAAAAGAAGGACAAACAACACAATGGCCAAAAAGAAGGACAAACAACACAATGGCCAACAGAAGAAGAACAAACAACACAATGACCAAAAGAAGAAGGACAAACAACACAATGGCCAAAAGAAGGACAAACAACACAATGGCCAAAAGAAGATGGACAAACAACACAATGGTCAAAAAAAGGACAAACAACACAATGGCCAAAAGAAGAACAAACAACACAATGGCCAAAAGAAGGACAAACAACACAATGGCCAAAAGAAGGACAAACAACACAATGGCCAAAAGAAGGACAAACAACACAATGGCCAAAAGAAGGACAAACAACACACTGGCCAAAAGAAGGACAAACAACACAATGGCCAAAAGAAGGACAAACAACACACTGGCCAAAAGAAGGACAAACAACACAATGGCCAAAAGAAGGACAAACAACACAATGGCCAAAAGAAGGACAAACAACACAATGGCCAAAAAGAAGGACAAACAACACAATGGCCAAAAGAAGAAGGACAAACAACACAATGGCCAAAAGAAAGACAAACAACACAATGGCCAAAAGAAGAAGAACAAACAACACAATGGCCAAAAGAAGAAGGACAAACAACACACTGGCGAAAAGAAAAAGGACAAACAACACAATGACCAAAAGAAGAAGAACAAACAACACAATGGCCAAAAGAAGGACAAACAACACAATGGCCAAAAGAAGATGGACAAACAACACAATGGCCAAAAGAAGGACAAACAACACAATGGCCAAAAGAAGAAGGACAAACAACACAATGGCCAAAAGAAGGACAAACAACACAATGGCCAAAAGAAGGACAAATAACACAATGGCCAAAAGAAGGACAAACAACACAATGGCCAACAACACAATGGCCAAAAGAAAAAGAAAAAACAACACACTGGTCAACAGAAGGACAAACAACACAATGGCCAAAAGAAGGACAAACAACACAATGGCCAAAAAGAAGGACAAACAACACAATGGCCAAAAGAAGAAGGACAAACAACACAATGGCCAAAAGAAGGACAAACAACACAATGGCCAAAAGAAGAAGAACAAACAACACAATGGCCAAAAAGAAGGACAAACAACACAATGGCCAAAAGAAGAAGGACAAACAACACAATGGCCAAAAGAAGAAGGACAAACAACACAATGGCCAAAAGAAGGACAAACAACACAATGGACAAAAGAAGGACAAACAACACACTGGTCAAAAGAAGGACAAACAACACAATGGCCAAAAGAAGAAGGACAAACAACACAATGGCCAAAAGAAGGACAAACAACACAATGGCCAAAAGAAGAAGGACAAACAACACAATGGCCAAAAGAAGGACAAACAACACAATGGACAAAAGAAGGACAAACAACACACTGGTCAAAAGAAGGACAAACAACACAATGGCCAAAAGAAGGACAAACAACACAATGGCCAAAAGAAGGACAAACAACACAATGGCCAAAAGAAGGACAAACAACACACTGGCCAAAAGAAGGACAAACAACACAATGGCCAAAAGAAAGACAAACAACACACTGGCCAAAAGAAGGACAAACAACACAATGGCCAAAAGAAGGACAAACAACAAAATGGCCAAAAGAAGGACAAACAACACAATGGCCAAAAAGGACAAACAACACAATGGCCAAAAGAAGAAGGACAAACAACACAATGGCCAAAAGAAGGACAAACAACACAATGGTCAAAAGAATGACAAACAACACAATGGCCAAAAGAAGGACAAACAACACAATGGCCAAAAGAAGGACAAACAACACAATGGCCAAAAGAAGAAGGACAAACAACACAATGGCGAAAAGAAGAAGAACAATGGCCAAAAGAAGAAAAGAAGAAGGACAAACAACACAATGGCCAAAAGAAGAAGAACAAACAACACAATGGCCAAAAGAATAAGGACAAACAACACAATGGCCAAAAGAAGGACAAACATCACAATGGCCAAAAGAAGGACAAACAACACAATGGCCAAAAAGGACAAACATCACAATGGTCAAAAGAAGGACAAACAACACAATGGCCAAAAGAAGGACAAACAACACAATGGCCAAAAGAAGGACAAACAACACAATGGCCAAAAGAAGGAAAAACAACACAATGGCCAAAAGAAGGACAAACAACACAATGGTCAAAACGAAGGACAAACAACACAATGGCCAAAAGAAGAAGGACAAACAACACAATGGCCAAAAGAAGAAGGACAAACAACACAATGACCAAAAGAAGAAGGACAAACAACACAATGGCCAAAAGAAGGACAAACAACACAATGGCCAAAAGAAGGACAAACAACACAATGGCCAAAAAGAAGGACAAACAACACAATGGCCAAAAGAAGGACAAACAACACAATGGCCAAAAGAAGGAAAAACAACACAATGGCCAAAAGAAGGACAAACAACACAATGGCCAAAACGAAGGACAAACAACACAATGGCTAAAAGAAGAAGAACAAACAACACAATGGCCAAAAGAAGAAGGACAAACAACACAATGGCCAAAAGAAGGACAAACAACACAATGGCCAAAAAGAAGGACAAACAACACAATGGCCAAAAGAAGAGGAACAAACAACACAATGGCCAAAAGAAGAACAAACAACACAATGGCCAAAAGAAGATGGACAAACAACACAATGGCCAAAAGAAGGACAAACAATACAATGGCCAAAAGAAGAAGGACAAACAACACAATGGTCAAAAGAAGGACAAACAACACAATGGCCAAAAGAAGGACAAACAACACAATGGTCAAAAGAAGAAGGACAAACAACACAATGGACAAAAGAAGGACAAACAACACAATGGACAAAAGAAGGACAAACAACACAATGGCCAAAAGAAGAAGGACAAACAACACAATGGCCAAAAGAAGAAGAACAAACAACACAATGGCCAAAAGAAGGACAAACAACACAATGGACAAAAGAAGGACAAACAACCCAATGGCCAAAAGAAGAAGGACAAACAACACAATGGCCAAAAGAAGGACAAACAACACAATGGACAAAAGAAGGACAAACAACACACTGGTCAAAAGAAGGACAAACAACACAATGGCCAAAAGAAGAAGGACAAACAACACAATGGCCAAAAGAAGGACAAACAACACAATGGCTAAAAGAAGGACAAACAACACACTGGCCAAAAGAAGGACAAACAACACAGTGGCCAAAAGAAGGACAAACAACACACTGGCCAAAAGAAGGACAAACAACACAATGGCCAAAAGAAGGACAAACAACACAATGGCCAAAAGAAGGACAAACAACACAATGGCCAAAAAGAAGGACAAACAACACAATGGCCAAAAGAAGAAGGACAAACAACACAATGGCCAAAAGAAGGACAAACAACACAAAGGCCAAAAGAATAAGGACAAACAACACAATGGCCAAAAGAAGGACAAACAACACAATGGCCAAAAGAAGGACAAACAACACAATGGCCAAAAAGAAGGACAAACAACACAATGGCCAAAAGAAGAAGAACAAACAACACAATGGCCAAAAGAAGAAGAACAAACAACACAATGGCCTAAAGAATAAGGACAAACAACACAATGGCCAAAAGAAGGACAAACAACACAATGGCCAAAAGAATGACAAACAACACAATGGCCAAAAGAAGGACAAACAACACAATGGCCAAAAGAAGGACAAACAACACAATGGCCAAAAGAAGGACAAACAACACAATGGCCAAAAGAAGGACAAACAACACAATGGCCAAAAGAAGAAGGACAAACAACACAATGGCCAAAAGAAAAACGACAAAATGAATGGACAAACAACAATCTACAAAACATACATATGTTATATTTAGAAATGTTATCGACCGCGCGCGCAGAGAGGATTGGGCTATGCCGCTGAATGCCAGTTAATGCCTTGGTGAAGTGACCTCCAAGATTCCGGCCTCTTATCCAATTATATTTGAATTTTTGCTCTGGGCATGGCATCATCCTTGTTATATTTTTGTTATTTTTTGGGTTTAAATTTCAATATAGATGTTCTCTATTTTAAATACCATTAAAAACGTTTTTCTTAATGAGCACTATCTAAATATCCCTTGACAAATTGCTGAGTTGACGTTAAACAACAATCGTTCAGTAACTCTAAGTATGCCCCTTATTCAAGAAATTATCCCAATCAAGTTGTGCTTGTTGTAGCTGCCTGTGATAAGTGTCAGCTTTATTTTATACATGTAGAATACTAGATATACTTACAAAATAAGATCTGGTTAAATGATTAAAATTAACGAGGCTACTGCATACACAAGTTCAATATGAGCAATTTATATCTACTTAAGCAACGGTTTTGTATATGTTGCTTAGAAATCTATATACAAATGTAGGTCAGTATTACTAAAATTTATGACTAAAATTATTTACAAATGTCAACATAAACACACCATGATAGTTATTTTAACCATTTGACCATTACAACACGATGGATCCTACACTTGTATAATTCTTTGATGTCTAATCCAAGCATCAAACAAAATAGATAACAAGAAAATATCATCCAATGTT